>MU825406.1:0-509990 GCA_029204205.1 Desmophyllum pertusum | reverse complement strand
AGTCATTGGACAGTTTGTGGTATGTATATCTATAGCTGTTTTGAGGGAAGGCGTGGTGGCATAATGGTTACAGGGCTAAAAATTAACTCCAGTGCTTGGTGGCCAGTCGGGCCAGTTTCCTTTGAATTCTTAGTGGCCCAGGCCAAAGTAAAGTGGCCCTTATTTTCCTCAAGTTGATTTAAAAAAGTAAGTAAGTAATCTTATTTAAGCAGGGTGGCCCATTCAGCTCTAGGCTGGTATCCATAGGGGCCCTACATATTTACTTGAATAAACGGTTTAATACTGCCGCCTCTTTGACAAAGGGAGCAAAACGCGTTATCTTGGACAACAAACCACGGCCTCCCCTGAGTCCAGCTTTTCTGAAATTCCTGTTTTCCTTTTTCGTCTTTTCGTAGTTTTTTTGCTACTTTCTACGGCATCTTCCTTGGTTTTTAGGTTTTTTTGGACGGCAGCGGCCTCACATTCCTTGAGAAATCTCCACATTCTGTGGGTTTTTACATCAGAATTTCTATGCCAAAACTGGCGAGAAGTATGTTGACAAATAAACATGCGAGACTCGAAAACGTGGCCGCATAGAACTCTGGGTAAGACTGGAGTCACGTGGCAATAACAAAATCAAAATGACGTCCAGATATATTTGCGGATCGATCTAAATACTCGTTGAAACCGTTAAAATCGGCTCGTTAAGAACTAAAAATCCACTAAAGTCAATGAACTTAGAGTTGAGGAAAAGAAAGGAAAGGTAGTCCAATTTAACTACCGGTTACATATTTATTTTTATTTTAACTTCGTACTTTGCAACTTTTCTAAGCTTATAATCGTAGTCCGCCCTTCGGGCGATCAAACCTCAACTTTTAGTCGCCCTGGTCAGTTTTAAATCGCCACTGGTGACCTGGCGACCGTTAATTTTTTAGCCCTGTGGTTAGCGCGTTGGACTCTGGATCATCGAGTGATCTGGGTTTGAGCACTGGCCAGGGTCATTGTATTGTGTTCTTGAGCAAGACACAGCTGTACTTTTAACTTTCACACATTCATAAACTAAGATTTGCTACTTGGCAACTGATTAGTCAAGTAGACTTGGTTTAATTAGTCAAGTAGACTTGCATGCGAGGGGTGTATAAAGGGTCCCAAGAATCACCCTGGGGCCCTCTACAGCCTCTATGGTTCCAGAAAATATCCATACCCACCCCAAGGCAATCTCGTTCCCAGAGTCCTCATTACCCTTGTCCAGCGGTGGAGCGGCCAACAAGGAGCTCTCTGGGGGGAAGCAATCCGCCATGACAGGATTCTAGGACTTCCGGCTCTACTGCGCATTTGTTTTGACCCCGCTGGACAAGGGTAACGTCAGGACTCTCGGGAACGAGATTGACCCCAAGGAAGGTCGTTGGAAATTCCGAGGGAGAGGGGGTCTCAAAAGCCTAAATTACATGTTTCTCCACCCAGACCTCCCCTTTCAGCAATGCTGGCAAATTCCCATTCTTCAGCTCACCTACACCTTATGCAATTTTTTTGTACCCATAAGGCCATAGAGTGACTGACTAACTACATGAATGTGAATTTGTTGTTATCCGGTGAATAGTTGGTGTTATTAACACAATTTATCCAGTGGACAGTGTCATCATTACTTTTAACAACCGCACCAGGTCTTTAAGGGACTGTGCAATAATTATCAGGAGGGGGGGGGTTGGAAAATGGGCTTCATGTAGCCAAATATTAGGTAATACCCCCCCTCCTAAAGGAGTGAATTTAGTTATTGCCCCCCCTCTAATCAGTCAGAAATTATGTACGACCCCCCCCCCCCCCCTCACCAGTAACACACACACCTTTTAAATTATACAAGTACGCTACATTATCTCTACACGCACCTGTGGATTAAAATCTGATAACAGAAAGAAGCATGTTTAATTGTTGGACATCCGCGTCTGGAACAAACATCCACCTCCGTAGTAATGTTCAACAGAACCATAGCAGAAGGAAAAGAGCATGTGTGTTATTTTCAGGTCCGGTGAAGGTTAGCTAGGCCCGGAAGGGCCGGAAAAATTTTTCGGTCCACCACCTTATAAATAGGTATGGATTCGCCAAATGTAATATGTACTTGAAATAAAATGTTAAGCCCCCCCCCTCTCTTTGAGTGACTTATTTTACCTAGAGCCCCCCCTCTCCTTGCTTTTGATTTTACTTGATGCCCCCCCCTCTGGTTTTTTCCAACCCCCCCCTCCTGGTAATTATTGCACAGTCCCTAAACTCTGTGTTTTTTATTTATTTGTTTTACATTATTTATTTATTTATTTTATTATTTGTTTTGTCAGGTCACTGACCCAGATAAATGCCAAGTCCCCTTCACATCAACACACACACATGCTTGTTTGATGTCAGTCAGCCAAGCGACGGAAAATTATTTTTTCATCAATTCAGCACTGGTATTGAAAGTGAAAGGAGCTCAAACAGATTGACTTTTGAGCGAATGAAACATCTGACTTTCACAGTGACTTGTACCGACAGTGGCCACCCACAAACTTGCACTGTCAAGTGGTTTTGTCATATCAGTGAAAGGTAAGCAGTGACTGAGAGGGGGGGGGGGGGGGGGGGGGGGGGGGGGGGGGGGGGGGGGGAAGGACTCCCATATAAAAGTGATGGGATTGATCATCAGATATTTTGAAAGGAAACCCCTGAAAGGTACCAGAATCCTCTTTGTGGACAATTAGCTTGAATTTATTTTTGCCGCTAAGAGGAACCTAACGACAAGTTGGTTTCTGTCATATTTTTTTTTACGGCTTAATACCCTAAAAAGTTCCAGGAAAACTCTTATGGTGGTCACCAAGCCATTAAAAAAAAAAAAAAAAAAAAAATCAACTTTATGTATACACGGTTTGTGTTAAAGCTAGAAGCTCGTCACAGGGGCCGTGTATAGAAACCAAATATTTCAAATAAACATAACATGGTTGAAAAATCCCGACTGCAGGAGGCAGACTAGTTGGCTATTTACAGATAGCCTGTGGAACAGGCGTTATTTTTTTTTTGCGTTTTTTAGGCGAGCGCGAGGTGAGCACGGAGTTGCAAGTCACGTGTGACGGGAGGGGCGCAAAAAAAAATAACGCCTATACGCACACCATTTGTTCGTGCTCTTCCGCCCCCAGAACACACCCCCAAATCTCCAACCAATCACAGCGTTTGATAAAAGTGGCGCGAAAAGGGCTGTTTTGCAGGCCGCATGTGGTGCCAAAGCGTCAGAGCGACCCACCGGTGAAGAAGGAATTTGAAGGATGTGAGCCGTTTGAAATCAGCCAACCAGCGCATTGCGGCCGTTTGGCACCCTGCCCTGCCACGTGATTTTTGAAACTGTCAAACCAGTAAACGTAAGTCGGCTTTAGCTGCATTATCGGTTCGTTTTAAGGCAACATTTTTTCGCTCGGAGCGAAGCGAAAGATGTATTTTATTCTGCAGTACTTTCGTATTTTCACTTTCACTGTTAGCAAGATGCTTTCTGTTGGAAGCGACGAAGCCAATCGTGTCGGAAAACAGTTGTTTCAAAATTGCATACTTGACAGCTCGACCCTCATTCCTTTGGTCGCCGTATCGGGCACCGATCATACGCAGAAAGCTTCATGGAGCATTTCAGCATCGCTTTTCTCGGTCGAAATTGGAGGGATGAAAACCCAAACTCGGTCAAGACAATTATCTAGTTGATCAGATGCTGGTGTCCGCCAGGTGAGAATTTTTAATAATTTATTTGGCGTAAAATTCCATTTTGAACTAGAGCCGGTCGCAGGTTAATCTCGCCAAAAAACGTCTTAAACAGCCCGGAATGACAAAATAACAGCACACATGACTCAATTAACATACATTTTAAATTTTATTGAACAATACCGATCAAGTTGACTCTTAAATCTAAACTAGTGAACCAAATCTCAACCGTCACAGTTAGTCTGTAGTTCGTGACCTGAATAATGTAAACACTGACCACTCAAAGGATGGTCCGCCTGTGATCACATGATACCAAGTAACCAATTGGATAGCCGTGTTTCATATTTGAAGGCTGGAAGAGCACGAACAATGGTGTGCGTACAGGCGTTTATTTTTTTCACGCCCCTCCCGTCGCGTGTGACTCGCGCTCACCTAAAAAAACGCAAAAAAATAACGCCTGTTTCCGCAGGCTAATTTACAGAGTGCAGCCCAGGAGTTGAACTCGGGGCAACCGAGAACAAATCCAGTGAATGGTAGGGTGGAGGGCTTGAACCCGGGACCTCCGGATTGGAAGTCCAGCGCCCCAAACCACTCAGCCACGCTGCCTCCGCTATTATAACCCCTAAAAGGAATGACGATCATCTCTGTCACTTTTATTAGGAGATCCTCCCAGGGGAGTGATTGTCCGTCCGTCCATCCATCCATGCTTCCATCCATCTATCAATCTTTTTAATTAAATTATATTTTTATTTATTTATTGATTGATTAATTGATTTATGACTTTTAACCATTGGGCAAGGCACTTGTGATGACAGCTTTATAGTAGCAGAATGTACCGGTTATCCTGTGAACCTCATCAATAATCATCATGTCTTAATTCTTGTTCCTCAGATGTCAATGAGCCCCCTGTAAACCTGACATTGTCTAGCACAACTGTTGATGAGAACACTCCCCTGGGTACCCCTGTGGGTCGCCTTTCATCGGATGATCCAGACCAGCCAGGAGGTGCCCACACCTATAGCATTGTGGGTCCAGTTGGTGTGCCGTTCAGTATTGGTGGAACTCACAACAGAACATTGTTAGTGAATGGTCCTTTGGATCATGAGACTAATCCTACACTCTTAGTCATTATCAGAGCTACAGATAGCGGAGGACTTTTTATGGAAAAGACCTTCAAGATAACTTATTAATGGTGAGTTTTGCAGGTGTGCCACAATTAAATGTGCCACATTTTGATATACTGTGAGTCAAATCCCTATTATTTTAGCATAAGGTGTGGTAGAAATGTCACTTTTAATATTTGAATACAAACACTCTTGGAGGCCTGTGACAACTGTTACACAAAAGATTAATGACGATGGAAATCACATCAAGACAATAATAAACGTATGTCGTCAGTCGTCGAACCTTCTATTTCGGACTCTTATCTGTCATCTGCTTTTTTCAAAGCAAGGCCAAACTATGTGTATTAAAATTCTTGGTGGCTGCTTGATAGGGATAAAAACAATAGGAGAACCCTGATCCTGATGGCCAAAAGGTGGCTGCTTTTAAAATAGAGGTGGCCGTTTAAATAATAGGGATTTTATTTACAGTATTATACTAACCAGGGGGGGGCAGGGCAGCCGCCCTTTGATCTTGCCGCTTTTCCGCTATACATGATCGCACAAGTAAAGAAATCTGTCAATCATTTGAGAAAACGTACCTCTACAGGAGTTTGCTGTGGAATTTTCATCCATGGTGTCCCACAATGACCAAAGTTCAGTTTAAACAGCGACCGAATCGTTTCCATAGATGTTTGAACGTGGAATCGCCAAAATATTTCTGAACGAACACAAACGCACGTCATGTCCGCCATCGTCCGCCATGTTTATTTTAAACAAACCAGTACTTAGTCTCGCTCGGCCAAATTTCTTAAATGTTCAATCATGTATACTAGGTCCCAGGCCTCGCTGCTAGCCCCCCCCCCCCCCCCCCCCTGATACTAACAATAGTAAATTGGGACTGATAATGGCCGCTTAATAGAGGTTTCGACTGTACATGTACTTCACAATGCATTTGGTGTGCACTGCAGAAGAACTGCACAAAACTGTAACCTGACATGCCCCTGTTCAAGCCAGATGAGGGAGTGCGCTCTCTCTCCAAGGACATGTTAAAATTATTCTTTGCATTATGAACAGATGTGAATGATCCACCCACCAACCTAACGCTTCCCATGCCGTCACTGACAGAGAACAGTGCTGAAAGAGTGCTTATTAGCTCCATAATACTCACAGACCCTGATGGTGACATTCCGTCCTGTACACTCGTAGACAGTGCTGGTAAGCGTGTCAAGGTCGTGGGTACAAATCTGGTTGTAGGACCAACTGTAACGGATTATGAATCAAATGACCTGCCAGCAGCAAAAGAGTTCAATATAACATTAAATTGTTCTGATGGACATGGGATGTTCATTGCAAAGTCATTTGTCATCAAAGTTATTGGTAAGTGGAGGACTGGTCTACAATGTATGTTAGCTTAACCCTTTAAGCCCCAGATAGTACCATATGGCACAAAATGCTAGCTCAATATTGGGCCAATTTGTTTGACATTTGGACACCAAAAAGATCTTGGCGAGATCTGCACATTGGAAGCATAAAACTATATCAGAATTGATTAACCACACTTTTAAGGTCAAGTGAATATCTGATAACAACCCACACACCAAGAGCTGTAAATTAAGCTATTGTTTAGGGGTATACCCAATATATACAAGGAATACTTATTTTTGAACGTTTTTCTTTTTTCATTTTGGACATTCTTCAATCCAATCTGTGACTTCCTGTATGTCTAGATCTGTTTGTGGTGATTTATGACATACCCCAAACAATACCTTTCAAAATGATATATTACTTGTGGTATTTGGGTCTATAGTTACCATAATGATTTTTGAAAATATGGTATTTCTAACCGGGGCTTAAAGGGTTAAAAGTGGGGGTAACAGGGGACAGGAACCCAGTAGTGAGGAGGACGGGAAGTCTACGGTAGGCGGGAAAGGAAAGGGCGGGAACTGGGAGAAATAGGAAATATATTTTGATTATTGAAAAAGCACAAAGCAGCAGGAGCTACTAAGGAAGGGGAGGGAACCAGGAATGTGGGAAAGGGGCTGGTGTCAGTTCATCTGTCTTGGAGTTGGGCCCAAAAGGCGACACAGGATCGATCCAACTGGAGAAGAACTGTGTTGGCCTTACATGTCGCATGGCGTGACAAGGACCAATGATAATGATGATGATGTTTGACTACTAACTTTATAAGTTATTGTTTCATTATCTTGCATCTTGCATGTGTTTAAGGTTATTCCATCGAAATAGAAGTTACACTGGGAAGTTTCTGAAACTTTCCCTAGTTGAACATTGTGATGTAATGTTTCAAAATATGGAATAAAAAGAATAGGTCACCAGCCCCATGAAAGAGATATAATCGTCTAAAACACGTATTTTTCACGTGATTATTAATTTTTCTGCACTGAGAATTGGTCTATACTCATAGGTCACCACGCTTGTTTACGAGAAAACGATCATTTACCTCTCTGGTGAGCATAGCCATAATGAAAAAGCTGCCATGTTTTTAATGTGCGCGCTAATTACGTGTGAAATTATGCGCAGAAAGAATGTGTAATGTAATACCAAGGAATGACCTTAAGCACATAGTGGTGATAGTATTGATTCTGTTGTTGTTCTAGATGCCAATGAGGCCCCAACTGAAATCACATTGAGTGCCACTACTGTATTTGAAAATGTACCTGACGTAGTGGTTGGAAAAGTAACAGTTTCTGACCCAGATAATGGTCACCATCATCAGTGCACTGTGCATGATTTTACTGCTGATGTAGGATCCAGCACAGGGACACCAAGCCAGTTCTTTATTGTGGATGCTTCATTAAACCTCAAAACATTACATGGTTTGAATTTTGAAGCTCAACACAGCTTGGACATTGTGATCAACTGCAGTGATGTTGTGGCAAACAGTTTATTCAAGACACAGTTGTTTACTATCCTGGTCAAAGGTAACAGAATCAGGGTCACAATTTCTGTTTACCAACTTTTATTGTTCCTTTGTGGGAGACACTGTATCCTAATTAAGACAGATTCGGCTCAACTTTCGAGCAATAAGTGCAAAAATTAATTACTAAAAAAACTACTCATAGCACGGTAACATTTTGAATACTATTTGAAACATATCACTTTAATTCACTTCTCCAAGTGACCCCGCAATTAAATTATCAAGCATTCTCGAGAAAATTAATGTCAAACCTCGTAAAAATGATAAAAACGTGCGCCATTTTGTTTTGAACTGACATGAAGCGTCTTTTTAATTAAAAATTTAATATGTAATGACTTCTCTCGCGGGGTCAGCTTGGGAGCTAATTTATCGATAATTTCTTCTTAACTATATTCAAAATGTTACCGTGCTATGAGTATTTTTTTGGTAACTTAATTTTTGCACTTTTTGCTCGAACGACCAGCAGAAATCGTCTTAATGGTTTGCGCTTTGGACTCTGAAGCGGTCCAGGTTCGAGCACTGGCCAGGGTCATTGGGTTGTGTTCTTGAGAAAGACATGTAACTCTCATAGAGCCCACCCTGCCCAAGAGTATAAACTGGGTTTCTCACACACCACTGGTAGCCATGTCAAGCCGACCGCCGCAAGCCTGACCTTTATTATAAAATCAAAAACTGTACACATGACATGCTAAAAAATGGGATGCCTCAAAAAATTACAAGGTTTGTACATTGTATAATGCCGCTTACAACTGAAAATCTTTGGGTGGGTGGGTGGGAAGGTCAGAATGGCGGATGCAACAAAAACAACTGCCTGCCTCACCGGTCACATGACCTATACCCAGGCCCCAGCGGTGTGTGAGAAAAACATATTTGTACCTTACCCTTTACCTAGTCACTCTCACAGTGCCTCTCTCCATCCAGGAGTATAAATGGGTACTGCGAACTGTTAATGCTGGAGGTAACCTGCAATGGACTAGTTTCCTATATCTGGTGGGGAGTAGCAATACTCCCAGTCGCTTCATGCTACAGAAACTGGAATTAAGTGCCAGCCTGTTGAGACACAAGATTCTGTAACTTTAGGCTTTATATAATAATTATTATTATTACTTTAATACTACTTTTTCTTTACGTATTGTTCTTTTTTAGATGTGAATGAGATTCCATCAGATCTCTGCAGTGAACCCATCGTGATAGGAATGAAGACATCTATTGGTGCAGTCATTGCGGTCTTACACGGCGAAGATCCTGATAATGAAAATGCAATCCACAATGATCCTTCAAATCACAGTGTGGTCGTCAAGAATAAACAGCAGTTGACGTACTCCTTGAGTCCAGAGCAAAACTCCTGGCCTTTTGGAATTAAAAAGAACAGTCTTTTTAAGAGTGGGGTGAGTGGTATGCAAAGTAATAATATCAAACACGAGAGGCAGTGTTTCATCACATTTCCAAACACCAAGAAGAGATTGAAAATATGACGAGCAGAGGACTATTTTTGATGAAATTTGAGCCAGACTGGTGTTTGGAAATGTGATGAAACACTGTTTCGAGTGTTTGATATATCTTCTCAATCGAAACTAAAACTAAGGAGTAAACGGAGAAATAAAATCGTTAAAATCTATGCTAATTAAGACGGGTTTCCAAACCACCGACACGGTTATGATTTTCTTTGTTTTAACTTGATGAATTATTAATGAGTTTGAGAATTCTTTGTAATGGATTAATATCATAAGTTATTGTAATTAGCCCCCTCTTCTTCCTTAACCTACTCCTTCACCCCTGCCCCCCCAAAAGAAGCATCAGTCTTGGAGAATGTCCTCCACAGCCCCCCCCCCCCCCCCCCAACCCGAAGAAGCATCAGTCTTAAAATAATTTTAATGCTCTTCCCAAGAGAATGGTTAACACAGGCCTTTAAAAGTCCTCGAATAAGCATGAATTAGTCCTTGGTTCTGCTGTACTCAACAATAATTGCTGCAGAAGGCAATTTGCCGCATTCCTTTATATGAGTTGCTGATAGTTACAGCATAATTTATTCTTGGGCAAGATATCCTCTTGCGGTGCCTCTCTCCACACTGACACAGAGCATTTCATTTTTCAGGCGATATCCCATTCCCAAAACTTCACAATAGGTGTGCTAGTCAAGGATGACGGTATCATCGTTGCAAGTTTCTCTTCTAAGGGATACCAGTATGCCATGAGCAAGTCTTTGTCTGCCGTCTTAAATTGCACTATTGTTGTTTCAGGTATGCATTCCCCTTGGACTCACATATTTTAGCATGATGTTCTGTTGTTGAAAATATGATGTGTACAACGTTAATTCAATAGGGCTGTCTGATCACGCCTGCATCAGACTTTAGTGTGACTGGCGTGACTATTCTCTAATAGATTTCAAACAGGTTTTCAAGCTCGATTTCTAGCAGGATTTCAAGCAAGAAAGCCGATATTTGAATTGCCCGGTTATATATTAGTTACTTTCAGTGTTTAGAGCGGTTTTTCAGTTGAGTATCATAAAACCAAAACCAATGCCAATACAATGACCAATCACAACAAACGTAAACAACAGAACGAACCAATGAGAACTTGATGCAAATACACGTAACTGGTGCCAAGCGCGGGAAAATGCAATTGACCATGATTCATGATTAGTTTTGTTTGCATCTGATTGGTTGAGTAGGTGGTTCAGGTTTTTTAAACCAATAACAAAGAGTATAATTAGCAAAACCAAAGCAGTTCTGGATTACCTTTTGACAGTCAATAGCCCTTTTCACGGTTAACTTGCGATATTTGCATAACAATACACCTGAACATAGAAGCGAGGCAATTTCGGGCACAAGCTGCAAAACATCGTGTTTTTCTTGAACTCCTTTAACTCTTTTAGTATAAAAACAGTTTTAAAATCTAGAAGAACTACAATTCTTTTAGTTTACGTTGTTTTTAGAAAAAAAGTAAAACGACTTTTCTCTATTAATAAAGAGTAGACTCACATAAGCAACAGGGAGATCGGATTACGATCTTTACGGCAAACTTTAACTGAAATAGTTGCATATTTAGTTCTTCTCCGTTTTAAAACTATTTTTATGCTAACATAGTTTAAGGAGCTCAAGAAAATCACGATGTTTTACAGCTTGTGCCCGAAATTGCCTCGCTTCTATGTTTAGCTGTATTGTTATGCAAATATTTCAGGTTAACCGTGAAAAGGGCTATTGAAAACCACTCTAAATGTACGTTCAATCATCCTTGTATCACAGAACACCACCAACCACTTGAAATCCTACTTGAACCCAGTCAAGTGTCGGTTAAAGTGGACAACGGTGCAGTGGTCGGTGTCTTGACAACAGTTACCCAGAATTCTGGTGAAACATATACGTACAAGCTCATAGATGAAGCTCAGTTGCCTTTCAGTGTAGTTGGAAACAAACTTGTCGTCGCCAAGAAGGATGGGTTGGATTTTCAAGTGTCAAGTTCTGAGGAAGCTTTGATTCCAATCTCCATCATCAGTAAAGGCAATATGTCTGAACCAATCAGAGAGTCCTTCTATGTCAGAGTTATATGTAAGTGTCACAACGTCTCTAGCCTTAGTAAACATACATTGACTTGTATGTTCACTTCATCTCCTGCTTGACAGAAAATTTGATCGACCTGAACTGAAGGATTCTATACTGATGACGTAGCTCTACAGAGATCCTTGTACTGTCTGTGATTGGCTGTTGCTTGGTTTTGAATCTTTCCGACACTGTATTGTCATCTCTGTAGAACTCGTATCAGTATGGAATTTGTCGCTTCAAATCTCTGACTCAGGCCGACTGTGACGTTATTGGAATTTAGAAGTTTTGGTTTTTGAGGAGTGAGGGAAAAAGGCAAACCCTGAGAAAAACCCTTGGAGCCAGGTTAATCACAGACAATAAACTCAACTCACATACAACCGTACGCGTCCCGCCTGGAATCGAACCTGAGCCACATTGGTGGGAGGCGAGCTCTTATATTTCCAACTGCGCGATCCCTGCTCCCTTAAGGTGATTCCTTAGTATTGCATTGCGCTTCCTTACTGCGCATGATTTCACACGTAATTAGCGCGCGCACATTAAAAACATGGCGGCTTTTCCTTTACGGCTAAGCTCGCCAGAGAGATGAATCGTCGTTTTCTCGTAAATGAGTACGGTGACCTATCAATGTTTTCTCTTATTTTGAGTCTAGCAATCACCTTCTTTCTATAAAATAAATATAGACTAATTTCTATTGCAGAAGAATAAATAATCACCGGAAACGTGAACTTAGCTAATAAAAACGTTTCTGGAAGCTGATATTGTAAGGAATTAAGGGGTATATACAAGGTCCTCCTGTTCCTAAACGAATACCGGGACCCCCCTTTTTATTTCAAAATTTAAGTTCCCTTAGGCAAAGTTTGAATGAAAATCTATTGTAAGTTCTATTTCGATGGAATGACCTTAAGGTTAAATTATGCGTTTATTTTCTCTTAGATGATCATCATCATGCAGTCATCATGTGTTTGACTCCACACACAGTCAATGAAAATCAACCATCAGGTACCATTGTGGGACAACTGATCATTGACGACTCATCATCACCATCATTATCTTGTGCTAAACAACATTGCTGCCCTGACAGTGGCAGACATTTTGATTATCAGTGCAATGTCGACAATCCTGAGAATAACGAAGTCATTCCTCAGCTTCAGAAGGATGTTAGTACATTGTTTGGACTGGATGATGGATTTCGCCTTCGTACCAAGGTCCCACTACTCTACAGTGACTTCCAGAACTCTAATGGAAGTGTGACAATTCACTTCAGTTGTTATCATATCAGACATCCACTGCACTTCATTGGGCAACCTCTTCAAATTACTGTTGCAGGTACAGCGTGCGTGTGTGCAAGCATACGTGGTTGCGTGCATGGGTGCATACGTGCATGCCTGAGTGGGTGTGCTTATTATTACTGTTTAAAGGAGCTACATCGCGCATCTTGAAAAGTTTATCCTAAATTTTTCAAGTTCAGTCATCGTTTGCAATCCATCTTAATCTTCTCCATCCTCACCCATCCTTGTTCCTGTTTGGTTTCTTATTACTTCTTTGGTGTTTTTCCACCTAAATAAACATTTATTTTTAGGTTTCCTTCAATTTAAAAGTAACTTTGAACGTTGCAAAAATGACTTAAATATTGTGACATAGCTCCTTTATCCATTGATTTCATGAGAGATCGTCAGGTGTTATGGGGGCCGTGGTTGATCACCAGGTTTCTGAGCCATTAGGTGAAAAAAGTCAGGGATATAATTGAATTCTCAGGACTAATATTACTGCCGTTCAATAACACTCTGAATTTCAAAACCCAACTAACAATAAACGTTTTTTATTGCTGTCAATCATAATTACGACAACACTGAACAACGGACCCTGAAAGAAAGAAAAAATGGAACAAGATCTACCAAATGCCGATGAATATTTTCTTTCATCTCACTTATTCAGATTGTGACAACAGCGGTGTCTGTCCGGTCATTAATGAGTGTCCGGTATGTCAGCATGGTGGAAGCTGTCAAGATGTGATTGAAGGCTACAGCTGCCAGTGCATGCCGGGATACACTGGTGCCCATTGTGAGACAAACATAGATGAATGTCAAGTGGTTGATTGTAAGGTAAGTCTTGTTTGCATTATGTCATCATGACTACACTGCCCCAGGTAGCAACAGCTAATCAAGGCAGGAAGTGGGCCCGCCCCGATGGAAAAAAATTGATATTAATTTGCTTTTATTGTTCTTCACCAACTAGAACGGAGGTACCTGTCAGGACGGAATTGCCTCCTTCACTTGTAATTGCGCTGATGGATTTTCAGGGGAATTATGTGAGAGGAAGCCATCTCTTTGTGGCAATTGTGTTGGAGAAACATTGTGCGTGACCTTTATTGAAGCGGCCGTCAGGTAAAACCATGGAAGAGGTGTATTCACCTTTTAAAAACATAACCAGATATTACATGTGGCTTTTCTGTTTTCCTTTCATGGCTTCGACTCTCTCTTCAGTGTCTTCGCATCTTGCTATGGTATCTGTTTAACTTCCCGTTTAAAACTTTACCAAGACACAATATTTGTTTGTTCATTTACAGTGTCCACAATTAGTACAGCAGTGCTAAATCCTCTGACACTTCAAAAGTTATTTATTTATTTACCTAATTTTCGTAAATCTTTTTTTCTCTACTTTGTCTGGCAGGTGTTTAGAGACGCAATACCAAATTCCAGTCCTTGTGAGCGAGACAGGAATATCTTCAACGAGAAGCACTGTACTGGAGGAAGAGATAGGAACAACTTTGGATGCAAAAAGAAATGATGGCAACAAATGTAAACAAAGATCCCACTATGAGAAACATATTCATCAATCAGCTAGACTGTTCACAGCCTCTCTATTTTCTCAGATCGTTGCAGCTGCGAGCGGACTGGAACTGAGCGTGAAGCGCGAGCGTGGGGGTAGGGGCGGGGAAGGAGAAAAATCCACCAAATAAAATCCCCACCCCCTACCCCCCTCGCGCTCCGCGCTCGCTGTTATGTTAGCGTCGAGAAAATAGAGAGGCTGTGAACAGTCTATCAATCAGCTAAATCAGTGACACAAGCTACTCGGAAAAAAATTCTGAGTTCTCCCAACAGTAGGCGACCTACATGTATGACCTTTTGCTACATGTATATCCTTTTGTTGGGATAACCCGGAAGATTTTTTTCTGAGTTGCTGTGTCATTTTTTCAACAACAATTCCCCCACCGCACTCCGAATTTGATAATATAATGTTGGTTACTCTTATGCCAGTTAGTTGTAGCATGGAAACGATATGTGCAGGCTTTAGGTATGAACTTCCCCCTTCGATAATAAGCTCCCTGGCTAATATCTAGGTTTCATTATGGGAACTTTTAGATCACTTCTCCTCAGTAAGCAAAGTTTTTGCACAAAACAACTTTTTTGAGCAGTTTTCTAATTGAGTGTGGCGAAAACCAAAACCAAAGCAATTGCTATGGCCAATCACAACAAACGTGAACAACACAATTAACCAAGGAGAACTCGAAGCAAATACACGCGCCAAGCGCGGGAAAACTTGTGCGACCAAGTCGCAATTGGTTTTGGTTTTGCATCTGATCGGTTGAGAAGTTGGCGCAAGTTTTTTCAATCAATCACAGATCGTAGTAAAGCAAATCGAAAGCAATTCCGAATGACTTTGACACTCAATTGAAACCCGCTTTTACTTGTTTAATGTTTATTGTTCACAGTACAGGGTATACAAATATAAAATAAATAACCTTGATTGTTTTAACTTGCAGCAACTGCCAGAAAACGAAGAGCACATTCCAATTTCTTCTACGTTGAAATTCTTCGAATCAATCAGCTTGGTACACAGAAGCAGAGTATGCTCATCGTCACAGCGTTGGATGCTCGCAACAAATACTCCCTCCTCGCTTCTGAAGCATGCGCAATGCTCGCCAATACCGAGAGGCAGTGCGTGGAAAACTGTGAAATGCTAAAGCTGGTTGGGTTGCCCTGTGGCCGATCGGGTCCCAATAAGAATATCGGAGGGTCCCACGGACGAGATGTCGACAGGCCTGGGTACAGGGGGGGTGGCGGGTATTGCTGTTGTGGTCATCGTTCTCCTCATTGCTGTCCTAGTCGGCGGCATGTTTTACTACAGAAGGAAATACAAAGGGGCAAAGGTAAATAATGGAAATAAAATAAAAATCAATGGCAATTTTTAGTGGAAATCCACATAGTGGCTCTTCTCTTCCACTGTTTCCAGATCGAACTGGAATTTAGAAATGTTGTTGGTTTCTGTAGAGGGAGGAAAACTGGAGAACCCGGCGAAAAACCCTTGGGGCAAGGATGAAAACCAACAACAAACTCAACACACATGACGTCGGGTCCGAGATTCGAACCCGGACCACATTGGTGGGAGGCCAGTGCTGTCACCACTGTGTCATCCCTGCCCCCCCTAATCGATCTGATTTTACAATGTTGATACTTGATCCTATCGGTTTGTGTGGTTGTATCCTTCTCAGGGTTGGTTTGTTTTTGGCTCATTTTGTCAGTAGGTGTATATCGCGCACAAGATAGGACGCGACTTACAGTGGGAGGGGGGGGGGGGGGGGGGGGCGTCCGCACCTTTTATTTACTCCTGCTAAGCGTTCTACTGTTTTGCTGAAATATACCAAACAGGTCGCGTGAACCCGGGAAGAGAGCGAGTGGTGGGGGCCGGATTAGGTTTACCACCGGTTTATCTCCTGTAATACATATAAGTGAATAGGCTATAGAGCGCTTGAATACTACCCACTCTGACTCATCATATCATGCGCTTACTTTGATGATGCACGCTAGTTTGAAGCCACTTGTGGTGATTTTTTTTCACATGCCAATATGGACAGATTTGAATGAGTGGCATTCATTTCAACACACTTGCCTCCTCCTCTCCAAGCAAAACAAACAAACAAACAAACAAACAACTAACAAACAAACAAAACAAACAACGTACAACTCAAATTATAATAGTAAGCGATCCGATTGATCTAATGCTTTGTCACTTATTTCCACAGCAGGACCAAGAAAGAGTTCGTTACCAGTCCGGCTCGGAGGACGTGGATTTCTCGAACCCAGTCTACGGTGACAACAGGAATGCAATGGTGTTAGCCGCACCTGCGAGCAGAGAGTGGGGGGAGAAACTGAAGAAGGATTCTGACGGTCTGGTGCGAAACAACTTGGATCCTATTTCAGTCATCAAACGGAATGATATCAAGGTAAAATGCGTGCGATGTGAAGCTAAAAACAACAGAATTTGTTAAGAAAACCCCAGCCATTACTCAATCTTTGTTTGAGTCTGCATGCATTCAGGGACATTGCTACACCAAAATACCTATATACGGGTATGTGCCGACCAACGGGTCGTGATTTTGGGACTCTTGATCTAGAATGGGGTATTCATATTCTAGACTTTTCAAAAACGGACTATTCAAATTTACTAAATTTCTAGAACGGGGTTAGAAACGGGTATCATTTTGAATGCTAATTCTTTCTAAAACGGGGTCCAAATTTGGAGGACCTGGGCGGGCAGCACATACCCACCCAAAACATACCCGAGTATCCCTCCCGGACGTTGCTCTCGTTATCTCTGATTGAACAATAATTAGGGAATTTAAGCAATCACGATGGCAACGCCGAGGACTGAACGTCGATTAAAAATGGATTTATATTTTACTTCAGAATCTTGCGATCGAAGCTCTAGTTCCATTCAGTTTGTCTATCGGTGTCAGAACTATCCTCAACTGAATAATTATGTAAGGCAGCGTTCAAATCCAAAGAGAAAACTTGAAACATTTGCCGTTGCGGTTCACGTTTTCCGAAAACCCAGAATTTGTTAATTTCAAGTTGTTGGTTTTGCAGAGGACGGCTAAGAAATGTACAAAGATTGAAAACGCACGTTGCAGAGCAAATGTTATTCTACTGCTCATTAAAACTTTTGTATAGCAATGTTCTCGTTGCCATCGTGGTTTACTTAAACTCCCTAAATTAATATATATATAATAAGAATCGGAAACTCTTCGGGTTATTTATTTATTTCGAATCGGCCAACGATGACACTTGTTCGACCTTCTGCATGTAAATTTATACACATGTAATCCACCCGGCTCTCCACTTCCAAAACCAGTACAATCCTTTACGATGGTTGTTAGGAACTGCTTTAGTGGCTGATGTGATTGACTTAGCCTGCTTCAGTTGCAGATTTCTCCTATTCCTTCCAGTGTCCGAAAAGGAAGAAAGGGAATAGAGAGTAAATAGCTTGCGTGATCATGTCTGAGACATGATCACGCACACTATTTCTGTTCTAACCACAGTCTTTGGAAAAATGCTCGTGTAAATTCATGGTTTGTAACAGTTTCCTTTGTTCTGTCTCAGGTGTCAGAGAATCCTCTTTATAATAGTCGTTCTACCGGCCGACATCAAGAGTTTTCCAATCCTCTACACACGAAGGCGGTAAAATTTACCAGAGGAGGAGGATGACATTACAGCGGCTAAAGCGAAGAATAATAAAGATGAAGACTACCTGGAACCTAAGGATGGTGCCTGCGGGGGAGTATGCAACCCCCGCTATAGCGCTTCCCTCCCATGCGGGTATCCTTCAGTAATAACTCGGGTAAACCCCTGGGAGATGAAATCTCCCCGCAAAAGGACTTAGATGCTTACTTGAAAGGCGCGAAGGCCAAAGTACGCGCATCCAACGCGTCTCAACAGAAGAAGTTAAACGACAGAGAAGTGGCGAGAACCGTCGGACAGTGAAGAGATGTGCTCACTTAAAAAGAGCGAAGTTCCACCGTCTTTGATAATCCATTTTACAGCGATAATCCCTCGAGAGATCAGGAAAATCCCAGCGAAGATCCGACCTATGCGACGATCCCTGCCTTACAAGGTTGGCCGGCCTGCCTTGCCGCCGAGAACTCTCCAACTATCGCACGAAGCGCCACCGGAGACAATCGAATTTGATGATGACGACACCTACGAAAAGGTAAAACTTCGGAGACACGGAGGCGTGGAGCAATATTTCAACATATTTTGTTATTTTTACCCTTTTACACCGTGCAATTTTTACGCGAAATGTTAAAGTTGCGAGGGGTGTTGCTAGAATAACATGACTTCGCGGAGAAACGGATGTCAATGGACTCTTGCATAATTTTGTTGAAGTTTTCATTGTACAATGTAGGGATGCTATCTTTCCCAGTAACATGGCCCCATCATTCTAACTGAATTGGCAGGTAGAAGGCAGTTCTACTTTTCATGAAATTAGGGAATTTATTAACGAAACCAATTTGCCAAATAGAAAGGTTTAATGAGCTCTGCACGTGCATTATACGTCTTGGTACATTTCTTATCCGTCCTCTGCAAAACAACTGTATCACCCATACGTGTAATAAAACATTAACCATAAGTGTAATAATTTGTAACCATCAGTGCAATAATTTCTAACCATGACTCACCATAAATGCAACAACATTTAACCATCAATGTACAGTAATAAACCGACTTACCGTAAAGTAAACATAGGCACGCAAGGCGTGCAAGAGCGATTTTTTTTCTACATATTATCACTATATATAAGCATCACATAAAACTGTCATCATCATCATCATCATCATCATCAGCAGCAGAGGCAGCAGCAGCAGCAGCAGCAGCAGCAGCAGCAGCAGCAGCATTCATCTTCGTTCCATGCATCAGTAACATAGGGCTGTCACTACGTCCTTCCATCAACCTCGATCCAGGACGATCTGCTTTGCCTCCTCCGAGGACATGCGAATGGTCTTGAGCTCTGCATTTAGGATCCCCCTTGGTGTTGTGCCTTGTCGTGGCGGGGAGGCTTGTGTGACCTTACGATCCCCAAAGCTATGCCGGCGAGAGCCTAATGTTCCTGGCAGGTCTAACCATGCGGACTGGTCTGCGGGAGAAGGCCCGAGACGAAAAAACACACCCTTCAGGTTGGGGGTTGTGCGTGGGGCCAGCAACCACACCATATAAAAAAACCTGCTACGGAAACCAACAATAGAAGAATTTCATGAATCTATGATGCCACAATTTTCATCCCCCCAAAACCATGTCATTCCCTTGGACGATGAGTGATGATTTTTTTTATCCTGTGTAAAAATATGTATATTGATCGACGGAGAAGCTGCTGCAAATCATTCAGTTTTTTGCACCTCGGTCAGGATGCTAATACCTACCCAGGGCTTTTACACAATGGCAGCTTATACTGATAAGCTATCAAATCAGATACAGCATTTTATTATACGACATAGGCATTTTGGAGTGCGGATACGCACAAAGACGAGCGCAGATATGAGACCGTATTACATGGGTCTCAGTCCCCAGACCGCGCGCTAGGAAAACACTGTTGAAAGCCTATATTTTAGGAAAGATATTGTGTCGTATAATAAACAATTTATTCAGCGGAAAGTTGTGTAATACGGCTGGGGCATTTTTACTCGTCAATGTTTATTTTTCTCGCCTAAAGGCTCGAAAAAATAAAACTGACTCGTAAAAATACCAGCCGTATTACACAACTTTCCGCTGAATAACCTCTATGTATCATCACGCAGCCACCATATGGAATTTATTTTTGGTCACCGCATGCTGGGGGTAACCTGCGATGGTCCAGCATCCCATCCAGGGGCAGTAGCAATACTCCTAGTCAGCTCACGCTACAGAAACTGGGATAAGCGGGAGGTTCGAGTTATCGGGAGTCAACTGTACTTACTTTCGATAATAGCTTTTTGAATCTTGAATGTTTTAGCTACATATAAGAAGTGAAGAGCAATATGCAAACTGGATTTCGTCCTGTTCTTGCAGTGTTTATTATCCTATGCGTTTCAGCTACCACAAACTTATTCAGAAAGGAAAGTTTAACACAAAACTTCTACAAAACCCAAATTTCCGTTGCTGTTTAGCAATTTAAACAACTTTTACAGGAGGTGGCATCTAGATAGTTCACTAAGACCGAAATGGCATGTTTTGGGGGATGAAAATTATAGCATCATAGTTTTAGTGATGTTTATATATAGAGGATATTACACGGCGGCGCGAAGATATGAATTTTAATTTCGAGTGGTAAAAACAATATTTTACGAATGAGTAAAATATTGTTTTTAACACGAGAAAATAAAATTCATATCTTCAAGCCACCGTGTAATTTTCTTTTTATTATATAGACAAAAGACAAAAGCACAAACTTTATCGCGAACTCTTGCAGCTCGGTGGCTGGACTTTCCGAATTTCCTCCTTTCGTCTTCACTTGCAAGGAACTCCTTGAATAATTTTAAGTCATATGAAGTTGGGAAATGCTAACACGAAGAAGAAACCTCCTCAGTGAACGATTTCATGTCGGCTTCAGTGAATTTCACGAATCTGTCGCTCGCCATTTTTCAACCGGAGTTGGCAGCTTTGCACAAAAGCCATGCAAAAGCGGGAATGACGTCATCGATATCCTCACTAGTGAGGATATGGAAAATACGTCACTCGGTCCCGGATGTAGTTTCGTATGAATTTTATGAGTGGTCTATTTTCCAGTAAAACACTCGTGTCTATATAATAAAAATAATTATGGTGATAATAGTTAGTTTACTACATTACAAAAAGCCACCAATTCTGGACAACCTATCGTATCTGCT
This sequence comes from Desmophyllum pertusum, assembly GCA_029204205.1. Lineage (NCBI taxonomy): Eukaryota > Metazoa > Cnidaria > Anthozoa > Scleractinia > Caryophylliidae > Desmophyllum > Desmophyllum pertusum. The sequence continues at coordinate 489,089 of MU825406.1, read as the reverse complement.
TGCAGCGGTTCAGAAGAGAACAACGCTCCCTTCTTGGATAGTTTGGATGAAGTCATGTGTTCGCTGGTGCGCTCGATATTTTCGACTCCTTCAGGTTTACTGGCTCTGGACCTGATTAACGCTTTCTCTAGCTTCACCATGGACATCAAGTCTCTCTACGCCGTCATCCAAGCTGAAGTTGTTGTACTTTCTCGATGAACGCCCTGTTAAACAACCACTGACTTCCACTCTCACTGGATTGGCGGAACTAGTTCTAAATCTAAATACATTCACTTTCAACAACCAGTGTTGCCAACAAGTCGGTGGAGTTGCCATGGGAACTCAAGTACAATTGGACCAAACTACACTTGCCTATTTCTTGGCTCCCAAATATACACTCCGTGAGCATTTCACAAGCCAATCCGATAACGTGATCTATTGCATCTCTTGTCGTCGATGTCCTCATCTATACATCCGTAAAACTGGTAGACGCCTTCGTCAACGCTTCGAAGAACATCTCCGTAGTGTCCAGAAAAGTACGATTCCTGGTTCCTCTTCAACTCTGAGCACCAGTCTTTAGAGCGGGACAAATCTGCACAGGAAACAACTCGAAATGGAACTCATTATTTTTTAGGCTTGGCACAGTGTGACCCCCATGTCCTAAACGATGTCTTCCATTTCCTTTAAACGTTAAAACATTAAACATTAACTACTACTTAAAACATATTAATACATGTTGCAAACAATAAGTTATAAGTAAGTTGGTTTGTTACATTTATGGTTTTTATTTCATTTATGGGTGATACAACAACAATGTGAAATGATCAAATTCTTGTATTTCGGATAACGTTTTGAAAACGGTGAATTTCCTTTGTTTCTACACATTCCGCTGAAATATAATCTAAAATCGATAGACAAAACTGAATTGATCTAGATAATCGCGAGATTGTTAAGAAAAATTTAAAAGTTATTTTTGATAGATACTCTGACTTGTCCCCAGTCTCTTATGGAAAATTGTTAGACACGGGGCAGGTGCACGGGGATGCATTCCACACGTTGTATTGTTTCATAAGAGACTACTGGGGATGAGACAGGCTTAGGCTTCCTTATCTGTACAATTTTTGGTGACACCCGCCTCGCAACGCAACGTCGTTTCACGAAAACATTGCACTGGGTAATTAACATGGTCTTACCACCGATTTCACCGTTACGTCGCCTTTTAAATCAAAACTCCTCTAAGGGATTTGCAAAAGATTTCCGTCAATCATACATGTCATACCTTATATGGAAGTGTTTGATTTTACCTCGAGTGAAACCATTTCCATATAAGGTATGACATGTATGATTGACGGAAATCTTTTTCAAACCGCTCAGAGGAGGTTTGATTTACATGTAAAAGGTCGCGTAGAGCGGTTTTCAATTGAGTGTCGTAAAACCAAAACCAAAACCAAAGCAATTACATTGGCCAATCACAAGAAACGTAAACAACGCAATGAGCCAATGAGAACTCGAAGCAAATACATGTAACCGACGACAAGCGCGGAAAAACGCGTGTGACCAAGTCACGATTGGTTTTGGTTTTTCATCTGATTGGTTGAGCAGGTGGCGCGAGTTTTTTAAACCAATCACAGAGCGCAGTAAAGCAAAACCAAAGCAATTCAGTGATTACTTTCGACACTCAATTAAAAACCGCTCTAACAGTGAAATCGTTCATAATTAAACTTTGTCTCAGCTTTCAAACTACCGTGTATACAAAATCCTTGGGCGCGCAACATTTTCGTTGGCTCATTGAATTACGGATTTCGCCACTTTACATAAGCTTCGATAAGAAAATCAATAAGAAAATTCAGTCCACTGTCATAAAATTTTCCTATGTCAGGTTGTGGACCCGTTTGTCTCCTTACAAAGGAAACGTGTTCGTTAACAGAACTTGACATGGCATTTTATACATAACAGAGGTAGCCTGTGTGCAGACGTCAACTTTCCTTCCTGTGACGTCTTCCAAGTCGGGGAATAAGTACCAGTCGAGGGCGAAATCTCAGAGACGGGAATGAGCCCGCGATTTTCATCCTGAAGTTGCTAAGCAACATGACGTATCTTCATTGCAATATGCTGGCGTGACAATTTTTGGAGTACTTGTGAGTTCTCGCGCTGTTTCTTGATTGGATAATAACAATCGGAAACGTTTCCAGTGCTTCAACGGAGATTCACCAAAAACGGCACTTGTTTCCCCCACTGTGTTAGCGCAGGCTATATTATAAAGAGAAGTTGACAAATTAGAAACTAGTAATTGTGTGGTGTACACATTTTTGAACGTTATTTTCAGGAATTTTTGTATGGTTTTCAAACAAAATACTGGCAATTACAAACGCCGGCGTTATAAAACTGGCGATAAAATCATTAAATTGCATAATTTTGTGACGTAAGTGTTTTTAACATTTTAACAAAATGTTTTGAGCTTCAGGCTTTGTAAAAGAAGTTAACGACGTTTCATTAGTCTTACATGGAGCAGATAACATTTTTGCTGCATTTTATCCTACCTAGAAAATAATTTTAACGAGAATTTTTAAAAATTATATTTGGTATTGTAGTTGGGAGTATAATTGCAGTAATATAAATCGGTTTTGTAGATATAGATGTTACAGCAAGGCGCCCAAAATTGTAACCACTTTTAATTAATTCACATTCTTTCGTACGTGCAGACTACCCAATCAGAAGCCGAGGATAGCTTATCCTCGGCTTCTGATTGGATAGTATGTATGTGCGCACGAAAGAATGTGAATTAATTAAAAGTGGTCACATTTTTGGGCGCCTTGCTGTAATATAGTTCACTCCTTAGTTTTATCAGTGTATAAAAATATCATCGAGTATTAGTTTTAGTAGTGTAAATATACCCAGGTTATTTACGGGGAAGTTGTACGATACGTTATTATTTTTCTTTTCGAGCCTGCATAGCCAGAAAAGTAAAAGTGACGGGTAAAAATACCCAGTCTTTCCGCTGAATAAATTATTTATTATACGACAATCAAAACAACGTTTAAAATTGTTGGACGTATCGAATGCAATTGTATTTGCACTCGGTAAACACTAGGTCGTATAATGTCAAGGGGGGGGGGACTTCCTATAAAGGTGAGAAGGGTGATCGTCGGAAATTTTGAAAGGAACCCCTCTTACAGGTACCAGAATCTCGTTTGTGGGTGTGGCTCGAATTCATTTTCTCCCCTAAGAGGTACCAATTCTAAAACAAAATTAGTTCATGTCATTTTTTTCCGCCTTAAACGGAACCAAACCACGGATTTTAACACGCCGATCACCCCCGCCACTTTTATATTGCCCCCCCCCCCCCCCCCCCCGGGTAATGTCAAGCCTGTCAATGCCACACCATGGGGTTTACCCACGGGATCGAGACATAATAACATAGAGCATTGCAAAAGAAGACAGGTTTTTATAATAATCAATTACAATTTTAATACCACAATAATATACAGTACAATAATTAGTAAGCTATGTTTTAGATTTTTCTTCTTCTTGACCCTACCTGCAGACACTACAATGAAAACAAATATTAATTTGAATTTCAGTAACGATATTTCGTACAGAAAAAAAGAAAACAAAAATCATCACCATTATAGCCTCAAACGCAGATGTTGCGTGACAGTCACGACAGTCACGTGACTTTAACCTTGAGTCACATCACGCAAGAGTTTCGCTCAGTGCGAAAAAAAATTGAAAAAGAATTTGTTGTAGCCAGAAATTTCGTTAGAAATTAGAAGCATGCATTTATTTGAATGTCGCAGGTAGTATTTCATGTTCAGATGTGAAGTTGACAAAATGTGACGAGGCTTCATGATGAAATGTTTATAGCTAGAATTATTATATTTTATTAATAATGAAAGGAATTGTATATACAGCTGAATGTTTTAGTATCTGAAACATTATCTGATGCACACAGCACAATAAAATGCATTTTTAATGTTCCTCGGTTGTGTTCTTGCTTACTGTTGTGCTGTCTGAATTTGTGCAAAGTGGACTTACCGTATTAATACGTTTCTCGCGAAGCTGGGATGGGGTTACCCCATCCTCGTTCCCAGAGCTCCTCGTTTTTTTTCTTTGCGCCGGAAACGACTAGCCCTGGTCGCAAGTAAAAAATCGAATTTTTTCATTGGCGGATAAAAAATGAATGCGCAACACGAATTAATGAATGGATGTCCGGAATTTTCGGACATCCAGTAACGGCTGAGACCAGAGCCTCCGTTTCGCGAACCACGTGACCAAAAGAAACAGAGGATCTGGGAACGAGAATGGGGTTACCCTCGCTAATTCGAACTCCCAAGTAGCCTATGAATAGGCTTTTTACCCCATCCCCACCGCTAACTCCCAAGGGAAACAAAAAATAGTTCGAGATAGCGGGGGTTCGAGTTAGCCGATAGTAAATGACTGAAAAACAAGGGCAAGGAATGGTTCGAGATATTGGGGAGTTCCAGTTAACCGAGTTCGAGTTAGCGGCGTTATACTGTAATTATATTTGGGATGTGAGGGTGTTAACCACAGGGCTTCAGAGATCGACTTGTTTAATTAAATGGCTTATTTTGGCGAGCTACTATTCAAACTTTGGGAGCATCTTTTTAAATTTTTGTCAACGTTTGAGCAACTGTTGGCTATTTCATTAAGCAACTTTTCCGCAATTTACTAGTAGCACAATCCATAAGGGCCTACTGGAATTCGCAAGTCTTCTGATTTCGGGCGGGGCTAAAGTACGCTACTTATAGTGTCTCTACACCAGGCTCTCTAGGTCACAGGTCAGAGTCACAGGTCACCCTAAGGCTAGCCAGTAACCTAACTCTAGTAGCTAATCCTAACTCTAACCCTAACATTAGGGTAAGGGACTGCAATAATTATCAGGAGGGGGGTTGGAAAATGGGCTTCATGTAGGACAATATTAGGTAATACCCCCCCCCCCCCCTCCTAAAGGAGTGAATTTAGTTATTGCCCCCCTCTAATCAGTCAGAAATTATGTACGACCGACCCCCCCCCCCCCCCCCCCTCTCCCCCTCACAGTATACACACACCTTTTTACAAGTACCCTGCATTTTCTCTACACGCACCTGTGGATTAAAATTTTATAACAGAAAGAAGAGCTGCTACTACATGTTTAATTGTTGGACATCCGCGTCTGGAACAAACATCACCTCCGTAGCAATGTACAACAGAGCCATTGCAGAAGGAAAAGAGCACGTGTGTTATTTTCAGGTCCGATGAAGGCCCGAAAGGCCGGAAAATTTTTCGGTCTCCACCTTATAAATAGGTATGGATTCGCCAATGTAATATGTACTTGAAATAAAATGTTAAGCCCCCCCTCTCTTGAGTGACTTATTTTACCTTGAGCCCCCCTATCCTTGCTTTGATTTTACTTTATGCCCCCCCCCCCCCTCTGGTTTTCCAACCCCCCCCCCCCCCCCCCCCCCCCCCCCCCCCCCCACCCCCCCCCCCCCCCCCCCCTCCTGGTAATTATTGCACAGTCCCTAAGCCTTAGGGTTAGGGTTAGGATTAGCTTTAGAGTTAAGTTAGGGCTAGCCTTAGGGTGACCTGTGACCTGTACTTTAGCCCCGCGGTCTGATATCTGTGTGTACGCCTTTCCTGTTCACGATCTTGTCTTGGACTGTTCAACGAGGAAAGGAGAATCGACAACCGCCGTGTTTTGCTATCTTATAACGGATTTCTTAAAGTCTGTTTTGTTTTTGCCCCAAATGCCCGACACTATTAAACGTGGAGAAGGAGAACAGTGATGTCGAGGCTACGTCTCGAACAACGCATATTATATAAACGTCCCCATATATTAAGTTCTAAATAGATCACAGTTAAATTCGACGTTTGAATCAAATGTAGAACTTTTTTAATCTAAGAAATTGAAAGTAACATCAAAATAATAATTCACTGTACGCCAGTCGACGACACAGCTTCCAAACACAGAACACAACTCCTGTTACACTGAGCGGTAGTTTAATAGCGAACACGCGAAGAGAGGGAGAACAGAATAACAATGCAAGCGAGCATGCAAGGGCGAGCGACAAAACGCGCATGGCCGTTAGAGCACCGGAAGTGCGCTGACCAACTAAATTAACGTAACTAAAGTATTCACGCTTGAATACTGGCGTGACCGTTTTTTTGTTCTGTTCTTGTTCTGTAGTAAATAGCTGTAGTAAGCATGAAAGAATGAACAAAAATATAAAGCAATGTTGGTAAGCAAAGTCATAAATGAAAGTGGCACTGAAAGCCAAGTCTTGTGTTAGTCTTGCATGACTCATAGGTCCGTGACATAGTCACCTAGACGGGGAGGAGGCTGGCGTCGTCGTGATGATCTTCTAGGTAGGGTTGACTCTGGATGACTCACACAAAGGTCGGCATCATGGTTTAGGTCTGTCTGACTATCCTGAGATTGAGTATTGACACAGGCGGGGAGAGGGTTCTGAAGGTCTGGGACATCGTATGTTGAAGGGGTTGAAATTTCAAATGGTATAACAGGTGGTTGCGGTGGAGGAGTAGGCCCTGGCCCCCGGGGGCTCTGGCAAGGAATCGCCTTCATCATCTGAAGAATCATACTGTGTACTCCTTGGGCGGTACCTGTAGGTACTTGGAATGCTGGAGGGTACTTTGAAGCACTCGGACGTCTTAATACGATAGGAGGAGCTACGCAACTGAGAACCAACAAATTTTCTCACATTACAACCATATACCCTCAACTGAAACGACCAAATAACGATCCCGGGCGTAAGATTTGTTGCGGTCGGTATGAATGTAAACCAAGTCGCCGACATCGATAGGTTGAGGTTCTGCAGGCTGGCCTAGTGGAGCTTTAGATTTCTCACTGTGGGGGTGGTTTGTAGTCCGTTGCGCATGTTGTTTGGCTACTAGGTCCTGATCGACGAGAGGTATTTGACTATTGGAAAACTGGTCTCTTTGTGTCCACATTTCTCTGGAAGACAACCCTCGTGAGCGAATGCGCGAGTTTAAGGTAGCAGTGGCGATGGATAGAGTGAGATTGGAAACTGTTCCACCCAGAGGGTCTTGTCGGAGTAGTTCAGTTTCTAGTTCTTGGACCGCTTTTTCTGCCACTGGTTTTTGTTTGGATTCTTAACTCTTCCAATTTCAAGTGTTAATCGGTGGCGGTGGAGAAGCTTGTCATTGACCAGAGCCTTGAATCCAGGGGCTGGATCAGTCCGGATTACAGCAGGAGGCCCATCTAATGGACGTATTTGAATACACAGGCGGATAAGTGCTTCACGCAAAGTGTTGTGGCGTTCATCATCCAGTAGAACTGTGGTAGTGTACGAAGTTACACATTCTCTTAGCACAAGAATCAGTTGACGGGCTCGTTTTATCACGTCAGCAGCAAATGAGACTCCAACGGCGTCTGGAGGAGCGCTTGTCGACTGCTTGACAAGCGTATGTGGTGTCTGGCGGAGTGCGACACAGCAATGACAACTTGAAGTGACACGGTCAATGGCCTTGTCCATGTCAAGGGCAAAGAGATAGCGATGTGCTACCATCTTTAGCTGATGGCTTGATGGGTGGCTAAGTTGGATGTGAAGTGCAGTCAAGAGTCCATCTAGGACCTGGCGTGGGACAACAATGCACTCACGTGTGGGGGTTAATGGCTCGTTCCGCTTGACGACGAGGAGACCGTCCTTAGCAATCGTTGTGACATTCAAGTAACGTTTGACGTCTCGGATGTTAGTTAGCTTCTTGGACGGGCGTGTACCTTGAGTTAAGTGGGCGTGAGTGCGGCGGAGATCAGCACACTCGGACTGGATTTCTAACCAAGCAGCACGGCTTGTGAAAGGCAGTTTAGCAGCTCCAGTCAGTACGTCTTGTATAGACAAGCGAAGAACAACCGAATCTTCAGTTCGCTTAACGAAACTGCACACTTGACAGGTTACATCTTCACAGTCCGGAGCGTTACGGCTGGCAAAGTCGGAAGGGAGAATGGCAGAGCCTGCGACATGTCGAACAGAAGCCTGGTAGCGACTGACAGTTGATAAGAAAGTGGAAACGCGGGGACTAGCAGAGAATTCACCGCGACAGAGCTTTTCGAAAGCTTGTACACAGGGCTTGCTATCAGTGAGGATGCACGCATTGTTGTTGGACTGAATAATGTATGGGCTGAAGTGCTTGGTGGCAACAGCTATTGACAGAGCCTCTATCTCACATGGGAGCCACGACACTTGACGTCCTCGAAGCTTTGCGCTGAAGAATCCCGCGATGTGTAGTTTTGTCTGCGCGGGTTACATACAAAGTGGCACCTATTCCAGGCGATTTCACAGCGCCATCAGTGATAATCCACAGCTGGTCGTCGGGTTTGGTAACGTGATTGTGCGGTTGGAAGAGAGAGCGGCTTGTGCGCTACGGAATGAATCTCGGAGCGCATCGGTCCATGTCCAGCCACTACACTGTCGAGAGGGGCTAGCAGTGTGGAACATCTTGGGATGACGCGAGCTAGAACCTTGTAAGCATCAATGAAAGACTTCATACGACCTACTGTGTCGGGCGCGCTGCAGGAAACGAGAGTCGCGATACGATGAGGACAAGCATGGAGGGTGCCTGAGTTCCAAATCCATCCTAGAATTGTCGTAGATTTAGGGTTGATGACAGTTTTTGACGCTGACAAACGTAGGTCACATTTGTGCAAAGCATGTAACACCTGTCGCCAGTTATGTAACAGCTCACGCGGAGTGTTTCCACCGCAGTAAAGATCGTCTGCGATCTTAGCGACAACGCCTGCTTGAAGAAGGTCTCCAAGAACGCGACACATGATCTCTTCCAGTGCCGTTTCAGAACCGGGCATGCCCATGGCTGATCGGGCATACACACGAACTCCACGGAAGGGTGTGGCGACTCCGCAGTACTTCATTGACTCACGTGCCAAAGGAATCTGATAGAAGGCACTGGTAAGATCGGTTGCTACAATGTGTTTCCATTGTGCAATAAGACGAAGAGTGGAATCAACATCGGGCATAAGGGACGGTATCCCACCGCTGCCACCACGCCAGTCGACGACACAGCTTCCAAACACAGAACACAACTCCTGTTACACTGAGCGGTAGTTTAATAGCGAACACGCGAAGAGAGGGAGAACAGAATAACAATGCAAGCGAGCATGCAAGGGCGAGCGACAAAACGCGCATGGCCGTTAGAGCACCGGAAGTGCGCTGACCAACTAAATTAACGTAACTAAAGTATTCACGCTTGAATACTGGCGGTAGAACAACGACATAGAGGTTGGTCGTGCGCGCGGTGCGCGTAGAGTTGTGGGACTGACGCGCTTCGCCTCCTAACCATCAAGCCCCGCGCTACCTGTTTTCCAGCCCTTTACCGACGAAATGGGGACGAGGCAACTAAGATGGACAAGAATCTGACAAGATCATCGGTGACATCTCCTAGAATTTGCATGTTCGCGGATTCAACTGAGTTGTCTCGCTCGGCTACTACTTTTAAAATACTTCACTCTCTATGAACATCAGGCAGGCGTACTAGTATAGTGTCAGATTGAATTGTTTCTAGATGATATGTAGAAATTCTCTTTGAAAATCCAGAGCACTTACCTACAGAAAAACCTGTGAGAACTTAATTTCGCTGCCCGGAGGTATAACACATAGCAATAAATGTTGCTACAACAGTCACGATAACAGAACAGATTACTAAAACACCTCTCTGCAGTTCCCATTTCACCTGCTGGCCCCATCTAGTCATTTCCAAGGGCATGTTGGCTATTTCACCTTGAATATTTTCATATGGGAAGGGAATTGTCGGAACCTCGCAGCCCAGGAAATCACACAATGGTTTCCATCCTTGTTTTACGTTATACACCAACAGCTTGCCAGAGGGAACAGTGGACTTTACACGCTGGTTGTGGATACGATATTTCTTTCTCGAAACATAAGTGGACTTGGGGTTATGAGAGCCTCGGATAGCATCATTGTGACAGTCTACAATATAATACAACTTTCTCGCTGATGGTGATAAGAACGACATCTTATGGAGTCTTGCAGCGTGTAAAGCTTCCATTTGATTCGCAGCGCTTTTCACCCACGAATCTTCATCTCTTGTACTCAAAATCACTTTACAGTCAGGAAAAGCTTCTAGTATTTCCTCGTAGAAGAAGTTTCCAGGCACATCTACTACTGCATCAGCATTCTGGTAAACTCGCTTCACATCTGGCTTGAGGCTCTTTCTAAGTGTAAGCATGTCTCCAAATGGGGTGTGTCCCTATGTCTCTCTAAATTTATATTAAAACTCATAGATCCTATAGAACGTGTAGATCCTGTAGAACCCATAGACCTCATAGATCTCATAGAACCTATAGAACCCATAGATCTCATAGATCCTGTAGAACTCGTAGATCTTGTAGAACTCGAAGATCTTGTAGAACCCATAGACCTCATAGATCCTGTAGATCTCATAGATCCTGTATATCTCATAGATTTTATAGATCTCATAGATCCTATAGAACCCATAGATCTCATAGATCCTGTAGAACCCATAGACCTCATAGATCTCATAGATCCTGCAGATCTCATAGATCCTGTAGATCTCATAGATGTCATAGATCTTGTAGATCTCATAGATCCTGTAGATCTCATAGATCCTGTAGATCTCATAGATCTTGTAGATCTCATAGATTTTGTAGATCTTATAGATCCTGTAGATCTCATAGATCTTGTAGATTTCATAGATCCTGTAGATTTCATAGATCTTGTAGATTTCATAGATGATGTAGATTTCATAGATCTGTAGATCTCATAGATCCTGTAGATCTCATAGATCATGTAGATTTCATAGATCCTGTAGATCTCATAGATCTTGTAGAACTTATAGATCCTGTAGAACATACATCGTGATGATGAATAGATGAAATTATTCATATATTTGAACTGCAGTGGAAAGAACTAAAGACATACATCGTTTAGAACCCATAGATCGTTCAGCATCCCCGGCGCGGGGCGCGATGGAAGGTGGCTGTATTCGCAGGCTAGTTATAATATGAGGTAAATGTATGAATATCAAGTAAGCAACATCAGTGACTGAAAAGGACAAATAGTGAAAACGATTGGATTAAAACTCAAAACAGGGATTGAGAGCTTTCAATTTGTTCTTAAAAGTTGCGAGAGAGGTCGCACATTGATATCACAGTTTGGTTGATCTTTTCTCCAGTGAAAGCGAAGCTCAGTTTTTCTATAAGAATAATCCGTTCAGTCCCTCTAATAATGGCAGTATCTTCCCTTGATGGGAGGAATGAGGGTCAAGGGACAGTCCTTTCTAGAAAGGGAAGGAGAGGAGATGAAAATTGGATGGTGGACAGATCTTGAGACGGTGATCCTACTTGAAGCAACCGAAAATTTAATCGGCGATATCAAGGACTTGACCGTTCCCAAAACTGACGAATTGGAGCAGTTGGTTACACTCTACAATGACGTAATTTCTTTTGCTAAATCGCATGGGTGTATGTGCAATAGAAAAGAGAATTTAGATCAAATAAGGTGCAAGCTAGAACATTTTCAGCAGAAAAGGAGACTGAACTTACTATTACTTGAAGAACAACTATGTTCATACATGTATAATCTCCCTTGAATTTTGAATAGTTCATTGGGTACAGCAGTACTTCAGAAATATTTGTTAATATAGATATATAATTAATATTATATTGACAGAAGTCAACGGACACCTTCGTGACCACGATTTGGTATCCGTAACTAAGAGAGTTCGCAATAGCGGAAGTTATTTTCAGTAATTCATGTTCGCCGTGTAGGCTTTTATCGATTGTGCTAGCACATTTTTTGGGCATTTTTTGTCGAAGTAGCACTGCGAGCATGATCGGTATATTTTGTTCAGTTACAGAGCACTGATTACCAGAGCCATAAGTCAATTTTTGCTTATATTGAGTTTGTTTTAAAGCTTTGTTCAGTATTGTTATAGTTCTGTCTCCTAGTGAGTGCTAGTCTAGGGGCCTGTTTTAAGTTCCGATCCATTCCGCACTCTCAAAGTCAAAACAAAATGGCGCTATTTTTGATTGATTGATAGCAACACCAACAGAAATTTTGAGGACATGATATGATAGCAAGGCAACAGTGCAACTAAACCATTGTTGGAATTTTTTTTAACCTTTCAATGAATTATTGTTTAATTACTTGCAAGTAAGTGTAATGCAGTACGGACCTTTAAAATATTATATTTTCAGAAAAGCATAATTTAAGAAAAACAAGCATAATTAAAAATAAACGAGCATAATTTTGATTAAAAACGAACACTGCTAGTAGAATAAAGTGCTACTTTTAATATTTTGTCATGATTTTTAAACCAATATACTTTAATTTATATTTACATTTAATATATATAGATCTCAGTGTTGTAATCTTTTCTTGTTTATTATAATATGTATCGGTAACACCATGTATAGAAATGGTAATACTAGAATAAAGCTGTTGTTGTTGTTGTTGTTGTAAAGTTGTTGTAATAGGACAATCGATAAAAGTCTATTGCCGTGGCTTCAACTCTTGTCTGTCTATGATGAGATCTATGGATTCTATAGGATGTACGAGTTCTAAAGGATCTATGTGTTCTACAAGACCTATGAGATATATGGGTTCTACAAGATCAATGAGATCTATAGGATCTATGAGATCTAAAGGATATATGAGATCTATAGGATATATATGAGATCTACAAGATCTATGAGGTCTACAGGATCTATGAAATCTACAGGATCTATGAGATCTACAGGATCTATGAAATCTACAAAATCTATGAGATCTACAAGATCTATGAGATCTACAGGATCTATAAGATCTACAAGATCTATGAGATCTACAAGATCTATAAGATCTACAGGATCTATGAGATCTACAAGATCTATGACATCTATGAGATCTACAGGATCTATGAGATATACAAAATCTATGAGATCTACAGGATCTATGAGATCTACATGATCTATGAGGTCTATGGGTTTCTACAGGATCTATGAGATCTATGGGTTCTATAGGATCTATGAGATCTATAAAATCTATGAGATCTACAGGATCTATGAGATCTACAGGATCTATGAGATCTATAGGATCTATGAGGTCTATGTGTTCTACAGAATCTATGAGATCTATGGGTTCTATAGGATCTATGAGATCTATGGGTTCTATGGGTTCTATGAGATCTATGGGTTCTATAGGTTCTATGAGATCTATGAGGTCTATGGGTTCTACAGGATCTACAGGTTCTATAGGATCTATGAGTTTTAATATAAATTTAGAGAGACATAGGGACACACCCCATTTGGGGACATGCTTACACTTAGAAAGAGCCGCTTGATGCCATTTTGGAAAACATCGACCCAGTGATCGAGAAAGTCAAACATTTGCTCTTCCCAGTCAAACACCGTAAATCCAAGATGGCGCAAAGCTTTGGAGATTGATTTTGTGCCAGTTTTCCCCATTCCTGCACAAATGACCTTCATGACTAGTGACTTAAAATACGAAAAGTTATCTCAATGTTTAAAATAATGTCACGTGTTTAGCGTTTTTACGCTTCATCGTACGTATCAAGAAATGTATTCTCCTACGCAGCCGTTATTTGTGTCGTCACGCAACGCTTCTCCCCACTAGTGGGAGAAGCGTTGCGTGACGACACAAATAACGGCTGCGTAGGAGACTACAAGAAATGCGGATCAATTCGAAAACAATAGCGATATTTCTCGTTACGTCACCTATTGTTATTTTAAAATGTGCCAACCAGAGAACTATTGGCTGTTGAAACAAAGAGTTCTTTTGTTTAATGGTTGGCAAATTTGAATAACAAAACAAATTTGACATAATGTTGATCAACAGTGAACACTCCTGTAGGTACGTTTATTCATAAGTTCGCACCCGGCGTTTATTCGGCCCGGGAAGCGACAGAAGACGGCTGAAAATTCTGGCCAGGCCCGCCAGGGCCCCGGCTTTTAATCGAGAAAATTCCCCAATTACACAATCACACGGGAACGATGCTCCATAAAGTTACTTCAGACTGTGTTTACATTGTGAAACGCAGCTCGACGTCATCAGTAAAATAACTGTCACGCAATCTTTTTTAAGAGAATCATTGTGAAATGTTTCAGTCACAGTCTGAGTTGTAGGACTTTTTCTCCAGACAATTAATTTTCACTTTGAAATTATGCATTTATTCAAAAAGTGCTGTCCTTTAAATTACTTCTAATGTATAAATATCGTTCTGAAAATTCCTGTTTCGACCGCGTGACGCGTCCAAACTTGCGGGACGAACTGTCCATCCCAGTGAGCCTTGCGCGCACAGTTGCTCAATCGAACCTGTCAAACTCAAAAGCAGCTACATATATGGCGTAAAATTCTTTCTTTGCGAAATTCTTTCAATGTGGACAACTTATTTAATGAGCTTACAGTGCGTGTGACTTTACATTTCGCCATTGGATTCTCATACTGAAAGTGATTTGGTTGTCTTCATAATGAAGCCGTACGTAGAAAATATGGATACAACATGTCCGCCAGACTGCAGCCAAGATGACGAGGAACAAACATGGAGTTTATCGGTGACTAATCTACCAAACGATGTCTTTGACGATGAAAATACGAAGGTATGTCGATAGGACTATTACCAGTACCTTGTTTAGTCTTTGTTTAGAGCACACCTTTTGAATTTCAAGCTGTTTAATAATTTTTGTGATGGTAGTTTTTTCGTAAAACAAGACCGTTTAAATATCAGTTAATTTTCGACCAAACAAACTGTGGTATTTCATGGAATATGCGTCTTCTGAACGCATCAGCTGTGGATAATTTGGTTGTCACTTTGAGGGATGTTCGGTAGTATAAAAGTGTGAAACCCCTATATGTTTATATAGGTCGGAAATACATACAAGTTATGTACAGTTAATTAAATTGAGGTGGAAAAGCAAGCAATAAGTTTATTGCTGAGTTATATAAGCATGTGGGAATTTTTAAGAACATGAGAGAAGTGGCGAGAAGCACCAAGCTTCTCGCACTTCTCTTGTGTTCTTAAAAATGATATTCCCGCATGCTTATATATAACTCGACAATGCACAAGGGGCAAGTCTACTATTCCCCTTAGAAAATGTTAATGAAATTGCTTGCACTTAGTATTTAGTTATCCAGGGTAAACAGGACTATCAGCTTTATTATCACCATTCCAAGTCATTCGCCCTATTTATATACCTGCCAACTTTTCCTGAGTAAAATGCGTGAGATTTTTGTCTTCAGAGTACTAGATTTCCGAAGATGTTCCAACGATTTCCTAACGTTGCCGAAGACATCCGAAGATGATTCGAAGATTTCCGAACGTTAACGAAGAGTTTGTATCTAGTTTCACAATGCGTTCGGACACGGTTTGGAGGATTCAAACATGACATATGGCATTATTTTATAGGAGTATGTTCCCTCACATTGGTTTCATGAGTTTACATATTTTTCGAAAGTGTGTCAGTTAAGGCTGTAATATCTCAAATTTTTCAGCCAGGCGTGAGAAATTGGTCTGTAAGCGTGAGCTGGCATGAGATAGAAGTTTTTGACCGGCAGGCGTGAGAGTTGGCAGGTATATATTTTATACTAGATGGGTAATCCGTCTGGGCCGGGTTGTTCAAAGGATGAATAATGCTATCCACTGGATAAATCACTATCCAACAGATAGCGTAGTTTGTTTTTGTTAACACTTATCCACTGGATAGTGAGTGATTTATCTGGTGGATAACGCCTTTTGAACTACTGGGGCCAGACAGATAATTTGTCTATATATAAATCCGAAGACAAATTTTGACAGATTATGCATGAGCGTCTAACTCCCCAATGCCATCTAGGCACCCCAGAGAACAAAATAGAAACCAGTTCCCCTCATGTTAAAAGTAGGTCAAGAACAGTCTTCGTTTCCCATCCAGATATAAATTTAGAGACAAATTATCTGTCTTAGCGAAGACGTGTTGACAGACGAATCAGCCAAAGACGAATTTTGCTTCATAATTCCTCTAAACACCAATTTATACCAGATGGATAATCTGTCTCAGACAGATAATTCATCTCAGACGAATTAACTAGTATAAATTGTGCCATTCTAGTAGTGACAAAGACTTTATTATTAGCATTCTTATTGATCGCGCTCTCAAATAAAAAACGGTATGAACCCTGAAGGCGTTCCAGATTGCTAAAACAAAATGTACACATAAAGTCTAATATTCAGAGTTAGTATTCAACTATTTATCTTTTGTACCTTTATCATTTTCTTCAGGAATTATTTGAAAAGTTGTTCTCTCCTTATGGAAGTGGAGGTGACAGAAGCTTTATCTATTTAAAGACTTTCCACAGAGCAAGGGTTACATTTAACAATGAAGAGAATGCTAAAGAAGCTAAAAAAGATCTGCAAGGACAGCTTTTCCTGGGCTATGAACTTGGTGTCTTTCTTGTGCAGGTAATTGATCAAATTATTATGATTTTATTGAATTTATTAAATTAGGACATTTTCTTGACAAAATTGTTTCATTTGCCACTCAACTGTGATTTGCTTAATTTACATTGGATTACGACTAAAATTGGTATTCAAATAATAGAATAACAAAAAAGGAGCAAATCGAGATGGATGGCTAGTATTGTAAGTTTA
This sequence comes from Desmophyllum pertusum, assembly GCA_029204205.1. Taxonomy (NCBI): domain Eukaryota; kingdom Metazoa; phylum Cnidaria; class Anthozoa; order Scleractinia; family Caryophylliidae; genus Desmophyllum; species Desmophyllum pertusum. The sequence goes on along the minus strand of MU825406.1, from coordinate 472,451 downwards.
TGGTTGAAGATGAGAAAGAAAAGAAAGGAACACAGTACTAGTTCACGCAGAAAAAATAACAAACAAAGTAACACTAAGACATGAAAACTTAGTACTATCTAAAAGTGATATTTGGCAGGATGACAATTCATTTTCATCCATTCATAAAGGTGATAAAATCAGAGGGAAAAAATAGATTGCAAACCAAAATATATGTCTCCAGCTTGCTTTCTGTGATGTTATTTTTGAAACATCTAAAGCTTTTGTGTTTTAAATCCTCTCTTAGTGAACTAAATGGTTTTTTGTCTTGATGTGTTACCATTTCTCAGAACTGATATTAAAAGAAATATATGCAGTTAGTAAGGAGAATCCACATTGTAAGCTTAGGACTGAAAGGGTTAATGAATGATCTATATCAATTTGATTTTATGTGACAATATGTTGACACTAACAATATTATTATTATTGGATTCGGTTTTCGCATGATATATATAGCAAGAATTATGAAGGCCGAGGTTTGTGTTATCTGCCAAAAGGCTGAGGCTGATAACACAAACCAAGGCCTTGATCATTTCTCTATCATGCGAAACCCGAATCCATAATAATTATTGTTTTATTATACATTTTAAAAACTAAATCATCATTTCAGGCTTAACTTTGCAGCGTTTTGTAGCTTTTCCTTCTCAGAATGTGGAAGATTTTAATTTCTTTTTTGTTGCTGGTAATGAAGCAAACAACAGTGACGTGGTACATGTGCATGATGTCAATCGACATGCATAAAACCATTGTCTTCAAAAACGCGTCATACCTACATGCATAAATACCAGTGTCTGTAGATATGACGCGTTGACACAGTGCCATCTGGAATTAGCAGAGTGTGCTTTTAGCCAATCAAAACTGAGATAGCATCAGCATTGTATAATAATGTGTATTGTTTTGCAGAGACGTTCCTCCCTTAACAACAACTCTAATCTCAAGCCTCCACCTCTAACAAAGCAGTTCTTGATATCCCCTCCTGCATCTCCACCTGTTGGCTGGGAACAGACAGCAGAGTCCCACCCGATTATCAACTACGATCTGTTGGCTGCAGTAGCCAGCTTGGACACCTCGCAACCTTACCAGCTACACACTTCTGCTGAAGACGCACCTAGCATTGTAGTGCACTTGTGCGATGAAGGAGAAGAGGAGGAAGTAATGGATGACGAAGGCAGCAAGTTTCATCCTTTGAAAGCATTACCAAGGGAAGTGACGCAAACTAGGAGACCAGATAGGAAAGTATAGAGCTTCTTTCGCTACTTATTTGTATTTAATTTTGGTTCATCTGTTTCTTACAATGTGAGAAGTTCAAGTCTACAGTAGCTTCATTGTCAGGATCTTATGTTTTATAAGACTGTCCAGTTTCACTTGTCTTGAAACATGCAAAATATTTAATATTATGTTTTGGCTCAAACTCAGGAAAACCAACTTGACAAAATATATTTAGTATACATTAAATTTTATTTCAGAGTGCCTACTCTATTTTCTTCTCTATTTTTGGAGTTGACCAAAAGAAATACCCTTTGATGTTGAAGGAAATATTTGTCAAATACTGTCGAAGCTCTTGTTGCGACCACTCTTGTAAGTGACCAAGCTCTAGTAACGACCACCATTGTGAAACCCTGTTTGAATTGTCACTCAAACTCTGTAATTAAAAGCTCTCATAAGCGACTGCTCCCGGTATCCGCAAGTGACCGTGACCACTTTTGGGAATTACCAACTGGTCGTTTCCTTTGTTTTTAAGCTCTCGTAAGCAACCACTTGTCGTGCTACACATTTATGAGACATTATTTGTAATCATCTGAACAAGAGAAATGTTCAATCTCTGTGGATGCATGACCTGTACATTCGCTTTCAGTACATTTTGTAAGTGCATGGCCAGCCTCTTTTGGCTCAGTGCATGGTCACTCACGAGAGCCCATTCTCGTAAGCGTCCAGCTCTAGTTACGACCACTTTTCGAATTCCTGAGGTGGTCGCTTACGAGAGCTTCGACTGTAGATAATAAATTATAATAAACAATATTTAGCCCTTGTGCATATTTATGATCCTCATACGCTCAACTGCACATATATACAGTCGGGGGAACAGGTACCAATATTGATGGGGAAATTCCGTCTCCAAGGTGGGACCGAGCCCGTAATTTTCATCCTGAAGTTGCTAAGCAACATGACATCTCTTCATCGCACTATGCTGGCGTGACAATTTTCTGAGTACTTGTGCATGCTCTCGCTGTTTCTTGATTGGATAAGTGCTTCAACAAAGATTTGGAAAAAAAAACCGGCACTTAATCCCCCGACTGCATCAATCCTATTGTCTGTAGATATGACATCGCAATTCGATGTCAGTGTGAATTAGCTATATGCTCTCAGCCAATGAGAATAGAGATAACAAGCAAAATGTATAATAATTAGTATTTATAATGAAAGCCAGTGAATAATGAGATGATCTAGTACTGTTGTTAGTTTGTCAGGAGTAGGTTCTTTCTACTGTATTTTATTTTGCTTAATTTATTGCTGCAGTATTTGTAGATTGCAAAGTACAGTTTTTATCAAATTCTAAAATGGATTTGTGTTTTTCTCTTACCCCTTTCACTCTCATGGGCAAAGCTCAAGTCAATTCCAAGTGGTTCTGACATCACTGTACATGACTAGAATTCTAGCCAGTGAGTATTGAAATGAAAGCTATCAGGTAGTACTACTGTTTATTTAATATGCTGTACAAGCCTACAAGGTGGTTCTAACTTTTCAGTCTGGATGAAACCATAGTGTGTGACCATGCAAATGAAACTTTCATGTGGTACTCACTAGGTGGCTCTAACTTTTGAATCGATCTGTGTAACCATTCAAATGAAAGCTATTTAGCAGTACTTGCATGGTATATACTGATTTATGATGATGATGATGATGATGATGATGATGAGGTGCTCATAGTAACACTATTGTCGTAAGGCAGGGCTCCACTGACTGTAACTTAAAAGTGATTTTTCTTGCAAATGGAGTTCACTTCTTGAGTTGGTTAAATTTAGAAACTTAGCCATGTGCTTAATGCTTCCATGGGAGAAAGAGTGCTTATATATTGTGTATAACAGTAACGACCGAATATGTTTTAGTGCAAAACTTTGTAAGTGTTACAAATGCTGTTCGCATATATAATTAAGCTTGATTGAATGTGTGCAAGGTTGTTGCTAACCTTGGCTATAATTAATTTGCAGATGTTAACAAGTATTGTAATAGTTGTAAAATAAATTAAAATGTAAAAATTAAACAGAAACAAAATATTCCTTGTTAATAGGTTGTCTTGTAATAATTGACTTGTCATTCCGTATCCAGTTGTTGACAATTTCATGATAAAAACTTACAGTGCTTATGAACCCAGGGTGGGTGGAAGGGATGCAAGATTAAATCAATACAATTCTTCTCACACCACTAGCGGCCCGTATAAATCATGCAAACCAGAGGTGTTTGTACAGCCATTCATGTTTTTCAAGCAAGGTTCAATTTTAAACAAGAAGTTCTACTATAAAAGGGATGGCACCTCCCACATAGGGTGCGAAATGCACTGGTCTGTACTCTTGCAGTCGTGGCACGTTGTTGAGTCACGCGTCCTGCAAGCTAAACATGCTTCAAAATCTCATGAAACCAAAATGTATCGTTAACAAAAATAAGATGTAACTTGCTAATGTGTTGACAGAACATTCTTAGAAAAAATGAAACAGATTTTATCAGTAACGGTCGTATAAAAAAAAATGCTGGTTGTTTGTCAGCTGTTTACGCTGTGATGGTTGATTGACAACTAGATGTGATGAGAATGGACAGGCCAGGCCCCTTTTATACCGGAACTTCTTGTTTCAAACCCCGGTTTTTACAGTGAAGACGACGCTACCGTTTAGCCTCCAACGCAGGCAACTCCTGGGTCTACCCCACTCAGTCACCTTTTTGTCCTCCGTACCAATCTCTCACTCGTGCCTTTATGTAAGAGTTGCCTGCGGAGGAGGCTAGCTACCGTTGCCACTCGACAAAGTTGATTAATTTTTGACATTTTTTTGACGACTTTCAGATGGGTTCCGTTTGACTTGACCAATCAAAATCCAAGGAGTGTTGGAGGCGGAGTCGTGGAATTTGAATGGTTTTAGTTTCTAGTCTAGTTCAAATATGGCGCCAATGAAACGGAACCCATCAAAGTTGTCAAAAAGATGTCAAAAATTAATCAAAAACTTTGTCGAGTGGCAACGGTAGCGTCATCTTCACTGTAAGCTTCTTGTTGAAGAAATGAATGCAAATTCGTAATGCTTATCAGATTCGTAATGGCAGTTGCAATACCACAGGCCGCCCAAGCTAAAGATAAGAGAACAGTGACTAACCCTGTTGCTGTGTTGTATTCTTTGTAGTTTGCCAGCTTCTCATGCCGGTTTGAGGCGATTTAGGCGAGTTTTAGTTTTCGAGGTTTTCCGTTAATATAATTAGATTAACGGAAAACCTCGAAAACTAAAACTCGCCTAAATCGCCTCAAACCGGCCTGAGAAGCTGGCAAACTACAAAGAATACAACACAGCAACAGGGTAAGTCGTTTTTATTCACAAAACATTCGATTTTATATCTTCTAAAACATAACCGTTGCGTTCCCATACAAACCCTTATAAATCGAACCGTTGTAACGCAATACCGCCGTGACACTGTTCTCTTATCTTTAGCTTGGGCGGCCTGTGGCAATACTGGTAAAAGTTAATTATTCACGATTTTTGAGAACTAGACTGTTAGAGGAGAACGCTCATGGAAATAATTGTTTCCTCACTTGATAGAATGCAAAAACTGTGCGTTGCAACAAGAGTTTGCAATCAAGTCAGTCATGTTATAGTCGGGGGCTGAAGAGGTCGAAGAGGAATAATAATGGTTGGTCATTATAATTATTCCATTCTTCCTGCTGTAAAATTTCCATTATTCCGTTGGACAAATAAAATCTCATCAAAATAAGCTAACTGAACCAATCTGCGCATGGCGTTCTCAAATCACACATTTGATCCAGATCTCCAGCGACTTCCAGCAGATTGTAACCCACTCGCGGGATTCACGCGGGATAGTGGGCGCAAACTCGGTTCTTTCTAATGCCCTAAATGCTTTGTTTGACCCTTACTCAAATCCAAATTTACATTATTCCAGGGAAATGTTACTGTCGATGATTATTCCAAAGGAAACGTCGTTATTCCAGAAAAACCAAGGCCATTATTCTATTACGATATTCCACTGGAAACGTTTCCGTTATTCTTATTCCATTCAGTATTCCTCTTCAGCCCCCGATTATAATAGACCTTTCTCCAAAATGGCCGCAGCAAATTCAAAATGATTAAAATTAAACTGAGCGGAAAATCAATACCACCACCTGAAAGACCACCTCTTGTTTAGTGATCGCTCGACGTTTCGTTAAGTTAGGTTCTACCTGAGTCTAGAAAACGGGAGTTGAAAAATGGAAAAGTTAGAGACGTTTGTATGACTGTTTTCAACTTCCGTTTTCTCGACTCAGGTAGAACCTAACCTAACGAAACTTCGTACGATTACCAAACAAGAGGTGGTCTTTCAGGTGCTGGTATTGATTTTCCGCTCAGCTTAATATGAATTTTCGGCGGCCATTTTGGAGAAAGGTATATTATTGTAATCCATTTCCATGCATCTACGCCAGCGTTACTGAGCTATTCTCACTCAGTCCTCAATTTCGGTCATGTTCAGTTAAGGTTTGTTTTTGAACTTCTTGATATAAACTAAAAATAGATGTCGGGACATTTAATATCAGATGAAACCTCAACACTGAAGTAAAACAAGACTAAAAATAAACAAATAATTTATTGGTAAAAGCTTTTGACATTTGTTATTTCTCCTAAATACACTCTGTTTAAATTCATCATCTAATATGTACTTGATTAAACAGAAGTATTTAAGATCATATTCTCAAAACCACCAATTAAGATCTATAAAATATGTAAACTCAAAATATTTGGAAAAGAGTGAGCACTGGAAAGGAGACAAGCTAAGGAGGCTGAGGCGACTTTGTGGAATAGAGAGAGGACTGGGGTACAGTGCTCTGAGCTGCCTGCGGACGAATAAAATATGTACTTACTGTAAAAGCATGAAAATCAGAGTAGTTTACCTTTGGAATAAAACAAGATGCTATAAAGCGTGTTTGCTTCCTGTCTACTAATACACATTCAATGCCATGCTGTTTTTGTTTTTTCATTGTTTACGGAGGAATCATTTGAAGGCTTTTTTTAAAATGTTTAAAGTTTAAATTATCTACAAAGCCTTCGTCGTTGGGATGACATATTAACATAGGACTACAAAGTTTATTTTACAATAAAAAAGGTATGTATGGGGATAGCTTACCATGTTTTCTCAAACAACGGTCGTACAACGTAACGAAGCTGTTACAGTAACGATCAGTAACAGCAAAATAACCCAAATCTATTTTCTGTAGTTCACCCTTTCCCTCCCAACAGTGCCCAAGTATAAAATAAAATAAAAATAAATCCCAAATTTCAATCTGCAAAATAGTAGTACCACATTAACTACAATAGCTATAAAAGTTTTAATTAATTGGTCACATAACAGACGTAAATAGAACCATATTAATCGACTTAGTTTGATCATGAGTCTGCGAGCGAATGAGTTTTAACATTTCTATACAATGATTGGTTTGGTGGCTTTAGTAATCTTGGTTAAAATTAATTTTCTCTTTATTTGAATCGGACCCTGGCCTGTACGGACTAACTATAAATAACTTAACTACAGGCGGGGAAATGAGGCTGCCTTGAGGAATCCAGAATCCAAGAAGGTGCTGGCCCGCGGTTTTCGAAACAAACCTGGCTGCTAAGCAACATGACGTCTGTCATGGCCGCCATGCATGTTGTCATGATTCGTGAAAACCTTTGGAGTACTCGCGTAATCCACATTCTCATCCCCAGAGTCCGAGATCCTTTTGGTCAGCACCAAGAAATCACGACCTCTGGCTGGTACCGATTTTCTGAGCTTGCGCAGAGTACTCGTTTTCTATTGTCTTTTATCTGTTCATTGTTTCAACAGCCAATCAAAAAATTCGTTCTATCTGTCCCCGCCAGAGTCCGAGATTCCTTGGTGCTGACCAAAAGGATCGCGGACTCTGGGGACGAGAATGCGTAATCCATCGTACGGAAAAAGATGGCGGCTGTACATTTGACCACAATACCTTGCGAACCTAACACAGCCAATAGGCACATAGAAAAGCCATATTTTTTGCGAAATTCGTCCCTGTACTAACAACATTGTGTATGCTAAGTTTGAAGTTTTTATAACTTTTCTGTGCGTTTTTATGATCGTTTTGGGAGTTTTCGTGCGCTAGAATTATGGGTAAATGTACCAGTCGCCATCTTTTTCGGTACGGTGGATTGTTCATTGGACAACAAGAATCGGAACGTCTTCGAGCGCTTCTAAAATAAACAGCATTTGTTCCCCCAACTGAATAAATAAAACGCTTTGGCATGAAATAACACTAACTATAAATACAGTAGTAAATCAAAATAATTGGCGAGTGTAAAATAGGAAAGAGGGGACTGCTTATAGTCTAAGTCACGCTCCTTTTTGTCGGTTCAATGAAGATAATTTCAATGAAATTTTCCGTTATTCAGTCAGTCAGTTAAATAACAAACAAAGACAGAAAATTGCAATCCGTTTTAATCTTGTTCATTTTTTACCGATACGTAATCCTTTTTAAAAGTTTTCTAACATTTCATTTGTGTTTTTCTATCGTTTAATCTATTATTTGAGTTTTATTCTAATAAAGGAGCTATGTCACGATATATTATAAGAGATTCTTTGCGAACTAAAAAATTACCTTCAAGGCGAAGGAAACCTCAAAATAAAACACTTTACTAAAAGGTAAAAAAAAACACCAATGAGGTAATAATAAACCAATCAGGAACAAGGATGGTTAAGAATGGGGAAGATTGAGACGGATTGCAAACGACGAACTTGAAAAATGCAGGCTACATTTTTCAAGTTGCACCATCTCTGACGTATAAAGTCTTCTTCGCAGCCATTATTTGGGTCGTCACGCAACGCTACTCCCCACTGGAGATGCGTTGCGTGACGGCACAAATAACGGCTGCGAAGGAGACTATCTCTAACGAAGTGCCTTTTAGACCAGTTTGTTGTAACATAATCGTCAAAAATAGCGTGACTTTAAGAAAAAGACACTAAGTAAAAACCGTAAAAATGTAAAATAAAATAAAATCTTGACAATAAACTTTGAAATGCAACGGTAAAAGCTTTAGTTGACGACAACGATGAAAGCAACATAAATAATCGATAAAATCTTTTTACAACCATATTCTTTTCTTTTTACAGTACATCTGTACAATGTTTCTCTGACAAATAGAAAAATAAAACTCTTTGGCAGACTCGTACCCAGTAACTATTTATGCGATTTTGGGCTGAGAGAAGATTGGACACGAGAGTAGATGGAGGTGCGCGGTGAGTCACGGGAAGGGACGAAGGAAATTCCCCGCGCGCCTCAACCACTCTCGTATCCAATCTTCTCTCATCCCAAAAACACGTAAATAGCGACTGGGTACGAGTCTGACTCTTAGGGGTATAAACATGGTGCACATGTGTAGCTTTATAAGTTAATCAGACCATTTTCTATCCCCAGTGGAGACACCGCCTTGTTCTTTTTCTTCAAGCTAACTTTTCTCTCTCGTATGGTTCCGCTGCTAATGGATTCAGTGTCCGCGTTACTCTCCACAGAGCTATGCGTCGCGTCACTCTCGGCGAGCGAAGATCTCCGATTCAGTGTACCTTCGGGATTGTGACTAAACGATCGCCGAAATATTGACGAAGGGTCGCTGTTGGGACGCAAGAAGGGGCCTGGGTCTGACGAATTAAGCCTGTCGTCGGCGACGTTTCGTCGGAAGCTTGACGACCTTGCCGCAGGCGCGACTACTAAAGAACCAGCTTTGATGCTCCGTTTTATTGCTTCTTTGATGTGTTTTACCATCTCTCTCTTTTCTTCAGCAGTTCTGAAAGAGATCAAATGAAACCACTGTTGAGAGAGAGCTTCGACAACCGTTAAGCCTGAGTCAAACGGTCTCGACAATTCTCTCAACATTTGTTGAGTCATGTTGAGAGATGTTGAGACCATGCGTGTCAAACGGTCTCAACAACCACTCAACAAAATAATGCTCAACAAGTGAGATGCGTGAGGTCTGGGACTGAGAACAATGAATGAAAGAAATATTGATAAGATGTTAACCTCAACATTGAGAGGGGGTGTCAAACGGCTTCAACATCGGAAAAAACAAATATATGTTGAGACCGTTTGATAGAGGCTTTATTGACCATAAAGTAATGACTTCAAAATAACAAGGAATCAATCGGAATCTTACTTGTTTGCAAACAGGTAGTTGCATTCCTGTCTGCCAATCTCAGCTGTATCACTGATGTTCACCAGCTCCCATGAGTGAAGCGTCTCGGAGGCTGGAAGGAACCACAGTTGAAATACGTGTTACAACACTCAACATAAACAAACAACAACAACAAAGAAACAGCAACATTCCTCTTAAACCCGGGCCAAACGAGGATAAGAGTTGCCGAGAGTGAACTCTCACGAGAGTTTTCTTCAACTCTGAGCGACTATCATCAACCCAGGCCAAACGAGAAGGACTCTAAAGAAGAGTTTGATCATGATCAGGTTCAAATTCGATGAGAGCACATGAAGCACGAGGAGTCGATGAGATTCGCTGAGAGTCGGCGTGAGAGTTTCAGCCCAAACAAGAGCGAAAGCATGAACTCGTCCTTGTTTGGCCGGGCTTTAGAACAGCTTGTTTCACGAGGACGCGTCATGTTGCTTAGCAGATAGCAACCCCCTGACGAAACGTGCCGCTCAGCAAATTCTTCGAGACAAGATTTCGAACGAAAAATGGTCTGTTTCTCCATCCCTTGTCAACTGAACCCTTTGATTCAGTGATGAGGTTTTAGTCACGTAAAAAAAACACTCTAGCACAAGCCTCCTAGATTATTTTGCCTTGTCACGCAATCTTGCCTCCCAGATGGCGATTCTGTGACCAGTAAGATTACGTGAATTGCCGAGCGTAGCGCATGACTATAAACATATCAGACGTACCGTCGTTTACCCAGCAGTGGTCTCGTATAACAAGCGAAGATGCGGGGATGATTGTTTTAAACTTGATTTCGTCCACAGTTTTTACTGAGGAAGGCTGAAAAATTGAACACAGCCATATTTAGTACACGCGTGAAAGAAGGAAAATGCAGCATAAATACAAGAAAAACCTGTCATCAACTTACTCGATCTCTGTCTTTCTTTTTATGTTTCCGCTCCACATAAAGAAGAATAAGCGCTTTTTCAAATGCTACAAAAGAGTACAAGGAAGAAATCAGAGGTAATAACGTATAATATGGTTAAAAAATGAATTTTATACCTCAGTAAAACATACAGTGAACTCAATTTAAGGCGGACATCCTCGGGACCAGAGTTTACAGTCAACTCTCTCAAAGCGGACACCACTGAAAGGCAGACAACTCTCTAAGGTAGACATGGTTGGCTGGCTGGTCCCAGCCAAATTTCACTTGTTTGTCTGTAACTTAACTCTCTTTAAGGCGGACACCTCTCTAAGGCGGACAGCGAGCTAGTCCCGAGGATGTCCGCCTTAGAGAGAGTTCACTGTTTTATCTAGCAGACACACGTACGCATTGCAGACCTATGTTTTCTCGTTACTTTCTACTTACCATAGAGGTGCATGGTTCCTTGAGTCATCTTTTTTCCAATTCTGGGAGACACTGGGTACCGTTTGAGAGTTCCGCTTCGGATTACATCATCCGGGCAATTAAGCCAACGAGCTTTCCCATGATGCACTAGGCGATCTATACTGACGTCAGCAAGCTACGGGATAAAAGATACGGAATGGCGTGACATTTTCGTGACTGAGTTAATAGGAAGTTTCATTATTCTTGACGGCATTTCGGCGTTTTCTATGTAAGCGTACATTGAACAAGGCAAAACGATTGCTCCAACAAAATTCCGACTATTTTGCGACTGGCCCAGTCTAAGTTTTTATTTTCCAGCCGAAAAACAAGAAGGTCTAATTAATGCAAGTTTGATTTCGGTTTTAGAGCAGTTTTCGATCGACTGTCGAAATTAATCTGTGTTTGCTTTGGTTCTGCGTTTGCTGAGCTCTGTGATTGGTTGAAAATACTCCTGCAACCTGGTTTAACCAATCAGAACAAACATGTTGTTTCCTCGGCAATCAGCTGCAAAACCTAAACCAACCGTGAATTGGGTTTCTGACTTTTCCCGCGCTTGTCACCGCGCTTGTCGCGACTTTTCCCCGCGCGCTTGTCACCGGTTGCAAGGTTTTATAGCGAGCTCTGATTGGTTCACTGCGGTTGGGCGCGTTGTGATTGGCTAGATGTGATTGCCTTGGTTTTGGTTTTATGACAGTCATTAGCAAACCGTTCTTTACGCCACAATTTTTTATTTTACCTCAAATCCCCAAATTCTTCAATTAACTGATGGAAAACTGGCGAGAACTGTTCTGTGATCCTCTGCATCTCGTTAATGTGTGTGGCAACTTTTTCAATTGCAACGACAGCCTCTGAAAGGTTCAAACAGACCAACCTTGTGAAACAATAATTAGTGGTTTACACCCTCTCTGCAGAGGCTCCATTGGGAGGGAGGAGGGAGAATCGAAAGAGCACGCGTGGGGACTATGGGAAGGGGGGCTCCCCTTCTTTCCTACTCCCTTCCAGTCCCCCGCGCGCTTGCCTTTTCTCTCTCCCCAGCCTCCGCACACTTTATATTTCACTCCCCTCAATCTCGCAAGGAGAGAGTTATGTAGACACGAGAAGCAAGCAATAGCAAAAATAATGTATGAAATTAAAGTATTTATAATATAATTATGAAACGTCATGTAAAATATGTTACCTAAAAGACAGTGATGCTCTTCACTGGCGCCGTCCAAGAGCTTTAGGATTGTTCTCAGTAGTAAAGGGTATCTCAAAATGCGCTGCAAAAAAACGTAAATAGGAAGTTTTCATCTCATCATGACTTCACGTTAAGGGGCTGTACTAGGATAATGCAATGTGTAGCTTTGATTAATAGGCGCTTTAACGGTAGGAGTATTGCTACTCCTCCTGAATGGGGGAGATTTCCCTTGGCATTTCGGTTATTTTGTCAGGAGTCCACAACAATTGACCTGGGTCATGCGATTACACCTCGTCCTGGGTGGAGATCTAGAGAGGCAAAGTGAAAGTGAAGTGTCTTGGCCGAGTTATTGTGTTGTGTTCTTGGGTCGGCTCGAACCCGGAACGATCGATCTGGAGTCCAACGCATTAACATCAGGCCAACTATATAAATCTACATAGCTCAACAGGACAAGACAGTAGTACGACAATAATTCCATTAATACCTGTATGGGTTTAATAAGATAGGATTCTAAAGTTCCTGAATGTTGATTCTTGGGATTACGGGCATGAAGAAACTCGTGTAGTGCGGTGTTTGATCCTGGAAAAATAAAAATAACAAAAATGATTACATCATGCACAACGCCTGATCATGTGGAAACCACTCTTGCGATCGTTGCGATCATATGGAACTTTAATACAGGTTTGGCTGTAGTGACTATGTAACAAGCGGACTTGTGCTAGCACGGACTTTTCACTCACCAGAAAACAATTTTCCCTGATCATAGTAAGACTGATCGAATGAAAAGCAGCCAATTTACATGCACGCACATAAATTCCCTCAGTGACCTCGAAAAAAAAAATCCGACTTTTTCCTGATCTGTGGCAACCCTGTCTAGGAACTCGGATTGTGATCATGCGCTATAACTGGCAAACTAACTGACGCATAAACGAGTAAAGGACTGAGACGATTGGGCGCATCTATCTCGCTCGTTCCCACATATTCCGCGAGCTTGGAATATGACGCTAGACAGTGGTATAAAAGAGTTTCAAGCTTACCTGACTGAAGAAGCTCTACAACCCTTGAGTGACTGGAACAAAATGCGCTGTAAAGCTTGAAATGTTCAGTGTAATTAAAGAACGTCTCTCCAATGGTGTAGATAACGTTCTGCAAGGAAAGACAATACTGTTTCGATCAGTGAACTGAGTTGGTCTTTGTGATTGGCTCGGAGTGAAGGTGAGCCTTTTCTTGCTCTAATACAGGGGAAGGGGAAAGCTGGCCCCTCCTAGTTTCGATTACCAGCCGCTGCTAGGGAAAATGAGCCCCGCTCCTCTTTCTTCTCGGGGAAGAACGCCATGACCGGACTCGAGAAAGCGGCGGAAATCGAGCCTAGGCCCCTCCCATAGATCCGGCACTGAGGCTTGTAGTCATCTGCCTCGTCCCCAGGCGCCGTTGCGAGTACTCGTTGCGAGCGGGAAAACAGGGAGCGTGGTGCTTGATGGTTAGGAGGCGAAGCGCGGACGCCTGGCAGATCTTGATTTCAAAATGGCGGACCAAAATATGTCATTGTATCGGCAGTGTAGTCATTCTTCAAGATTGATAATTATGATATGATACTGCATTTCAAGTATGCGCAAATGACGTCTGAGTCGGCGCAAATTTTATTATAGCACTAAAAACGAAGATACGTACCTGAAACTGTTCAATGACGTTAAACTCCTCAAAGCCAGTCTCAGATTCCACCGGTCTTTCGATTTCCTTGAGAAACTTCACTTGAAAAGCTAAGATTTCGTGAACAGTTGCAACTAAAGCTTGAACCTACAGAAAGGAAAACAAACAGTGTAATTTTCAATTGAGTGTCGAAAGTAATCCGAAATGGATTTTGCTTTACTACGTTCTGTGATTGGTTTAAAAAACTCGCGCTACCTACTCAACCAATCAGATGCAAAACCAAAACCAATCATGGTTTTGGTTTTGGTTTTACGACCCTCAAATGAAAACCGCTCTCATACGCTCTGTGATTGCGCCACCTACTCCAATCCCTACTTGGTCAGTCACACGCGTTTTTCCGCGCTTGGCGCCGGTTACGTGCATTTTCTTCAAGCTCTCATTGGTTCAATGCGCTTTGTACGTTTATTGTGATTGGCCATTGTAATTGGTTCGGTCACTCATTTGAAAACCATTTAATAAATAGCTCCGTTCACGACGAAATTCAAACCGATCAACGGAATTCAACATTTACAAACCTCTGATTGTGACATGAAATTTTCATCCTTCATGGGATCGAGATAACGTTTTAGAAGAAGCCTCAGATCCTGGCAAAATACAAAATCCACAATCATGAATGTATGTTCAGGTATGCTTACTATTATAGACTAGTGATACACAAGCAAAATATCCCAAGAATTTCATTTTACACTGGACCGTATTGAATTCAACAGTCTTTGCTGCAAACGTTACCACAGTATAGTGCATAAGATCCAAAATTCGACTACAATTTCGTAACACGGGAAACGTTTTTCCCCTCATTTAAACTGAAAATCAATTCAACTGAAACATTTAGTCTAAAAGACAACTGATGAATGAGGAATTGAAAAATATGGTTTGTGTTTACCTTCACGTAGGACCTTTCAGTATCGACAAGTTCCACGATCACTTTTCTCAGTTTCTGCGCCTGACTGAGATGAACGCTCGGTTTCGGTTCATCGTCATCTGAATATTCAACCTGCTGTCTGCAGAACAGTGTCACCTGTTCTGCTCTCTGTGTAAAAACAAACGAAAAACAAAGTTTAATGGCCGGACTACGCGGATTTGAGCAATGACGGTCATTTTCATGGGCCATTCCATCTTACATCCGCACCCCACCCCCATATTGAGGTTTGAGGACCCCTTCGGATAAAGCACTTCAGAGAATACCCCCCTCAGATTTTTTTGCAAAGATACCATATCCTCCTCCCCTTCCACCTGGAAATTTGATGTAATAGCTGGGAAACCCCTTCAGATGCCAGTCGCATTTCGGTAAAATATCATTAACCCCACCTCCCCCAACCTCGTTCCCAGGGTCTCTCTTCTTCCCGCCAAAAGCATTGGCGGGAAGAAGAGGGACCCTAGGAACGAGGTTGCCCCTCCCCCTGGAAATTTGATATCCAAGACGCGCACCCCCTACACCTCCCCAATCCTCCTGGATATCCCAGACCCTCAATAGTCCCAACAACAACAATTAAAGCATATACGAACGTTTTTGTTT
Source organism: Desmophyllum pertusum (assembly GCA_029204205.1). Taxonomy (NCBI): domain Eukaryota; kingdom Metazoa; phylum Cnidaria; class Anthozoa; order Scleractinia; family Caryophylliidae; genus Desmophyllum; species Desmophyllum pertusum. The sequence continues at coordinate 457,251 of MU825406.1, read as the reverse complement.
ACTTGAATAACATAATGCAAAGCACCTGCAGAAGTTCGTCGACACTCTTGGTATGTGAATTAGGTGAAGGACTGTTCAGTTCATCTATTTGGCTCGCTGCAATGCTGGCGTTCTCCGCCGGATCTTCATCGTATGCTACACAAGGAACACAAAGCGTGATTCAGTTAAGATTTTGACATTGATACTTAGAAAACAAGAGCGCCTCGCCCGGTTCATGGGGTCGTAGGAACTTTCATTGGGTTTATAAAAAGACTAAATAGTCACCCCCACTGCCGAACCTCTCGGCTACAGTTTTCTCCTCTCTGTCCGTCACACAATGCTACACCGAGTGATTGTGTGACAGAGAGAGGCTATACAGACAGCTGAGCTGTGCATGTCGGAACCTCCACTAAACGGCCACCTCTCTACAACGGCCAGGATTTTTCGTCCCAACCGTTCACCGATACATACACTTTACTCTAATTGAAACCTCCCTACAACCCTGAACGGCCACCTCTCTATAACGGCCAGTTATTTCGGCCCCAAGGTGGCCGTTGTAGAGAGGTTCAACTGTATTTCCAAATAAAACCAGGCATACACTTGAAATTGATTCATAATATTTTTCAAGTTCCGTACTAAATGTGGTCCCGGGCCTCTGGTTACGTGGAAATCGGGCCTTATCCGTACCAAAAACAGTACTGAAGGAGGACAACAAAAAGAAGGAATCTGGTGTACGTATCACCTGCCTTGTTCCTGTACCACTTTTTCCCTCCACGACCGCTCTCATAACCATAAACGAAACGACCGCGGCGAAATAAAAGAGGCCTAGGAACAAGGCAAGTGTATCACGTGACAAAGAAAGTTTGCGGTTTTCGATCCAAGCGCGCGAAACAAGGCGATTCAACATGGACGCCATATTTTGGCAAACAAGGCTTACTAACAATTCCTTCGCCCACTTACGACGGAAAACCAACAGGAGCTATAATAGTTTCGAGGTAGGATCTTATGCAAGAAAGACTATTTATTACAAGCCTCGTTCCGAAACTTTGATTATTATCCAAAGTACGAGTACTTTGCGAAACTGTTAGCCCGGCCAGCGAACTAACTTCAATTCAGGGACCCTCCACTGTTGGAACAAATTATTTAAATCGATAGGAAAATGGTCTACATAGAACATTTTGTTGAAAACAAAGGAAAATTATGCTTATTTCAGTGTTAACGAAAAACTGGCTTTAGATCTCTGCCATGGAAAAGAACGCCTGATCGCAGGTTATGGATTCTAAAGCTTACCTGCGCGCCGCCATTTTGGATTTGCAGTTTAGATATTTATCTTTGGACGTTATAAAAATGATATAGTACAAGCAAATCAATGATTTGTAGATGTAGATGTAGATTAATAAGTAAGCTGACATGTAGTCCGACTGTTGAGCACCACAGTTAAAATATAAAATTCTCTAAGTTATATTAAAACAACGTCAAGACAAACTCACATTGAGGAGGAGGAACAATCAGATCACTCAAGTCTTGCTCAGCAATAATGTCACTGAAACAAATTCAACATGTATCAGACCAATTGAGTAGTAAGGAAAGTTAACAGATATATAGCTCATAATATATTAACAGAAACTAATCACGAGCTTCTGATATTAATTATACTGACTAAAATCTATATTTAAAAACTCATTAATAATTCATGAAGAAAATACAAAAGGAATGACTGTCTAATTAATGAGTGTCTTTATATTTGATAAAGATACGGCTGAACTTTTAGTTCAATTTCTCATCTAAAACAAACTAAAATTTCAAGATTAGGATCAGATTGAATGGATTTAGAGGGAAGCTTTTGAAGCCATTAAAAAAACTAGCAGCAGTGTTTTATCAGGTATAAAGACACTTGGTTTCACCTCGTGTCTTCACAGTATACCTGACAAAACCCTGCTGTGAGTTTTGTATTGGCTGCAAGGTGCCAACCACTCTCACTTCACACCCTAGCTATACCTAACAGTCGTTACCTTATTTTAGGTGGAGGCTGCACCACAAGGCTGGAAATAATAGCATCTGAAGTCACTTTATTCACAACTGGTGGTTCATCGCGACATGACCGCAGTAATAAGGTAATGGATGGGTCTAGATTTACGACAAAATAATAATTGAATAAACAAAAACCCATATTATATTCAATATACAGAAAAGGATAGCATGAACCAAATGCCAGACACTTACCTTCCAGGGCTTCTCGGAGATCTTCAACTGCATTTTCTACTTCTTGCACACCAATATCATTTACTGCAAGAATTTCATCTCCTGCCATTACACCTGAGAACAAAATTGTTCAAAGTTATTTTCATGTCCCTAACACAGTTGGGTAAAAAAGGGTAAAGTATTGGCAAGCAACTTGGCCCACAACTGCCTCAAGCTAATCCCGGTTCCTGTAGCATGAAGCAATTAGGAGTATTGCTACTCCCCCTGGATGGGATACTAGTCCGTTTCAGCTAACCCCCCAGTATTTTTGCTCGAACAGCTCACAGGTACCCATTTGTACTCCTGGGTGGAGAAAGGCACAGGGAGAGTTGTATGCAAGTGTCTTGCCCAAGGACACAACACAACAACCCTGGCCTGGGGCTCAAACCCGGACCGTTAACCACTAGGCCACCACACCTCCACCCTAATATGGTTAGCAGACAATATAATGAACATGCATGTCCTTACCTTGAACATGTGCCAATCTTCCTTCTTCAACTGAAGTGACCACAATTCCTTCACCTTTACTCTCCACTGATAAACCTGAACAAAAATAATAAAAAATAAATAAAACTGTAACCATTTTATGATACATGCATACTTACATGAATTCTAGAGAGTTTTGTTGAACACATAAATTATCAATGATAAATTATTTTTAAAAACATTGTAGAAGACCTGCATGGGGGCTCATGGCTGGGTTGCGGGATTGCCAGTCATGGGAGCGGTATTTGGTCTAGGGGCTGGCTGGCTTCCAGTGGAAGCCCCTGGACATCCTAGGCACCCAACCTCCATTTAGCGATACAGTTGTTAAGATTGTAATTTATTATTGTTTGTTACCTACCAAAGTCCAGTCTGTCAACTTCCATTGACCGTGCTAGTTCAACAGTGAAAGTGCATTTTTCACATAACTTTAGAGAGCCGTAGCTCTGTGGACAGAAACAAATACATGCACAAGAATGAATTAAATAATGACTTTTAATAATTTCACTTGGCATACAATAAAATAATTTGACTACAAAATTACTAAGACATTATTAACTTGTAGTCTTGGCACATCCAGTCATGACATCAAATATTTGGAATAAATTAATTTTTATTGCATACCGTAGAACCCCGCTAACTCAAACTCGGTTAACTCGAACTCCCTGCTATCTAGAATTCAAACCCATTCCCTTGCCCTAAGCTGACTTGTTCAGTCATTTACTATCGGCTAACTCGAACCCTCGCTATCTCAAACTATTTTTTGTTTCCCTTGGGAGTTCAAGTTAGCGAGGTTCTACTGTATTTAAATGTAAACACTGATTTGCCATGCCAAAAACTAATAAAAAAATTATTATTATTTTAAATAACATATCATTGCATTGTTAACTTATGTTCACTTACATGATTTTCTAACAAAGCATCCTGAGGGGGAGTGGTGTATTCTACAACACAACAGTAGAATTATCAGTCAGTTGACATCAACATTTGATAGTACCTGTAATAGCGGCTTTGCACCTTGACGAGAAAAACATTCCCGGAAAAAATCATGCGCACGTCAAACATCTGCGTGAGGAGCACACTAATCTGAGTTTTGTTATAAGGGCAAAATTGATTAAGCGATTCTGATTGGTCAGGATTAATCGGCGGCATCGTTTCAAACATATAAGGAGAAGTTAGATGCTTCAAGGATAAGCTTCTGATAGTATATAATGATAAAAATCAATGACACTGTCAGATATATATACCAAATAGAAAACGTTTTCCGTGTTTCGAGAGTTATGATAACACAAGTGAAGTTTGGGAGAACGAAAAGTTTTCACAGCAATTTTGAGTTCTCCCAAACTTTCACGAGAGTTACCACAACTTTATGGAAACACAGGGAAAACGTTTTCTATTGAGCTTCTATGAAATAAAAGCACAAAGCAATTTTCTAGATGTACCATAGCATTATGGTAAATGGTTTTGAGCCAATCAGATCTAGAGTGCACGTAGTATCTTGTTTATTTCATAAAGAACAATATAATATGATGCATTGTGTTTAACCGTTTAATTCCCTCACCTGTTGCACCTGAAGTATCTTCTACTCCAAGTTTGAGATAGTATGCCGCTGGATCAAATTGACGTTTGTTACAAGTATTTTCAACCACCTCAAAGATAGTCATTTGATTGTGTAAAGGTATAACAGTACTTTGGTTATTATCTAAACTGATACGTAGAAAGTTTCCCATGTTTTTCCAGTCTGAGTGGCTGGATGATAAAGAACCACTCTCTACCAAGGCACTCTCCTCTTCTGGAATGTCATCAATGTTATCTAAGTTGGATTGTCTGCAAAACAATATTATGCATTCAAAGTGATCATTATAAATTATCATGAAATTTAAATATTAAAAAAAAAAAATACACAGATTGTAAGAAATACACATCTAGAGTGGAAAAATTCAATATTAATAGCAAGAAATTATTTTCCGAGTTAAGCATGAATTGTGTCACTGACTGATAAACAATCATCTTTCTCAATAAAATAAGATATATAAATTATAGCAATTAATAGCAAGATGTGATGAAATAGTAATTTTATTAGACAATTTCCAGCTGATTTACTTATAATAACTTCCCAACTTAATTACAGTACTACAGTTGAGTCTCTGAGCGGACACTCTCGTAAGTGGACAGTTCTACTTACGACCGCCTTGAAAAAACCCTGTTTGAACTAGCACTCATGCAAACTCTGTATTTACACATTCCCATATGCAGCCAGCTCCGGTTGCGGACACCAAGGGTGTCTGCTTACAGGAGGTTCAACTTTATAAGAAATGTACAAGGGCCAGAAAAGAGAATTTGTGTGTTGACACCAGACGAGAGCATAAAGAGGTTTTTTATGCAAGCAGACAGATAAATTCCTTTGTACTGTCATTCTGTAATACTATGTCAAGAAATTAAAATTGCAGAGTGATCATCAGACAATAATGCAACAAAAAATGTACATGTACTCTGCACTCACCGTTTTAATCTTGGAGTTCCAGCACCTCTTCCTGAGTAACGATCTCTAATAGACTTCACACTCGCTGCATCATTTATTCTAAGTGACGTAAGCAATGCACTTTTCAGCTTGCCCACCGAACTGGCTGATCTCTTTGCTTTATTTCTTGTTTTCACTTCTGCATCAGTGCTGGGATCTCTGGCACTGACCACGGCATGGAATGACATAACAGAAAAAATGTTCATTCTGGAAAGGATCTGTTTAGTGTTTCTAGATACACAAGCTAGAAGTGTCTGAGGATTGGGCAGCTGACTGCCTTGGATGGCCGCTTTGTAGCAGTGCAGCCGATACAAGTCAATGTTGAGTTGCTCCAAGTTTTTATCCCACTTTGATATCTGCAGAATGATATACATAAAGATGCGAACTGTTGTGAACTCTGCTCAATCATGCGGTTTTGTTTTTCGCTGCCGTCAATCATTTTAGTGGACCTCTCAGAGAACAGAAGTTCACTTCAATAGGTTGTAAAAATTATTGGTAGATTAATCATATTTAGATCCATTTTGTTTCTTTTTTTTCACGGTCTGTTGGTTGTCATCGTAATTATGATTGACGGCAGCGAAAAATACAATTGAAGGGCGTGGTGGAAAAACATTACGACAATTATAGAATTATATTGTCCTAATGCTGTTTTTCCACCACGCCCTTCAATTGTATGTTGGGGTTCGCGTGTTATTGAAAGCCACAGTAAGTGAGGGAATAAAATATACTTCAGCAAGTTTTATAAATGAATCAAACATACATTGTAGCTACAGTACAACTTGGCTACTTTGATCAGGGAAACTGTAAATATCACTATTATCTGTAAAATTTGTTTATTGAACAATTTAAATTTTTAATTTAATGCAACAACTTATTTTTGTAGCTTTGGCTGGAAATCGATGCAATTCAGTTAAACTGTATTTTATTCCAAACACCTTAAACAATTTTAATTATAATTATGGCTTACAAACAGTGTTGCTGGCTCCATTAAAAAAATCTGCACATTTGGATAAGACTCAATTGAGCTTAAAGTTATTATAATTCAATTTCAATCGGCACACATACATTTACTTGTGTACTTTACCTGATCAAGAAAGGCCTGCTTGTTCTTGGAGTCAGTGACAACAGTTGATTGTAACTCCGCCATTTTCTTAAGTTTGGAGTCTGAAGATATTTTACCCTCCACTCTACTAATTTCTGTCATCAGAATACGCAGCATTTCATGTTTTCCCCTTTGTCCATGCCCAGCCAGCACTGAGGCAGCCATGGAATGTACTGCTGTTATCCAGTTCTCAAGATCAGTTTGATTGGATGCCTGAATAATAGAGAAACAGATCTAATAATGTACAGCTTCAGTGCCACCCTGGTTAGCAAACTTGCTTTGTTTGTTCCAATGACTGGTACAGTGGAACCCTGCCTTACGACTACCTCGTTAATACGACCACTTTCTTTTGTCCCGAACTGAAGTTCTCTCAGTCATTTTCTTTAAAGAACCCCTTTAATACGACCACCCTGTTAATGCGACCAGATTTTGCTGGCCCATTGGTGGTCGGATTAACGGGGTTACAATGTATATTGGATATCCAATATGTTCGTTATTCTCGTAATTTGCTGTAATGTTACATCCAGTACCATCACCAAAATGTTCGCTATATCCCGACCAGGTGCCTGAATTGTGTAAGACAAAGTCTTCACAAGCCTAGTGACCCACAACTGCCAGAGCTTATCCTGGTTTCTGAAGCATGAAGCCGACTAGGAGTATTGCTACTCCCCCAGCTTGATGGGATGCTAGCCTATCACAGGTTACCCCCCCCCCCCCCCCCCAGAATTTTGTCAGGTTACCCTAACAGTTCGCCGGAGAGGGGCAATGTGAGAGTGTGCATGTCTTACCCAAGGACAGAACACAATGACCCTGGCCAGGGCTTGAACCTGGACCGCTCGATCCAGAATCCAGCGTGCTAACCATTAGGCCACCGCGCCTCCCATGCAAAAAAACCTCTCATGACTGTCTGGCTCAATATAGGCACTGTACCTGAAAGAAGTATGCTTCACCAAGTCTGGAGCTGACGCTAAACACATGGTCTAACTTGGCATGTTCTGGCACAGCCTGAGCAACACAGCCATCAATTTCCAGTGAAAAGCTTGGCTCATCCAAGTCTTGAGGACTTACAGTCTTTTCATTACAAAAATAGAAATTCAGGGCACCATTTCTCAGTGACACCCAACATTTACGCCACTTTCTGTCTGACGCAAGTTCAACTTTGTTGGACTTTAATCTTACAAGGACATGTTTGACAGACAGCCACCCTGCCTTGCGAGTTGCACCCCCCTGACGTGACTGAGCAATTCCAGATTTTGGCTTCAAGTCTGTTCCACAACTACTGTTGAGATCGGCATCATCATGAAATGAAGCATGAATCTCCTGCAAAATGAAAACAATTAATTATTAATTAATTATTAATTAACAATTAATAATTTAAATGCATATGCAGGACTGGTGGATTCACCAGGTTCATTTTAATAGTATACATACAATGTATTACAGGGGATTTTGGATCTAGAGTCATCAGTATCTATAGCATCAGCCAGGATGTTTTGTCCTGACCATGTGCCGATCCATCCACTTTACTCGAACTCATTGAAACCTCTCTATAATGGCCACCTCTCTACAACAGCCAGTTAATTTTTCCCCAGGCCTAGGGTGGCCAATGTAGAGAGGTCCAACTGTATGTTTGTAAAAAACTAATAAATTGGATTTTAGGGAGGCATATCACTTGGGCTATATGTCTATCCATGAACAGCTATGCCAAAGAAAAAGGGGATTTAAAAGGAAAGGACAATGTGTCCGACTAAGTCACCATTCGGTCGGACAAAACAAAAATGAGGTCGGACATCATATTACAATACTGCTTGATATATAAAGTGAACCTGCTAATTTAACGTGTTGTCACGTTGGAAGGCAAAAAAAATTATCCGGACATTAGTGTCCAAACAAATTTGGTATTTCATCGGACATTGGCAAATTTTGGTCGGCCATTGTCCGATGACCGACTGTTATTTGCAGCCCTGTTGAGCTGATCAACTTTCCTTACCACTGGACTGTTATTGGAATTCAAATCAGCTACATTCTTGAAGTAGTTTATTTCTGTTGTATCATCCACATCTGATAAGTTACTCCTTGAACTAACTGAGTAATCTGAGTCACTTGCGACAGAGAGGTGCGAAGAAAGTTCATTCTCATGTGACAGAGAAATACGAGACAAATTGCGAGATTCAAGAGTGTCACTGCCCACATCCTCCATGCCAAATCCGCTATCAGGGTCACCATTGCTTTGCATGCGCGGTATAGGAGTACTGCTACGAGAACCAACAGGACTGTGTGTTTCCATGGCAACAAGAGTGCTACTGGAATTGTAGTGGTCGCCAACACTATTGTTGAGAGTGCTATTGATGGGTGATTTAACGCTTAACTCAATGTCATTGATCTGGATGGTTGGAGCATCGGCATCTTGGTTGTCTTTCCTTGCACTTAACTGAATGTGTAAAACAAAAAACAAAAACAAAAAACAATACTGTTTTAATGCTTGCTTACTTGATATGTAACAGAATAAATAATATGAAGAATTATTTGAGAATTATTAATTTTAGAAGCCAGGAAAGTCTCACCACAAATGAAACTACATTAATGTAAACTCACGGATTTAACTTTGTAAACGCGACTTTCAACACACGTCCATAAGAAAGAAAAACATGTTGCCCAGTGAGCGGGAATCGAACCCACGTCTCCCTGAAGTTACTAGTCGGGTGTGATGACCACTACACCATCGAGGCAACCACGCTGGCAATGTGGCCACTTAACGTAGAAGTTACACGCCGCCGGATAAAACTTACATGCACATTGTATAACAGCCAAATTGTTAGTATATTCTCTTGAAACTTGCATGTATACTATAGTAACATACAGCTGTAACTTTAGTGGAAAGAAAACAGCTCCTTGCTCACAGAAACTAAAAAAACAAGAAGGTACCTTGGTCTGTCCACTGGATTTTGGGTGACTGGATGATGAGAGAGCTGATGACGTAGTTGACATTGAGCGCAAACGTCCTGCAGCCTATTGAGAAATATTCACAACAATTAGGTGTGTGTACAAAGAGACAGAAATCATTCAGAAATATTCATTATACTTTTATTGTTATAAACGTCTAATTCAATTGTATTATGGTGTACGTACACTGCAAAAATCCAAGAACTTCCGAGCTTCTTCTTCAGAAACAAAGTTGAGTCCCCAAGCATGGCTCTCTGTGTAATTAATTTAAAAAAAATGCAATGTACATAAATATATATGCATTATAAATTAAAATAATATCATTGTGGTTATAATGTATAACATTATTATACCATTATTATTTACTGTAAATTATTTAAAGGGTCTCTCTCAACCAGTGTGCTTTTGCGCGCCAATATTCTTACGGCGGCCATTTTCGGGTACCGTGAAAATGGCAGTTTGGAGTTAAAAACTACTTTTTGCAGGATTCTGGCCTTGTTCTGGCCACAAAAAGCAGTTAGACGGCCCAAGTTAGCACAATTTCGAAAGTATGGCATACATTAGCCCCACGAGAGATCGAGTTCCTCAGATGAAAACAATAACACACGACTGCAAAGGACACTGGTTGAGAGGGACCCTTTAAAGGTGCCCTTATTTTTGGCTATAAAAAAAACTATCAACTAAAATAATTGATTAAATAACTGTGACTGTAAAAAAATTTGTCAAGTTAATTTAATGATTTCCAGGTTGCTAATTATTAATAGCCGATTTGATACTTACTTGATTTGCGATTCCTCCACTGCACAAAACACTCAGATGTCTTCTTAAGCCGAATTTCTAAATCAAATTAATAAGTAATATTAAAACTGCTGGATTCATTTATGATCAAATACAAAATATAAATGAGTTCAAATTACAGTTACAACTTAAAAATTGGTTTTGCCTTAAATTACAAATAAATTATTAATTAAACAAAGATACATGTATAATATGAAAATCAATATTTACCGTTTAAGTTGATTTCTGCACTGAACACTGTCTCATTGTTCATCGATGCTGTGACAAGAAAACACATCATCCGTATCCACCTAGAAAACAAAGCCAATAATTAACCTGTAAAGGATTTCCAAGATCTTACGATCAAAGTCAAATTTCTCCTTACAATATTTAGGGTGCATTCTTTTGGGACCTATTCCGTTTTCAGAATGAACGGAATACTATTCCATTCATTCTGCTCCCGATAGCAGAATGAACGGAATACGGTTTACTCGGAATAGGGAGAATATGCATTCTTTTGTACTTTGTTGAAAACTTTGCAGCAATCGCAACTCGCACGTGCACAGATACAATATATAGTTCTCAGGTCATCTCGCAGCTAGTATTCTGTTTCTTTAGGGAATTGATATTCGGTGTATTCTGTTACAGTGTATTCCTAAACCGGAATGAGAATAGCAAGAATAGTCCCAAAAGAATGCTCCCTTTAATAGTACATTGTCAAGCAGACAGGTGATAACAACAACTTATATTTTGATTTTTTAAATTGAAAGGAATCACATGAACCAACTTTCATATTACAACATTTAAAGCCCTGGGCCAAACAAGAACAAGAGTTGCACAGCACCGGACTAAAGTACAGGTCACAGGTCACCCTAAGGCTAGCTCTAACCTAACTCTAAAGCTAATCCCAACCCTAACCCTAAGGCTTACCCTAATGTTAGAGTTAGGGTTAGGATTAACATTAGAGTTAGGTTAGGGCTAGTCTTAGGGTGACCTGTGACTCTGACCTGTGAAATGTGACTCTGACCTGTGAAATGTGACCTGTACTTTAGCCCAGAGTAGGACTCTGGATAAGAGTTGCACAAGAGTTTTCTTCGACTCTCATCAACCCAGGCCATGCAAACAAGAGAAAACTCTGGACAACTTTCAAGAAAAATTTGAGCAGGTTCAAATTCAATGATAATGCACGAGAGTCATCAAAGAGTGCATGAGAGTTTCAGGACAAGCGAGAGCAAGAGTTTGAACTCTTGTCAACTCTCGCTCTTGTTTGGCCAGCTGAACTTTACAGCAGAGTTGTTTGAGAGTTTTTTTCAACTCTCATCAGCTCGGCTGCCAAAGGAGAGAAAACTCTTGAAGATTCTCAAGAAAGATCTGAGCAGGTTCAAATTCAATGAGAGTGCACCAGAGTTGCTGAGAGCACATGCATGATAACAGATTCAGGCCAAACCAGAACTGAAGGCGAGTTGGAAACTCCTTTCAACTCTTATGTTCTTGTTTGGCCTGGCTTAATGGTTTAACTTGTGCTGGATACAGCAAAAATCAAGTTAATATTAATTGAATTTACCTTCTTCCTGTGAATGACAATTGGTATGACACTTTCTATCACAGGGACCCATCTCAAAGGACCGTCATCTGAAGAAAGGGTATTGACCTCTGCAAGGGAACTGAATAAAAATGCAAGTCTTTCAGTAACGTAGCACAACCACTAATTTGACAATAATTATATATGATATTATTTTTTACAAAAGATACAGATCTAGGAATCTTTATAGGAGCAGGTTGTGTAATGAGCTGCCATCAGCTCTGGAAACATACTTTTCAGGGCTATAGATGTACTGTTATATAAGGTAGTCCCTTGCTGAAACCACTTAGTTCAGTATATGTAGCCTCTACATGTATTATTATTATTGGATCATTTACATATATTGTATACAGTTAATCTCGCTACTGAAACATTTTCGCGTATTCGCGGGAACTGTTCGCGGTCTGTAGCTTCATCAATGCATGGCAATAGAATGCCAGTCAGAGTATTGGAGAGTCTATTTATTGTCAATATAGTGGGAGGGTGGCAACCTCGTTCCCAGGGTCTACTCCGCTTTCAGCCGCCATCTTGAAAGCAGAGTAGACCCTGGGAACGAGGTTGGGAGGGTGGTGCCTAAAAGTAAGCGCGTTGGACTCTGGATCAAGCTCTCCACCCAGTAGTATAAAATTAATCGGTATTAGCGACAAAATGGTCAGGGTGGGGGGGGGGGGGGGGGGGGTGGGTGGGTGGGTGGGGGGTAACCTGCGATGGACTCGAGGGGGATCAGTAGCAATAATCCGAGTCCCTTCATGCTATGGAAACTGGGATACACTCTGGCAGTAGTGTGGGCCACTATAGGCTTGTTTAATAAGACTTTACCTTTTATTGTCAATAATTACGTTAATTATCTAATGTTCCTGAGATAAGACCAAAATGTTTAGAAAATGGTTTTAAAACAGAGATTACTTTATGTGATCAGCATGCATTTGAACAGTTTTATTTTTTACAAGTATGTATAATATGTATAATATTATAAATTATAATTTACTTTAAGGGGGGTCCTCCTTAACTACCAGATTCAGACTAATTGTGAAGGACATTATTTTGTTGCTCGAACATTTAGCGTGTTGCGACGAGCTAACATGGCAAGAGATATTAGTATGAACGCCTAGTGTTAAAAAATACACATTGCGCGTGCGTAACTAGTGCCAGTCCCAAACCGCGCGCGAGAATTAGAAATCCCTAAAACTCGAAGGAAAAGTGATAAAGTTTCAATTTCTTTTGAGAATCAGAGGCAACCTATCCTCCTTTATAAACGTACGTATGGGATTACTGTTTACGCTTAAAACAGCAAATCTATTAAAGAAAACGTACAATTTTGCGTCTTTATGACGTCATAACTTTGGTATTAATGTGAATTTCAACAAATGCATACGTCGCTTTATGCACTGCAATGTTCTTTAATCATTGGCATTGTTTCTAATGTCAAATAATGTAAGTTGTTTGAGTTTTAGGGATTTTTCTGTCCTGGTCACGTGACTTGCCAAATATGGTCGTGACTTAAAACATCTTGAAGGGACTTTCAATTGAACAAACATGGCCAAACAGCTTATATCTAGAAGTCGGAGATCCAAAGATATGATAGTTTGAAGTCTTCCTAAGAATAGAATGGTAGTTAAGAAGGTCCCCCCTTAAGCATTTTTACCAAAGGCATTTAAATAATTATTTCACAACTCAAAATATCTAATTTAAAGTGGAATTGTTTAGTTGTTCCTACCTCCAGTGAGTTTCAATGTGTACAAAATGCAGACTTTCCATCAGTTTAGAGTTCTCTTGTTTGCTCTCCTCTGTTATATACATTTTCTGTTAAAAGTTAAGCTGTTTTATTGAATTACAATCAAAACGTTCTCCTTGGGTGACACATTTTTAACACAAAATCTTACACTGTACAATATTAAATTATTTTATTATATCTTATAACTGTTAAGAAAAATGTCAAAAAATACAACTTAATTTGAAGGATGATATGTATAAAGAACATCTAATTTCTAGATCCACCAAGTTGAATTAAATTTGAGTGTCAGAAATTAATATTCTGATGGCATATGATCATGAGCTAGTATGAGGAAGAGGTTTCAGTATTGTAAACTTTAAGGTAGTTTGAGGTATACGTAATGTAAGCAAAGAGTGGAAAATATTATTATTTTTATATAATATTGAAAATTGCTCAGTCCTTAATTTCTACTTCTTATGTATATATTTAATTTTTTTTAAATGTTTTGCTGCTTAAATTAATAAATGCATACTGATAGTTACACGCTTTTTATACCTCTCTCCCGAAGGTCAGGTACTGTTGCCTTGGTCGGGATATACATGTACGTTCCCACATTCTTTTTGGCCACATCTTAAGGGTGCTGATGTTTATCAGTGGTTAATTCATATCTTTTTTTACATCCTTTACTGAAGCTTTTAATACTTGGCCTTAGTATAGTTAAGCTGTACTATACAGTTTTGTATTTATACAGTTTTCATGATATATTAATTTGTAAATCATTATTATGCACCAATTGTGTAATTATAATGATTTACAGATTACAATAAAACATTATTATTGTATTCTAGCTATTATGCCTGATGAATAGCGTTCTTTGTGACTGGCCTGCTCAGAAAAAAATATTGTTGATTAACAAGGGTACAATGTCTTGATTATATATCATTTAAATTATTTGACTATATTTTATGAGAAGCTAGTGTATAAAAATCGGCAAGGATAATAAATAATTCTTAATTCTTAATACCTGCAATACCAGACTTTTTTATCATAAAAAGTTTGATTTATTTTAAGGATGAAACTACAAGGCTAAATTACATTATTATGTCTCTACTAGACCAAACAATCATATTATTTTAACAGACTTTTATTTAAAAAAATGTATTTATTGTAACTCTTCAAGTAACACTACTAGAAGTTAGAACTGTTGGCATAATATTGTTTTGAATAAATTGCAACAAGAAAATAAGTACATGAGAAAGAGAGTACAAGCAGATTATGTGCAAACCACAGGGGAGGAGTCTGAAATAAATGATTGAATAGTTCTACTAATAAACTTAAACAGCATGTGTTACGATCAGCCAGCTGCACGTCAGTTGGAAATGAATAATAATTATTATTGAAATATTGAAATACATCAACCGTTTTCTGAGATAAAAAAACTATTTCATAGATTTCTCATGCCCATGCTGATTAAGCTTGTCTGTTTCAATAGTGTTCCGACTTGGAATTTAAGTTTATTGCCGGTTTGCAAGTTACCAATCCCGAGAGATTCAAATAACAAAGATGTGGTGGCTGTGTTGGTGGAACAAATCTAAGCTAATTAGAAATCTATTGTTAATGATCACCAAACATGGTGGCGATGACATCACTTGCAAGTGATGCAAACCGAATTCTGTCTGACCCTTGAAGCATTATGTTTATAAGTTTTCTTAAGAGCTGTCTTAGAGTGCAGAAATGTCGTTACCAGTTTTCCCTTTGTGTACTAGCTAGTATATTTCTTTTTTTGTTTTTGAACACATGTACAAGAGAAGTGTTTGGGTTGCCTAGCAACAACAATAAACAGAGCCCAGAATGGCATTTCCCACTTGTTGTATTCATAGCACTTGTATATATATAGCACTGCACACTATTATTACAAACTCAATGATGATAAGCCGTATTGTCGTTGTACATTCACAACTTACAATATTATTTTGTTACAGAAAAACAGACATCTGCGATTTGAAACCACCCCATAGTCAAATTTTGAGTGAATAATGAAAGTGAATTTTAAAGACAACATAATGCAATTTAATATGAGAGGGACAATAATATTAAATTCCATTTGTCACTATTGAAATTTATAATTTTGGAAAAAAAATTGTTTATACTTCAAAATTTTAATCTCAACTTCAGGTTAATTAATAGCCTGCGGGCAGACGTCTCGTATTTCCTTGCTGCACGTGGAAAAAACGGCCGTTTTTCCGTGTGCAGCAAGGAAATACAAGACGTCTGCACGCAGGCTAGTTAATTAACAGTTGATTATGTACCCTGCTTTACGCACCCTTAATACAGACACTTTGTTATTACAGTGATTTTGGTCCCTTATTATTAGCTCATACATTGATTCTCTCTCAAAACTAACCCACTTTATGCAGACGGTCCCTATTTACAAAAGGGGTTTGACTGTACGTGGAACCTCTACATTGGGACACCTCCATTAATAATTAATGGAGGTGTCCCAAAGTAGAGGTTCCTCGTACAGTCAAATTTTATAATTATTATGAGGGGACACAAAATTTTTCCCAGCAAAATTAACACGCATTTAATATATAATCATTGTATATATTAACCTCTATTAAAGAACACCTCTATTAATATTAGGGGACACTTCTCCTTGTCCAGGGGGCGTCCCCTTCAAATAGAGGTTCCACTACAGGTATTTATAGTAAAGGTTTCTTAATTGTTTCAAATTGTATTAATGTTGTTCAATACTTAAAACTCTTCACACTTTCTAATCCAATACCAAGATTAATATTTCTTTTTCAAAATACATGTATTGGGTTAGCCTTAAATTAGCTACTACCGGTAATTAATTTACATATAAACTTTACAGATGACAGATCTGGAAAAATACTTCAATGAATCAGGACAATCAGACATGTTTTCCTTTATACGTAAAGCTGCCGTGGTTTTATTTTGTACAGAGCAAAAATAAAACAACGGGATTCGTGTCAACACTGAAATTTACATGGTATTTGAAACAAAGGGCACACGTACAAAGGCAAGATTGATATTGATTTCAGCAACTTTAACAGCTAAACTAAAATAATATTCATAAATATATTGCCGATGAAAAGCGTGAAATTTAAAGACCAAACAACGACTTTTCTGAAGTAGTCTAGCTCTGCGAACAAACAAACCTACGAAAGCTGTCAAAAATTGAAACAGACCTTCAACACAAGTTGTGAATTGAGTCAAAAAGTCAAATCATGAGCAATGTAAACAAATATTGGTGCGCATGCAGATAGCGTTGTCAAAATGTTTACCGTATGACTTGGGTGCTACCGTCCTTGCTCCAGTTCTCGATGTACTTTGTGATTTCATGAGACTCAAATCCGTTTGTACCTGAAGGAAACAAGCCGATCTGGCCCCCGATTTGGGAGCCAGAAGGCTGGCTTTCTTTGTTGCCAATATTGTCTCCGTTTGTCAAACCAAAGTCAAGACAGCATGGTGAATCGATCTAGAAGAAATACACAGTGATACTGCTCTCAATAAAAACGTCAGACTTCTCTGCAAGCGTTAACGAAGCCACATAACAGAAAGACTGTTTTGCAGTCTACAATAACGAGAGAGGAATGTTTATTTCAAATCGTTTCTTTGTGTTTTCAATAGCCCGATCGACCTCATCATATGTTTGGAATAGCGCGCTTGTTGATCAGAGATCGAACGAACTGCGCGATAAATTCTCCGTTAAAGCCAAATCTATGCCTACAGGACTTAGCCTTGGGAATTTCTTCCATTAAATTTTCTTCGAGGTATTATTTCGATAAGATCGGTATAAACACTCAAAAGTTAGTTCTGGAGTTTATATTGTACATTTTGCCTATAAAGAAATAAGCTACTGTATCACGCAATAGCAACCAAAAAATTCTAACTAACTTTTAGTGGATAATATACCTGTGGTTAGAGATCCTTTTCCGTTTTGTTAAGCAGCATTTATAAGTTCCTTTTGCCCTAAACCCGCTCTCACGTACGGGTTTTTGCGGCGGCGACCTCCAAAAGAAGCAGAAGTGTTCGTAGTTACAAAGGACTCTAGGCTGTGATTGGTTGCTTTCTTCATCTGCATGACATTCCAATGAATCCTCGAGGGAAAACGTGATTAAATCCACACCGGGTCAGTAGTTATTTGTTCATAATAGACATAATAGACATAATAGTTTGAATAGAGTTGTCTACAACTTGGAAATGATCTTTTGGCCTAGAAAAACTTGTGATCTCTTCTATGCCTAATTCGAATTTTTTTTAATTTGTTAATTAGTATCGTGACGTAGTATGAGCCATGGGTACATGGCCCACCCTGTTTTTTTTTTTTCAGTTTATTATCTCGGTAATGCTGTGTTGCTTTACACCAAGGTTTGAAGAAAGGTTCTTTACGAACTAATATTAGGGATTAACAGGAGCCGATTACCAAGATGTATCCAGACATTAGTGTGACGGGAA
This sequence comes from Desmophyllum pertusum, assembly GCA_029204205.1. NCBI lineage: Eukaryota > Metazoa > Cnidaria > Anthozoa > Scleractinia > Caryophylliidae > Desmophyllum > Desmophyllum pertusum. The sequence continues at coordinate 439,427 of MU825406.1, read as the reverse complement.
GGTTTGCAAACTATTGTAAAAACAAAACAGTTGCAAAGCAGCTAGCCAGCCAGCTAGCCAACTTGCGCGCCGAGGTGAACTTCATAGGGACCATGCACCCTTTAATTTCGTTAGATCATAGTTAACAAGATTTTTTCCCCAGGTGATTATCTCTATGTCGTTTATTATGTTAGTGTTACTGTGTCTTGGCGTTGTGGTGTTCACACTGTGAACATAACTTTTTTTGTTGGGTTTGCGTGACCTTGTCAGTTTTGTCGTGATCATGACATGGTCCAGCAAGTGTGCACAAACGCGTGACGTGTCTGAGACTGTTGCGAATTCGATGAGCGGCACTTCAAAGGTATCTTTGACACGCTACAACGCTTTGGTACCTTGGACTGGCTTCATCAAAATAGGATTGATAGGTCAGGGGCTTACGCATCACGTCGCGTCAGTTACTCAATCTCGACCCCAGAGCCCTTCTCTTTTGCGCATGACCGAGGGAGACTTTCTTGCGTAGTCAAGAAAGCAGCGAAGGTCTGGGGTCGAGAATGGTCAGTTACTCAAAATTCACTCCCAGCCTCTTTTAGACCTTTTAGTACTTCGAAAGCGAGGCTTGAGCCGGGGGCTTGAGAAGGGAAATTGACTGACTTGTCAAAGCTTTTATAAAATCGCGTGATTTTTGCACTCGACTTGATCATGATAATTAAAGTACTTTATGACCAAATGTATATCGCTGATTTTTCCTGTGACGCAATCAAAATCCTACAAAGCAATTCATCTAACATTTTCTGGCCATCTTTGATATAGAAAGTTTTTATGCCGATACAGATCTTTATAGAGATAAAAATTTTGACATGTAACCTAAAAGTCACCGTTTTTCTCAAATCTAATATCATTCACGTTGGAAAAAATATTTAATTATCTAAATAGTTCCGTTCAGAAAACTAAGATCAGTTTGTCGTTATTTTTTTTTATCTCAAATATTCGTATTCGGTTTGGCATTGTGGTCTTGTCAGTTTATACCTTGTCGTTTGGCTAGGCTTTCGCGTTATTACGGATGACAACTAAAAAACACAATTCACGGCACATTAAAAACTCGATACTCATCTCAAGAATAAACTATGATAAATCAGATCACGTGCAATCACAATCACGACTCACGGCTATCTAACCGGATCACGTAACGTGGCGGCATCCGTACGCTATGCGCGACCTATGTTTCTTCCCGCGGAAAATCGTCCACGTTGCACGTGACTGAATTCTTAGTTTCCAGTCCCATCGTGGGAAAAATAGAACGGCCACACAAGATGGCGGACCATGCTACATAAGTATTGCAAAGAGCTGTTTATTTCTTTAAAAAACAGTACATGCTACAGTGTACTCACGCCAAACTTTGCTTCTCAAAGTAATGCTTCAATTTTGAATGTATCAAGAAGGTGACGCATTTTATACTCGTGTTTGATTGGTAATAGAAGCATTTGAAAACTCTGAGATGCACTGCAGGCCATGATGGAGGAAGAAATTAACATCGTTGAAACTCCTCGGTTGAATATACAATGGATTGGAAAGAAGCTCTAAGGTACGCTGATATATTCTGGGGAGGGGAAAGCTTGCTCTATTACACAAATCTGTTAGATGTCGTCGAGTTGGACGTTTGTGATTGTACATGTTTTTTTTTGCTATTAAATTAGCTTAATATTTATTATTAATTAATAATATTTATCAATCAAATTAATATTTGTTTACTTATTTAGAAACCCTGGTGGAAAGGCTTGGATCTCATGTTCACGAATTAGTATGTAAAAAATTAAAAAATTATATTGCATTGCATTGTGCTCAATTCAATAATTAAATGTAACAATACATTAAACAAGTTCTCAAATTCAACCATTAAATCCGTCTGCAAACCAGCGCCAAAATCGTTGTTCCAGACCCTTAACGAAGTACCGGATTATACATACTCGTCTGTGATTGACCTTTGGAACAAGGATTTTGAAGCTGATTTGCAGACAGTTTTAACAGTTGAATTTGTCTGCGATGCAGGCTAAATGCAATTAGGGTGATATTTGTAAAAAAAATGGATATGGCCCAGTTACAGATCTGCCAAGTTCCTGGACTCACTGAGCTTTCACCAGCATCTTTCACTAGCATCATTCACCAGCAAATTAGCATGATTTAGCGGCTGATTTTCTTTGATTTTTGCAATGTTTATGTGCTTGATAGTGAACTGGTTAACTTATCTTTTAGATCAGTCCACAGTTTATGGAGAGCTTGTCAGAGCTCATGACAATGAGGACAATGTTGATTACAACTCCTTAGCTGTTGAAGCATCTGATGGATTCTCAGTAACAAATGTCAACAAGGTTAGAAACACCTTATAATTAATAAATGATGGAATTTTCTGTGTAAAGGCTGGTTTACACTAGTTATGGAAGCAACAGAATCAAAGTCAGAAGCAGAGTTGTAATCGGAAGAAAGTTATGATGTAGTGAAGGCTGATTTTCACTAGCGACGGAAGTGACAAAAGCGGAGTTTGAAGCGTAAGCGATGGAAGCGTAATCGGAAGAAAAATAAACTCTTCTGATTCCGTTGAGCTTCTGACTCCACTTACAACTTCTGACTCAGCTTCTGATTCAGTCGCTAGTGTAAACCAACCTTAATAAATATAACCACAGTGTCCGGTTAACATTTTGTTATTTCTTCCATTTTCAGACGAGTCTTACACTTTCATTTCCAGAAGGGGAATGTTCTACAAAGTTTGTTTCACCAAGTGCAATTTTTCCAAATCTTCACAAGAAAAGTGTAAGTGTGATCAATTTAATTAAAAAAAAATCACACATGGACTAGCTGTAACAGGAAATCTATTTATATTTTTATTAGTTCATATTTTATGACTTAAATTTAGTTACAAGGTGTGGCTTTGAAGGATAGATTGCAATCTTGCCTTTGAAACTTATCTGGATCTCTACTAGTGCGTATACACTATACATTGTTGTTCTACGCACTTTACAATTTTAAGAAAGGAATAAAAACTTAGAGTGATAGTATTAAAATACTGCACTGAAGTTCAAAAATACCCCAACTAATGATTACGTTTTTTGCTGCCGTCAATCATGATTAATGACAAGCAATGGACTGTGAAAAAAGAAACAAACAAAATAAATTGAAATCTACCAATCACAACCCACGGACATGACCTTTTGAACCCATTGAAGTGAACTTCTGTTTCCTGAGATGATTGACAGCAGCAAAAAATGTAACTGTTGATTTAGCAGAGTTTGCTTGTTATTGAATTAAGTCGCAGTAAGTTTGTCAATCTATTTTCCCTTTCAGATTCGATGTATAGATATATCACCAGGAGGGGGACTGGGTGTGTCTGGTGGAGATGATGGCACTCTGCTTGTCTGGGACACTAGTAATGGTGTTCTTAGGGTATGACCTTATTGAATGTGTAAACTGCGAGCTTGTATACCTTTCTCACATAGTATTGAAACCTCAACAAAAACACATTTTACCATTACCCTTTTACCCATTAAAAAATACCCAAATTATTGAGACTAATGTCAGCTGGGTTGGTAAGTTCTTTTTGGCTGAGCACTTAGTTACACCCCTGGTCTTTGAAGTAAACTTTCTTGTCAATATTATTTAATTGTTTGCAGCGTGATCTTCAAGGTCACATTTCAGATGTGAACACTTGTAAATTCTTTCCTTCTGGGAAAGTTATTCTCAGTGGTGGAGCTGATTTACGGCTAAAAAATCTGGTCAGCTGAGGATGGGAGCTGTCCTGTCACATTAAAAGGACATACAGGAGGTGAGAATTTACCTACTTGGTAACTGGTGATCCCTCAGTCAAATAATTTTTCAACATTATTTTTTTTAATCACCATAAATTTGATATACAAGTATTAGTTCATATGAAAATCTGGACAGCCATCCAAACTCTCTTACATAAACAGTTTGATCAACCTTGCATGTTGCAACTTTGCAGTTACATGATAAACTGATTAGTTCGTAGCTGCGAAATTATTGACCTACTTTTCTAGAGATAGATTTCTACTTAGTTCTAGTTGCTGATCAATTTCAGGACTCATTGCTTATTCAATTTTCATGTGACTTCATTGTGCAAGGGATGATGCAATACTGCAGTACAGTTGACTCCTGATAAATCAAATCTTCAAGTAATATATCAAACACAAGAGACAGTGTTTCATCGGGATATTCAAACAACGATGCGCAGCGGAGTATTTTTGACGAAATTCGAGGTGTTTGGATAGAATGAAAACACTGTCTCAAGTGTTTGATATAATGTATGTATCTTCTCAATCAAAACAAAAACTAAGGAGTAAATGGAGAAATAAAATTAAGATCAGATATCCAAACCTCCGACACGGTTATGATTTTCTTTGTTTTAACTTGATGAATTATTAATGTATTTGAGAAAGGAAATTGAAAAATGTTCAAGTTATAAATGGGAATTTGAGGTATTAGCCTAAGGTAAAATTAGTAAGAAATAACCTGAAGGGAAAACAAATTTACTCCTCGAGAGTTAGCGGGAGGTTTGAGTTATTGAGGGTTCAAGTTATCGGGAGTCAACTGTCTGTTTTCTAAGTTGCCTTTCTTACATTGAAATGCCAACAACTGCTGCTAAGTTGCTGCAGCTTACATTAACTTCTACATTGCCTATCAGTTAATTCACCGGCTCAAATATGTTTTTATTATATTTTTTGTAGGAGTTGTTGATACAGCTATAGTGGATAGAGGAAAAAATATTTTGTGTAAGTAGAGAACTTTATATTCCAGATTTTTCACTTGTCGGCTTATTTTTTGTGTTTGATTGCCTATTAAAGTGCCCCTATGGAATAAAAGTAAAAAAAACTGGACTTCTAATGTTCGTAATGGATTGAAATTTTGCAAGATGAGTAAGAAAGTCATCTTGTACACGAAAATGTAAAAAATGAATATCAACAATTTGATCATAGGGGCACTTAAGAGCAGCCATATGTAACACTGAGGCTGTATTGGATGAAAATACAGTCAAACCTGTATTAAGCGGACACCCTTTATTAAATTAGACAGTAATAAATGTCCCACAATTTATCAGTTCCCTTATACAACACTTGACTTAAAAATCACCCATAAATGGATAATAAATTGTTAATAATATTATTATAAATATCTTATTGAAAAGAAGACATTCTGGCCAGTTTCAGGATTTTCAATTTTTTTCATCCAATAAGCCTCAGTTGATATTTATGTAATAATGTTGTTGTTTTGTAATGACAGCATGTTCTAGAGATGGAACTGTTCGTCTGTGGGATTGCGGAGAAGCCAAGTGTCTGGCAGTTGTGTCCAAAAGTGACTGTCCTGTAAATTCATGTGCACTGTCAACAGACCTTCAAGGAATGGAAGACACAGACAACCAAACACGTAAGACAGTATAACTAATAATGATGATTCAAAAACCTTATAAAGAGCAGTTTTCCTTACCTTCTCTAAAGTACAGTTGACTCCCAATAACTCGAACCCTCGATAAATGAGTTATCGGGAGTCAAGTAAGTGTACTAGGACAGGGCTGAATAATGTCTGCGCATGTCCCAAGCGCTTGCCAGGAAACCATAGCAACAACATAGGTAAAATGGCGGGATTTTCAAAAATACGAAACACTGCAAAGGTTTTCGCCTAGAATAAGAGTTTGCCTGTAAACTTAAGCTTTAAAATCTTGCAGTGAAAAATCTTCGATGTAAACTTTGAAGTGTTCAAATTATTATTTGAGAAAGTAGGAAAAGGAAATATTCCCGTTTTGGTGCGGAAATAAAGACATTTATCTCTCCTTGCCGTCGTGTTTCAAAACCACACAACAACACGTTCGCACCAAAAATTGCTATTGCTGTCATGACATCCCGCACATGCGCAGACGTTATTCAGCCTTGCTCATGTACTAGTAAAATCTTGGACTGGCCAAGGAGGAATGAGGACAAGTAAAGGGATCAAAAGAGTGAGACTGGCGATGAGGAAAAAAGGAAGGGTGGGGTATGGGAAGAGGGGATGAGTTATTAACTCTCTTCATGTTAGACGTCTTCCCACCTCCTCCTGCACTCGGCATTATCTGCAAAAGAGACTATAGTTTACTAACTGGACTTGAACAGGTCTTGAAATACTGGAACGTCCTGGAATCTTGTTCTGTCATTTTCAAGGACTGGAAAATCCTGGGAAATGAGTGTTTTCGTGGAAGGTCCTGGAAATCTGTAAATTCGAGGGAAAATTCAGTAACAAAATAAACTAAATCGGGTGCAGAAAATTCTCCCAAAATGTGAGAAAGATGTGTTGAAGAACAAACAGCTTGAGCATTTGAAGTCTGGAGAATCTGCAGGAGTCCTGAAAAAGTCCTGGAAAAATTCTGAAAAACTGTTGCTGAAAAAGAGTACAAACCCTGTCTAATGACTTCCAACTTAACAGTAATGATATGTTTGCTTTGCCTTTTCTGAGCTCAATAACTGTTTCATGAACTCTTTAGCCTGCACGGAGAGAGCTTGCTCGCAGGCTTATGAACTCTTGACATGTGCTCTTTTTGGCTAACAAGTTGCAAAACCAAAGTCAGTAGTGATTTGATCAAACTTTTCCTGCACTTGCCACTGAATGACATGTTCTCTTTTCATTTCTGTATACACTTTGAACTACAGTTTCTCTTAGTTTACTGTTTGACTTTGACATCAAGCTGCCATGCTGAATACCATAATAAGCAAAATGTGGAAAGGGAACAAAACTCTGGGTACAGGGGCATAGACCTGTCCTGCACCCAGGACCTGTTCATAGTTCATAGCTTAACTTCTGTACATAGAGCGGTTTTGAAATGGCCGTCAATATTGTTGACGGAAGTTTAATGGAAAGTGGAGCGCAGCCTGGAACGCAGCCCAAGCCTCGGCCCGGCGCAGCCTCGCTCGGGGATTTCCCAGGAGGCACTTTGCCTGGTTCAATCGTCGCTGCTGTCGCGTACACATGCAGTCCGATCGTTACGTAGTTTTCGTCGCTCCCACCCTCCCTTGTCCCTTCTATCCTTTCCCTTTCCCCTCTTGTTTCATTCTCCACTGACATCGGTCAGTGTGACTTGGTGTAAAGGGTCTCGCTGTGGTGTCGGTTCCATAGAAACCGTCCAAGCACCTACCCCTCAGTCGGGTCGTTGCCTTCGCTTCGGGGCCAGTCCACTGGGGGCTCAATCCTTTGCATCTCCAGCCACACCCCGCCGTCCGTTTCGAAGCGTAACGAATACATTAATTGAGTGTTGTAAAACCAAAACCAGAGCCATTATTACAATGGCCAATCACAACAAACATAAACAACACAATGAACCAACGAGAACTGTTGCGGCTGCTGCGACTGACGAGAAGTCTAGGCGAGAAACGATATTCAAGTCGTATCGCGGCAACGCGTTGTGTAGGGACTATTTTACAGGTCGTCGCAAATTAACCACGAAAAACAAAGGTGACGGTTAAAGGTGATTTATTGCAGCAAGATGATACGATCAAGGTGAAACGATCCAAACAAAACGATCAAACGATTAAGATGTGTAAACGATCAAGATGTGTAAACGATCGTAAACTGAAATACAATACAACGAATTTCTATCAAGATCGCGAAATAACATGAAACAAACTAAGTGCCTTAGTGGCGATAATGCGATTCCATAACAATAACATAAACTCACTAATATAAAGGCTTTCTTAAACTACACGAGTTTCAATCAATACTAATTCCATAATGACATTTATAAACTGATTTAGAGCTTAGTGCTCTCTAACCTATAAAAGTGGGCGTTAAACTCTTGAGGCGTTTGATCCATTTTACTCCTTTGCAATTGTAAATCAATTAAATCTTGCGTTGTACATGGTTGTACACAAATAATGTTCATCTAAGTACTTTCGCCCATAACTAGAGACTAGAACTAAACAAAACAACAAAAGAATACTCACATATCGGTCCCGCTTGTGCCAAAGGTTAAGAACGCAAAAACGAATACAAGACCACGACGAAATCCTATGAAACTCTGGCAAAAGGACGCTAAACCGCGCTTTTATATGTGCGTGGGGACGCTAAAAGCGACGCTAAAAGGTCCGATTACAAAAACTAATAAATCAAGAATAAACATACTGAAACTAAGGTCGTAACTAGGGATTAAATTATAAACACGCTAATCAAGATAGGGGCCTTGTACTAGTGTCCATTACATGGCTCCCCTGAAATAATCATATTTCAATCATACTCACTACTCGTAAATTAAGCTATCAATGTTCAAGTGTTCACTAAATCAAGTTCCTTCTTACAGTTCAGTCAATGCTTGTAGTGGCTCCTCGGCCGAGGACTTACCCCGGATCTCGTTCAGTCCTTTGTTGACATCAGCAGCACTAGCTTCTGGACTGGTCGCTCCAAATACCGCATAGGACCAGTCCTCTTGCCGGTTTTGTCCAAGCAGCTGTCCGCAAGAGCTACTTGGACCTTGCGCACTTGCCCATCAGAGCTAGGGTAGACAGCTGATACACGTGCTAGCTGCCATGCACTACGATGGAGATTCTCATCTTTGACTATGACGACATCATCAATCAGCAAATTCCTCCGAGGGCGTGTCCACTTCTGGCACTGTTGTAGACTGAGGAGGAACTCCTTTCTCCAGCGGGTCCAAAAACTCATTGGCAAGATGCTGAACTCGCCTCCAACGCCTCCTACAATACAGGTCTGCTGGCTGGAACGCACCCGGTGGAGCGAGAACGATCTTTGACTTCATGGTCAGCAGATGGTTAGGGGTCAAGGGGCTTGGCGAATCTGGATCTCCAAGTTGGTTGACTGTCAGCGGGCGACTGTTGACTATCGCCTCCGCTTCACACAACAGAGTCCTGAGAGACTCATCGTCCAACTGCTCTCCGTTATCCTGTAATAGAGATGACAGGACGTTGCGCACCGATCTAATTTGGCGCTCCCACACACCTCCCATGTGGCTCGCTGCTGGGACATTCATCTTGAAGGAGAACCAGTCACATTGTTCCTCCAGCAGCTTGGCTTTGATCTTTTCCTGGTCCATCTCAGTGAAGGCTTGGGCGAGTTCTTTACGAGCTCCTACGAAGTTTGTTCCCTGGTCACTCCTTAACTGGCGGATGGGACCTTGACGACTGATAAATCTCCTTAGGGCGTTGATGAATGAATCCGTCTCGAGGGAGTTGGCGGTTTCAAGGTGTATAGCTCTCGAAGCCATACAGGTAAAGAGGACGCCGTAGCGCTTCAGCTCCTTGCGGCCGTCCTTTACAATGTAGGGACCAAAATAATCAACGGCGCAGTAAGTGAAAGGTGGAGTAGACTCGAGGCGATCTTCGGGCAGGTCTGACATCCTTTGTTCCTGCACTACTCCACGCAGTCTCTGGCACTTAACACATGACGAAATCACGCTGGCGACTGCCGACGAACCGCTGATCACCCAGAACCCGTTCGATCGTATTTCATTAAGTGTCATGCCTTTGCCTTGATGACTTGTGCGCTCGTGAAAATGCTTGACGATTAGCATCATGACGTGACTATTTCGAGGCAGAATGATTGGAAACTTTATGTCATCAGACAGGCTTGCGCGTCTGAGACGTCCACCGACTCGCAGTAGTCCGTCTGCATCTATAAATGGATCGAGCTTGTAGAGCGAGCTGTATGTTTTCATATTTGCTTTCCTCTGCTGAGCGAAGACTCTACTGTCGGGGTGGGCATTCTCCTGCTTTATCTTCTTCAGGGTTGCTAATTCCTCCTGGAATGCGATGATCTGTACTGCACGAATGATTGCGCACTCTGCGCTTTCCAGATTGCTGACCTTCAATGATCGCGTTTCCTCATTGTTGCACTGTTTCTTGTGCACGCGATCTCTTAGGCACCTGACGTAGCGTTGGCACAGGGCAACTGCTCGTTTCGCACGATACCAGTCAGAGAAGTATTCTACTCTTTCTGCAAGGTTTAACTTCTGTGAATCTGCCTGCTCAATTTGCGCGGTTGCTGTGGTTGCCATGGCGACAGATTTCTTAACTTCAGGGTCGTCTTGCTGGAGCTCATGACTGGCTTGATTATCTTCTTGGTCACTGGTTGGCCACTTGTTTTCCTTCTCCCAAAGGAATGCTGGTCCAGTTATCCATCGGGAATCCAACAACTCTTTCGCTTTCATTCCACGCGAAGCCTCGTCGGCTGGATTCTGTTTCGATGGGATGTACTTCCATTGGTCAGTACAAGTGTTGTCTTGAATATCCTGGACTCTGTTGGCAACAAACACGTGGAATCTTCTACTCTCGTTACTGATATATCCAAGTACTACTTTACTGTCCGTCCAGAAGTATTCTTGGTCGATGTGGTACTCTAACTCCTGACGCAGCTGTTGACTAATCCTCACTGAGCACACAGCAGCGGTAAGCTCCAGTCTTGGTATGGTCACTGGCTTCAGCGGTGCTACTCTGGACTTGCCCATCACGAAAGCACAGTGAATTCTCTGGTGTTCATCTATCAGTCGTAAGTAACTGCATTGGCCGTAACCTTTGACGCTAGCATCTGAGAAATGATGGAGTTCTGCTTTCACTATGCGACCGACGTTTTCGGGCTTGTAACATCTAGGGATTGAGATGCGCTGTAGCTGTAACAGCTCTGCTCTCCACTTCTCCCACCTAGCCTTTATATCGTCTGGTATCGGGTCATCCCAGCCTACGTCATGGCGGCACAGCTCCTGAAGAATTGACTTTCCGTCTAACAAGAGCGGAGCGACGAATCCCAGTGGGTTGAATATTGAACTTACAGTGGAGAGAATTCCTCGTCTAGTGCACGGCTTGTCCTGAAGCACGATGATGAACTGAAAGCAGTCGGACTCAATACACCATTGAACACCGAGTGTGCGCTCTATGGGAAGCGAATCAAGGTCTAAGTCCAACTCTTTGACACCATCTGCTCTGTCTGACTCTGGAATTCTTCTGATGACCTCTTTGCTATTTGACACAAACTTGTGGAGATTGAAACCTCCTCTGCTGCACATCTGCTTCACATCTGCAACAAGCTTTACTGCTTCATCAACTGACGGAACAGACTTCAGACCGTCATCAACGTAGAAATCATTGCGAAGGAAATCTGCGACGGAAGCTCCAAATTCATTCTCATGATCATTTGCGGTTGACTTCAACGCGAAATTAGCGCAGCCAGGCGACGAGGTGGCTCCGAACAAGTGCACAGTCATCCTGTACTCTTGAGGTTCCTTAGTGACATCACCATCCTCCCACCAGAGAAAGCGAAGGAAATCCCTGTGTTCTTCATTGACTCTCACTTGGTGGAACATGCCCTCTATGTCGCATGTAAAGGCGATGAGCTCCTGTCGAAACCTGCATAGTACACCAGTCAAGTTGTTTGTCAAGTCAGGGCCTTGTAGCAGGTGCTTGTTTAACGACTCGTTTTCGTACTCAGCAGCACAATCGAAAACCACACGGATTTTATTTGGTTTCTTTGGATGGTAGACACCATGGTGCGGAATGTACCAAACATTGTGCTTCGATTCTGCTTGCTCACTAGTTGCATGCTCTGACTTCGGCACCCTTTCCGCGTATCCATTGCCTATCATTTTTCTCATAAATTCCATATAGTCCTCGCGATATTTCTGGCCGTTTCTTCCCTCGAACCGTCTTTTAAGCTGATTAAGCCGGCGAAGCGCTGCACCTCTATTGTTGGGGAGTTCAAAGCGTTCATTCTTCAAAGGTAGCGGAAGCTCATAATGGCTGTCTTCGCATTGATGGATCCCCTGCTCAGCTATCTCCAGAAATTTCCTGTCTTCTTTGGATAATCCATGTTTCGATGCATTCTTGTGTTCTACGAAATCGAGCTCAAACATTTGATTGATCGCAGATGGATTTATTATCTCCTTTGTTTTCCCGTTGAAAACGAAGCTTAGCTGGCTGTCGCGAGTTCCCGGGATGATTTCCCTCGCCACGATGCGGTGACAGGTGGAATTCAGGGCGTGGTCTTCCAGGGGGATGTCTGAAGTCACGACTGGTCCCACGACGCTCCATCCTAGCAAGGTTCGAACTGCGTAGGGCTCCTCACTCTTACCCGGTATGACTTCTTTCGGTTTGATCGCCTTGGGACAGTTGCAAACCAATTAACAGGGCGATTTCCACATTTTCTTCATATGGCGGGATTTTATCTTGAATTTTCTTAAGGTGTGGCCACTTGTCGACAATCTCTGGTGTCGGGATTTGATCTCGCCTGGACGGAATGCTGTGTCGAGTGTACGCCTTTGGTAGCTCAACTTGGGCCCGTCTGTCAAGGCGAAGCGCTACCAAACCGTCGACTCTTTCAACCATTAGCTTCTCGCGACCAAGCATGGTGCTCAAATTCAAACTTGTTTTAACACCCTCTATGCCGAGTTTCTGCTGCACTTGGGTGGTAACGAAGGTCGTGTCGCTTGCGTTGTCCAGGAGCGCGTACACTTTCACTTCCTTATCCGGGTTATCCTTGTGGAACAAAACGACTTGGACTATACGACAGTTAGTGATGATGCTAGCGGGATCTGCGGCTGCGTTGTGCACTACACTGATGGCGTTCGAGTTCGCGGATCCTGCTCCGACTGGCGAGCTTTCACCGGATTTGTCCTTGTTACCAGAGGCTTGTGGAGTGGCTGGTGACTTGGAGCCGGACGGTTCTACGCGATCGTAGTGTAGTAGTGTGTGGTGACGTCTTCCGCATTGTTCGCAGGTAGATCTGGCCTGACAGCCCGCTGACACATGACCTTTCTTAAAACAGCCGAAGCAGAGACCCTTGCTTCGAATAGTTTCACAGCGCTCGTCTACTGAACTCTTCAGAAATTTGCTGCACTTGGCGAGAGCGTGTTGACCATTGCAGATGGGGCAGAACTGGTCTGATTGATCGCCTGATGATTTTGAGGGTGTGCCAGTGGAACGAGGATGACCTTGTGGCTCACTTCGACTGCGACCGCCTGATGTCGCGAAAGAACTAGCGCTTGGTCTGCCATTGCCTCTGTTGCCTCTGTTGCTCAGTCTCCGTCCTGACCTGAACTGGTTTCCTTCTACAGACACAGTCTTCTTTCTCTCCCGCTTTAGCGCATCCGGTGAGAAAATGGGGTCATTTGCTAGATCTGCTTCTTCTCTGACGAATTTCACAAAATCGCCAAAGGTAATGATTTTCTTCGATTTCTTCTGTACATCGTGGGCGTGCCGGCACCACTTCACACCAGAGTAGGAAGGCAGCTTAGAGTTGATCAGGTGGAGGGTTTGTGTCGAGTCGAGGTCTCCCATTGACTGCATTGTCTTCATTGCCTCTTCACAGCGCACAAGGAAATCCGAAAACTCCTGGATACCACTACTGTCACCATCGTTGATCTGTGGCCAGCTTCTGAGGCTAGCCTTATAGGCCTCGGCTACATGGACTGGATTTCCAAAGCGGTGGTCCAGCAACTTCCGGGCTTCTTGGTACGCGCTATCGGAGCTCATGGCTAGGAACCCCTTCACAACGTCATTCGCCTTGCCTTCAGTGTACTTGTCTAGGAAAAAGAGTCGATCTCTGTCTGAAGGTACATTAGCGGAGATGATAGAATCAAAGGCGGTTACAAAGGCTGGGTAATCAAATGGATCTCCGGAGAAAACAGGCGGCTCTTTCACTGGAAGGTGGCTGATCTTCTGTTGGTTGATAATCAACGAGCTTAACTCTGTTTGCTTTGCTTGTAAGCTGACTATCTCGTGCAGGGCTGTATTTGGCGTTGCGGCGCGATCACAGGCTCTGACTTCAAGGGCTCTGAAGGGAAATTAGGAACACTGCTGGGAACGAACGGAGGAGCGTACGGGTTGACGGAAAACTTCTCTCTTGTTTAATGTTTTCGCCACTTAACTCTGGCTTCAACTCCTTTTTGACACTTCTGACTTCCTCTTTATCGCCCGGCAGTTTTTCCTCTTCGATAACTCGTTTTATTGCGTTCTCTTCAGCGTTTGCGATAGCTAATTCCTTTTCAAGTTGAAATCTTCTTATCTCCTTTTCCCTTTCGAGAAATTCCATTTCAGCCTGCAATTTTGCCGCTTTAGCTGCTGCACTGACCAGAGCAAGAGAAAGATGTTTTGATGAAGAACTTGTTTTGGACCAGTACGAGGCTCTGGACTTCCTACTGTGGCTCGATCTCTCGGATGGCGCCGGAATTGATTTTCTTTCTAATGCCTGGATGCGTTCGCAGACTCTAATCCTGCACTCAATGAACTCCCGATCACGAGTATCGAACCATCGATACGAGGCCTCTCTTTCCTCTTCCGATTCTAACAAATCGTTGAATTCTTTATGCGCGTCATTAAACTCATCCTTCAACTGATCCAAGTGATCTCTTTCGACTTCTAATTGTCCAATTTCTGTCTCTGGTGAGTCACGCAACGCGTTAATTCTTTTAATCTGGCTCTCTAGTCTATTGAAGGCGGAATTTTGATTGACGAATTTTACTTCAAGTTGGTACGCTTTACCCTTTTCTGTCATTTTTCTTCTGCGTCCTGCAGTTTTCGATTTTTCGAATGGCTTGATGCCTGCCACGCTCTTCGCTCGCGTGCGTGTTTGAGGCGACGCGTCCAAATCTGGACTTGACGACGTGTGGTTACGAAGGTATGCCGGTGCACTGTCAATACTCATTGTGTCTGTGTTTGGCGACGAAAACGAAGTACCAAATTACAAAGTTCAAAGAGAGTTCATAACCATTGGCGGAATGATTGGCGATATTTTACTGTTGCGGCTGCTGCGACTGACGAGAAGTCTAGGCGAGAAACGATATTCAAGTCGTATCGCGGCAACGCGTTGTGTAGGGACTATTTTACAGGTCGTCGCAAATGAACCACGAAAAACCAAAGGTGACGGTTAAAGGTGATTTATTGCAGCAAGATGATACGATCAAGGTGAGACGATCCAAACAAAACGATCAAACGATTAAGATGTGTAAACGATCAAGATGTGTAAACGATCGTAAACTGAAATACAATACAACGAATTTCTATCAAGATCGCGAAATAACATGAAACAAACTAAGTGCCTTAGTGGCGATAATGCGATTCCATAACAATAACATAAACTCACTAATATAAAGGCTTTCTTAAACTACACGAGTTTCAATCAATACTAATTCCATAATGACATTTATAAACTGATTTAGAGCTTAGTGCTCTCTAACCTATAAAAGTGGGCGTTAAACTCTTGAGGCGTTTTGATCCATTTTACTCCTTTGCAATTGTAAATCAATTAAATCTTGCGTTGTACATGGTTGTACACAAATAATGTTCATCTAAGTACTTTCGCCCATAACTAGAGACTAGAACTAAACAAAACAACAAAAGAATACTCACATATCGGTCCCGCTTGTGCCAAAGGTTAAGAACGCAAAAACGAATACAAGACCACGACGAAATCCTATGAAACAATGGCAAAAGGACGCTAAACCGCGCTTTTATATGTGCGCGGGGACGCTAAAAAGCGACGCTAAAAGGTCCGATTACAAAAACTAATAAATCAAGAATAAACATACTGAAACTAAGGTCGTAACTAGGGATTAAATTATAAACACGCTAATCAAGATAGGGGCCTTGTACTAGTGTCCATTACAAGAACTCAATGCAAAAATTAATACACGCGACTGGTGCGAAGCGCGGGAACACTTACCAAGTCGCGATTGGTTTTGGTTTTGCCTCTGATTAGTTGAGAAGGTGGCGCGAGCATAGTAAACCAAAACCAAAACCAAAGCAATTACAATGGCCAATCACAACAAACGTGAACAACAAAATGAACCAATGAGAACTCATAGCAAATATACGTAACCGGCGCAAACCGCGGGAAAACGCGTGCGACCAAGTCGCGATTGGTTTTGGTTTTGCATCTGATTGGTTGAGAAGGTGGCGCGAGTTTTTTAAACCAATCACAGAGCGTAGTAAAGCAAAATCAAAGCAATTCAGCGATTACTTTCGGCACTCAATTGATAACCACTCTAAAGACCATGATTACATCAGAGTTGCTCAAAATTTACCCCCGAGTTTTGTTTACACAAAATTCTTCTTCTCAAACCTCTCGCACCTTTGTACTGTTTTCACGTGGGTATTCTTTTCATCTTTGCTGCTTTGGGAATTCGTTCCTGATAAAATTTACCAGTTTGCACTTCGAAAGCGAGGCTTGAGGGTGAAATTAGCTAGTCTGACAAAAATATGCACAAGGGCTGTTTGGGTATAATATTACTATTTTAAGCAGAATTTCCTTCAAGGTAAAATTTTAATCTGTGGTGTTACATTTCCAAGGTGAGCGCGAGGTTGGCACTGAAGGAAAATTACTCCTGCTTGCAAAAGAAGACGGATTTCTTGATGGCGTTGATGTACATAACAGGAAAAAGGTACACAACTTGGCTTTTTTATAGAAAATATTACAAACAAAATTGATGTTCGTTTTGGACTTCTCTCGTAACTTGTTTTATTCCAACACTTTTTGGATAATAAATTGGATTTGAAATTTCTCCTAAATCACGACGTTGACTGATTGGTGGGTTGGTGTCTGATGAATGTCACTAAGACTTTGGACGTTTTCCTGTTGTTTGTTTGTTTGTGGATGGAATGCTCAGTAGTCCATCGCAGGTAACCTCCCCCCCTTCCCACCCCCAGCATTTTTAGTTAGCCCGCTCTCCACCCAGGAGTAAATGGGTATTGCATTGCAAGAGTAAAGTGTCTTGCCCAAGAACACAACGCATTGACTCCAGCCAGGGCTCCAACCCGGACCGCTCTATCGCACCGTCGACACACGTACATAACATTTTGTTCAAATGGAAGCATTTTTTACTTTTCTGCTGCTTCAATTTTCAGGTTTTTCAGTTCAAGTGCCCGTCAGCTGTGAACTGCTGTACATTTTTGTCGGAATATGAAGCTGTCGCTGGAACGGAAGATGGATCCTTGTGGATTTTAGACGTGAGATCTCCAAGGTTGGTTTATATGATATCGATTGAAAAACAATAGAGACAAGGGGCTCGTTACCTTCTTATTAATTTGACTCTCTTGTCAGTGTAGTTCTGATAGTAAGTTCATTGGCAACTCAGCTGCTAAATATCATAGCTGTTATGAAACGTACAGCTGCTTATGTAATAAATAGAGGTTATTCAGCGGAAAGTTGTGTAATAAAAAAAATAAACATTGACGAGTAAAAATGCCCAGCCGTATTACACAACTTTCCGCTGAATAAATTGTTTATTATACGACATAATTCTTTCCTAAAATATAGGCTTTTAACAGTGTTTTCCGTAGCGCGCGGTCAGGGGGACTAAGACCCGTTGAATACGGTCTTATATTTGCACTCGTCTTTGTGCGTATTCGCACTCTAAAATGCTATGTCGTATAATAAAATAATAGAAAACGTTTTACGTTCTTTCTTAGTGTTATGATAACACGAGTGGCTGTTTGATAGAAGGAAAAAAAAATCTGTGAAATCACCAGCCCCGGTCACCAGCTGTTGGAGGGTGTTTCTTCACAGCTGTGTTTCCCAAACTTTCACGAGTGTGTTGATAAGGAGGAAAGGAAAGGACGTTTCCTGTGTCTTTATAAACTAAATTCTCAAAATAACTTCTATGTTTCCGTAGAGTTATGGTGAATGGTTTTCAACTAATCTCAGCTCGCACAGTAGCTTGTTTAATAAAAGTCGTTGTGTCATAAAACCGAAACCCAATATTTTATGAAGGTTTGAAACAAGGTTGGCTTGGCGGGAGGGGGATAAGGAATGCCGGGGGACGTTAAGGGAACAACCCAGTAGAGAGCGGAAACCTATCCCCGCCCCCGTCCTTCTCCCCATGAAAAAGTAGCTGGGTAAAGTAAAGGAGCAATGCAACGCAGAACAGTCAGAACAACTTTCAGTGGAGTGTTGTTGCTGTTGTTGTTTTTCAGTTGTCCTGTTGGTGTGTTTCGTCGTTCGTCTTCGCCCATACTTTCTCTCTCAGCACTTGGCGACCGTGCATTTATAGCTTCTACTGGTGAGTAGCCACAACTCGTGACTTGACATATCAGTTGACACAAAGCCGGCAATTTGTCGTGGGAGAAGTAAGCGAGGGAGGAGAGGAGCAGAGGCATAATAATTACTGCATTGGACTCTGGATCGACTCTTCCGCGTTTGAGTATGGCTGGGGACCTTGTGTTGTGTTCTTGGGCGAGATATTTTATTCAGAGCACAGTGCCGCTCTCCACTCAGGAGTATAAATGGGCACCGCACCTGCGATGGACTAGCGTCCCATCCAGGGCGAGTAGCAATACACCCAGTCAGCTCCATATTGCTTCTCCGATCCGGCCCTAACCGTACCTTACTTGCAAACCAGTTATTCTTTCACCATGTATGAACAATTTGTCATTCTCTTTCCTTTTTACAGGAGGTGGGTCGTGTTTCTGTTGGAGTGCAGAACTGTTGAACCGAGGAAGAAGAGGAGAAGTGACTAGCTGGGAGTTGATTGGACCCGACTGTGAACCAATTTATAGCATTTGTCGCTCTTCTAATACTGTGTACTCTGCTTGTCGGGACGCAAACATTAGAAAATATGTGTTCAGGCAATCTGAACTCTCTAGTTAATTAGAACCAAGTCCACTTCTGACCCTCTCCTTGTCACACAACGCTACGCTTCCTTGTCACACAACGCTTGAATGCTTTTTGTGTTGATAATAGAGGACGGCCGATCAGTGGTAACTCTTTACTCCGATGAAGTGGAGTCTTGTGGGGACCGTATGTGAGAAGTGAAGAAATAAACGCATTTTGCTTTTTAAATAAAAAGCCTAAAAAGTTTCACTCCATTTTACTGGCACTGTGCAATGGTGCAAGAAAGATTTTTGGGAAACATTCCCTGCACCTATGCGGCTTTCAGAACCTCGCAAGGTATTGCTGGCGACGGGGGTGGTTGTCGTATCTTTAGGGGTTAAAATGCGTGGTTTGGTACCGCTTAGGGTGTCTAAGGCCATGTTTACACAAGAGTAAACTATCCCGGATTGATCACGAATTCGGGATAGTTTGGCCTAGTGTAAATCTAAAATGACCACCGTAGAGTTATTTTCCGGTACCTTTGAGAAGGAAGATCTCTTTTGCCTGTTTATATTAATTAGAAATGGTATCTGTTTGGGGTGGGGGTGTGAATTTGAGCCTCACCGGCACACCCACAAAGCGAGATTCTGGTACCTTTTAGGGGTTCCTTTCAAAATTTCCGACCATCACCCCCGTCATGTCCCCTCCCCCCCCCCCCCCCCCCCCCCCCGGCCCACCGTTCTCAACGGCAAAATGATGAAAGGTTCAATCCCCGATAACTCGCTTTAGATGCGATAACAAAGCCTGACTTTTGGCATGTGGTCTTGAATTTACAGCTGTCGTACGAGTTAGATAAAGAGGTCCGGAAATATGTCATGTGGTTTTGCAAGCTGTTCATTATCCGTTCTACCACAGGCAGCCCAAGCTCATATTACGTAACAGTCGAAAATTTAAGGATTTGTATGGGGGAAAAACGGTCTAATCTTTGGAGCTAAAAATACGAACCAATTTTGAATAAAAATGGCCTACGTTCTGTTGTGGTTACTGGGCCAATTTAGCGCGAGTCCAATGAGTTTTAGTTCCACTCTTACCTCTAGAGGGGAACTATAAAAGGGCCTTTAGTTACCCCCTAGAGGTCCTAGGGTAAAAAACTATATGTTGCATTATTAGGAGGAGCTTGAAGTTGAAAAGAGCTGTTCGACGGCAGGCTTTCGTCTCGTAGAGTTTTGACATATTTTGGCACCATTCTTTCGTGCCCGCTAGGCCACTGTCACGTTGAGACCCATCCTCGTCCCCAGGGCCCCTCGTTTTTTTTCTTTCCGCCGGAAAAGTTCGCCAACCATGACCAAAAGAAACGGAGGATCTGGGAACGAGAATGGTTGAGACCAAAAGGATCGTGGCCATGGCGCATATGCGGAGTATCCGACGGCGCAAGAAGCAGTGGAGTCACGACATTTTTGCTGGCATTAGTGGTTATAGGGATAGCGATGTCATTTTTAAGCGAAAACAAGTTCTTATTCGGGGCTGTAGGAATTGCGCTGTCTTCAGCAGCAGCAGGATATGTTATTAGCGGGGTTTTTGAACGTAAGAGCTCGTGTAACGAACCGCTCTGTAAAGTCGGTCTCTCCAAAGGCAACCCAGTCGCTAGGTATGTCATGGAATATGGAATTCGCGAGCCCATGCTGCTCACAAATCTTAGACAGGTAAGAATTGAATTGCAGATAATTTATGTCATGGACAAATGTGCTACAACAGGCAAACCGACAAGATTACTCGATCGATCGAAACAGCAGTCGCGCGACGACACTGGATGAGACAACTCACTAGGCTCATATCCATGGGATGGTGTACTGCTACCCGGTTCTCCAAAAAATTGCCCTAATTCAGACTAAAGGTAGTCGATCGCTGTAGTTGCAGACTTGGGCTCAGTTTGATCTCCCAGAAACACAACTCCTTAGTGTGGTTTGCTCCAAACAAAGCATAAATTTAATATAGTAAGAAAACTGGCCGTAATATTAAACGGGGTGGCTGTAATACGGGGTCATTGTGGGGTCATTGTAAATGTACAACAAAAGCGACTGCAGCCTGAACCAATTTACCCACGGGGGGTTAGAGCGAGGAGACGGCTGACACTTCAGACTACAGTAAGATCCGAAAACACACACAAATTCGTCAAAACAATGAAAGCCTGCTTATGAAAACCTCATATTGTGTCAATGATTTGCAATATTTAATCCACCGCGGATTTAGTGGCCGTAATGCGGGGTGAAACTACAAAGAAAATAGGCTCATGGGGATAGCATAATCTGGCCTTTGGCCGTACGTATTATTACGAGGTGGCCGTATTAAAGGTTTTTTTTTACAAGAGATGATAAAGTGCGACTTCCCCGGGGTCAAAAAGAGGTGGCTGTATTAACGGGTTTGCCATAAGGCGGGGTCCCACTTTCCCAGCCACTGTTCGGGAAATTGAGCCTGCGCTCCTTCCCCCGAATGTGTCAGCTTCTGGGGAGGAACGAAAACCAGACTTGATCAAAGAGAGCGGTGGAAACCGAGCCTAAACCAAGCATTTATGATTATGAACAACACGGCAATGAGTGGCAAGTAAAACGTCTTCAAGCAAAAGTTAACCTATAAAATGAGGAAAAATACTGGGATCAACAGCTGGATGTAAAGCTGGATGTCCACTTGCCCTGACCAGCTGTACCCTGCATTCAAAGACCTCCTTGGCGTTTGAATAAATATAAAATACAGGGTTCTCAATAACGTTTTCATCAACTGTTGCATTTCAGTTTACAAGGGGGGGGGGGGGGGGGGGGGGAGAATCCAGTAGTAAAGGTCAGTGAAAGGGGGCCGGGAGCAGCCTGAGGATCGAAAACATCGATCTTACGCACACAGGCTGGACATGACTCACAAATCCGGACTACCAGTTCCTTAACCACACAACATGTAAATTTGAGAAAACGTGACACCCAAAACTCTCCGCAAACAGCGCTGGCCTAGCATCCCCACGCTTCCCAAAACATTGCCTAGTTCCTGGGCCTCTATATTTCGCCGTGGTCAATCCGTTTCGGGTCTCTCTCCTCCGCAGAGGCTCATATATGGGAGAATCAGCTGAACGAAGTGAGTGCAGGCGCGAGAAACCCGGAGAGAGCGACGGCGGGAGCCTCTGCCAGATACCACACCCAATATGGCCGCCATCCGGGGAGGCAACTTTTTATCAGTGTTCCTCACCGGGGTACGGTGGTGTATGTATAACTGCCGTATGTCAGTAAAATGGCGGCTGCATCAGAATCTGTTCGGAAGTTTATACGCGATGTACAAGTAGAGAACTAAAACTTTAGATACATGGAAATCTGAATATGTTTTGTTGTGTTCTGATGGGTTGATCTACAGAATTCAACATTCTCGAGACACGCCATGTGGCGATCAAGAAATTCAGGAAGCAAAGGATTCCCCGGCGACTGAAACTCTCAACAACCTATTAATTCTGTCCCAAAAGAAAAGAGAACAAGTAAGCTTAGTTTTCCGGCTATGAAATGTGTTTTTATTAATCTCTACGTGTTTAAAACGTCGAGTGCAATACTTGCGATTCAAACCAAAAGCTGTAAGCTTATTTTAACTTAAAAGTTAAACTAAACGCTAAAATTAAACGAAATGCAACCAGCAGGAATTTAAGACCAAAAACACGAAATACAAGAAGAACATTTACCGTCAAGAGACATCTCTTGGAGCGAAAAGTCAAGCTCTTCCGCCATTGTTTCCAAAGAATAACACACTTGCAAGACCACCCCCACGGGTTTCAGGAGGGTCTTCGCGATCAATTCGGAGACCAACATTTTCGCTTTTTTTTAGTAAATATGAAACCTCGTCTTAAAAATAACGATCGCTAACTGTAGCAACATACCTAGCGCTGATTTTTGCCAAGTTTCAAGCTGTCAAATTTAGCGAGGGCTGAGAAATCGTCCAATGTACAAGAAAACGACAAAGATGTACAAGAAAACGACACAAATCTGGCAGAGGCTCGCCGCTTCGTTGATCCTCCAGTTACTTGCGCCTGCACACACCACGTTCAGCGGATTTCTCCTAAATCCCCATTGAGCCTCTGCGGCAGGAGGCCTGCTCTGCGGCAATCTCGTACCAGAGTCCACGGTCTCCTCGGTCAGCGGGTCGTCGCCAGGTGAAACTCTGGGGGAATGGAATTAATGTCGAATTTTTTGATTGGCTGTTTGTATAACAATGAAAGAGAATGGAAGTGATCGCAAAGCATTATTTTGTCATGTTTTCAAGATGGCGGCTGTTTGGTGGTAAGATGCGCGTATTTTAAACGCCAATTATGTGTTCGCCTTAGCCATTTTAAAACATATTTGCCGGTCAACATAAAGGAAATCAACCTGAAAGTGATATTCTATATTCTGGAGGTAAATTGTTTTAGTTCTCAAGTTGTATTTTTATAAAGAAATCAATCGCTATTTTGACGCCATTTGCCATACAGTCTGCAAAGTGTACATCAGAAATGGCAAGTTTGTAGGAAATTGTGTAGTGGAATTTGCCTGAAAATTTCGGCCAATTGCTCGTCGAATGTGCATGAATCTGCTAGACAGAAAGCGCCCTAAGCGCCACTTGTCTTCTTGCCGAATTTTGTGCTCAAAGTTCGGTGTCAAACACGCGTGGCACTTACTCGTTTACTAATCGTGTCAGGAGACACAGCAAAGGAAACGTACTTGGGTGGAATTTCACTAAATAAATATTTATAACTTTTTGTGCTATGGTGATTTATTGTGTGACATATATACAGAGCTAATCTAAATTTCCATAATTTAAAATCTTCCATAGGCCATCCCCATAAAATGTTTCGACCAAAACATTTTTATGGGGATGGCCATAGTGGATGAATGGAAGTTTTAGAAATTAAATAAGTTTGAAGGCTTCCTGCCTTTCAGTCCTTGAAGTCAACTCATTACATGCATACATATTTATTTATTCAACGTGCAAATATAGATACAAAACAACGCACTGAAATGGATTTTAAGAGGTGGACCCTTTGTAAAAAACACCTCAAAGCATTTACTCCCTCAACTCCCTGTTGTTGTTGTTGTTGTTGTTTATTTTATTTTATTTTTTTAATGATTTCACACTATTCACAAAATATACAAACATAGTTACATTTCACATAAAAAAACTACTTAATACAGTAAGACTACTTACAGAACAATGAAAAATATATAGGAAAAAAACAATACGATACAAGAAAAATATACTAAACAGTACACATACAGCGTATCTACAAAAAAAATGAAGTAACCATATATAAGTTATTTACTACATATTATATATGATTAAAATCTAGTTTTGAACAACATGGAGTAATTTATCTACTTCCAAGAAGCGTAACCATTGACTCTAAAACCAGAGAATTCCAGTATAAATGTTTAAATATAATTGTTTACACTAATAAAGCACTTTACAAAATGGGTATTGTAACCTCACCTACATGCACTTTTTTGTGGAAAGTCTGACGAATCCCTCGAGCATCTATTTATTTACTGCAAAACTACTTGCAGCTTTTGGCTTTCAGTAACGAAGTGGCTGAAAGATTATTTTATTAACCTTCATAATTTAAATGCTTCTAATATAACCTTTGGGTTTTTTCGGAAGGATTTCCTACTATTAAATCATATTATCATCCTTTGTAAGCAAGTGATCTATCAATGGTATACCTCCAGAGGAGTAGTGATACTCCTAGTTGCTGTTGCTATATATATGGAAACCAGAGTTTAGCACCGGCTGGCCTGATAAACCAGTTGGTTATATACAAACTTTAACCTAACTGTTAACAGTTAATTTAGACTGCAAGCATGAAAAGTGCCTGGGGGAGGTACTCAACAGATGCTCGGGTAGGGAAGTGCGGCCACTTAAATCCTGACCTTGTTAAAGGCAGAATTCCAATTTTGAGACCTGTCTAATCATACTCTTAATTAGTTTAAAGACAAGAATAGAATAGTGATAAACTGCTTCTTATTTTAATGCAGCATTGGCAATTAGTGATAGATACAATATGAGCGGCAGATCTGTATATGGGCATTTACAATCACGAGCCGAAGGCGAGCCATTGTAAATCCCATACAGATCTGATGCAAATATTGTATCAAGCTTATGACACATGCATCTAAAAGTTTATGTTCGTCGACAATCTTGGCTTAACAAGGCATTTTAGGCAAGTAAATAGAAGGAAAAGTTGATGAAAATCAGGACGTAATCTGTACATCCGATTTACTGATATTTTAATTATTATGCAGTCACTAAGCTGTTTACATTAATTCTTAGTATGCATCAAGCACTGAAGGCCTTTTCATTGATGGTCTTGTAAAGTGCTACCATAAAGAAACCCTATTTAAGACAAAAAGTGATGAAATCGCCTGTTCAAGACAAAAAACCCTGAAAACCATTGGCATACCCGGTTGAGCCACACATCCCCCTCAAGGCCAGATAAGGAAGTACTCCCACCACTCCCGTTCGGGGTTCCTGGTGAACATATGAGTTGTATTTTGCCAGTTATATCTGTGCTGTGGTTTGTTCTAAAACAGCACTTCTCACAAGATATTAATAAAATTGGATTTGACGATAGACTGTACATGACAAACTGCAACACAAATTTCTGTTCATATATGATTTATTTTTAAACAATGTAACCTCATGTTCACATTTTTTCATGGAAGTTTCTTGCCACACATGGCCAGGACTGCTTTTCTTTGTATTGTTCTTACATAATGGTTTGATTCAACTGGGTCTCCCAAGTTAGCCTCCATGATGGGAATTTTTCTGTTTACATATCTAAAATAGAAACAACAAATAAGCAAATTAACATGGCTCATGCACCAGGATAACAATGCATTTATTTGCCCTCATATACCGGTATAATAATATACAGTAGCGATCCTAGCCTGATTGAACTATCAATTTATCAGGCAAGGCATTCCTCAGCAGTTAAAATATGAACTGATGTACAATGTAGCTCAATGTCAAAGAGTAGACTTAAGGTGGCCCGCGGTTATTTATTGGAGCGGAGGTTCCCTTTTAAAAACTACTTTTCGGCAGGAAAGCGTCAACCGATTTCTCTAATTTTTGGTATTTAACATAAGGAATCTTTAAATTTTAGAAGGCTTTTAATTTTAGGGCAAACGAAATTTAAGATTTAGAGATACAAGCGCTATTAGAAAACCTTGTTTTTTTTACGAAATCGCGAATATTTTCATAAAACGGAGATAGATTTTTTCTAATTACGTTCAATAAGTTCCAAGACTTCAATGTTTACTGTGAGCAAGTTTCCACAAAATCGGCTGCATAGAAATTGCTGCACAGTTCACTGCTGAATTTTAGCTTCAAAATAATATGCTCGTGTATTTGCTTCAATCTGTTGCAAGAACGCTTCAATAATGCTAAGATCGCACCTATTGTTAGAAAGCTTGATACCACCTAAACCTTTGCTGAATAATCGGAAAAGATCGGAAATTCCCAGTAAAAGTTATAAGCAAATGAAGAACAAGATGTTTATAGTGCGTAATTTGTGAATTTCAAAATATTCACGTTTGTTCGACTTGTGAAAAAACTACCGATTTGTTTTCCGTAATTGTTAAGTATGATAAAATCCAGCATATATAAAAACGACCTCGCCTAGTTTTGGCCGTGTAGACTCGACGAAGCTCAGCGAATTAAGTCGTCAAGTTAGCTACTTCATGTCCTCCATTTTACCAATGCTTTGAAAACCCGTCGTCTTCCGTAAATTATTCATATTTGCCGCGTTGTGGGATTTATTTTGCACTTGGGAATTTTACGGATCATCGAAAATTTAAATGATAATGAAACGATCAATGACATTCCAAGAAAATTTTCGATGATCCGTAATTCCCAAATGACAAATAAATTCCAGAACGCGGCAAGTTTGAATAATTTACGGAACACGAGGGGTTTTCCTAGCATTTGTAAAATGGAAGACATGAAGCAGCTAAATTGACGAGCCAAATTCTCCAAGCTTCATCGACGCTACACGCCTGAAACAAGGTTAGACCGTTTGTATATATGCTGTATTTTATCATACTTAGAAAATAAGCGAAAACAAATCGGTAGTTTTTTCAAAAGTCGAACAAACTTGAATATCTTTAAATTCACAAATTACGCACATAAACATCTAGTTCTTCATTCGCTTATAGCTTTTCCTTGGAGTTTCCGATCTTTTCCGATTATTCAGCAAAGTTTTAATTAACATTAAGCTTTCCAATGATAGGTGCGATATAATAATTATTTTAGTGTTCTTGCAACAGCTGAAGAAATACACAAGCATATCATTTTGAAGTGGAAATTAAGCAGTGAACTGTGTAGCAATTTCTGTGCAGCCGTTTTTGTGGAAACTTGCTCACAGTAAACCATGAAGTCTTGGAACTTATTGAACGTAATTAGAAAAAAATCTATCTTCGTTTTATGAAAAATATTCGCGTTTTCTTAAAAAACAAGGTCTTTTAATAACGCTTGTATCTCTTAATCGTTTATTCCGATTGCCCTAAAATTAAAAGCCTTCTATAATTTGAAGATTCCTTGTTTAGATTACCAAAAATTACAGGAATCGGTTAACGCTTTCATGCGGAAAATATAGTTTTTACAAAGGGAGCCTCCGCTCCAATAAATAACCGCGGGCCACCTTAAGCTTAAATGGTCCACAAGAAAGCAAAAAAACGGAGGTCATATGTCTCATTTCAGTGAGCTCACTCACAAGTCTGACAAGTTCTCATAGTTACAAAAAATACACAGAAATACAATGCGATAAATTATAATTGTAAAGATTTTAGCTGATTTTATCAAATCGCTCTCCTTCCCTATATCATGACCTATCATAAAGGACAGTAAACTTACCGGAATCAGCCGCCATTTTTTTTCTTTCCCTATCGCCCTGTCACAATAAACATTTCGTCGTCGAGCTGTCTTCTTCGAAGAATCATTTGAATAATCCAAATTTCGTTTAAAAAGACGAATTGAATCCAATGTGCCTCCACACCAAACGAGTGAAGTTCTGACTCGAAGTCAAGAAAGCGAAGGCTTTGGGGTCGAGAATGTTGACTTCCGTTTTAGAGCTAAGCATGCGCACAACAACCGGAATACCAGATTTCTGGTGTAAAAATTCCATTCCCCCAGAGTTTCACCTGGCGACGACCCGCTGACCGAGGAGACCGTGGACTCTGGGTACGAGATTGCCTCTGCGGAGGAGAGAGGTTTCGGGTCACGTTCGTCTCGGATACGTCACCAAAATGAAATTGACCGTGAAGGCCTGGGAGAAAGACGTACCGGAACTTGGCAACCCTAAACACACGCCACAATGAAACGATACTGATAACTACTGCACATGTGCATCACGACAGACCACTGACCACCGGCACTGCTTCACAGAATCCTGGCGTTCTTTATGGATTAACTCTTTTAAATTGCCAGCATGTTCCAGGCGTTCCGATAGTGGGGAGCGACGCCAAAGAGGCGCGCGAGCGCGAGGAGCGGCGAGAGAAAAAAGGCGAGAGGATTGGGAGAGGGGCGAAAGAACGCCTGTAAACATTTTTAACAAAACCTCATTCAACTTTAGAGCGAAGGAATGCGCCACCAATCAGCTTCAACCACGTCCAATAACACAAGAATAAATTTCGGAAGCTACCTTTATTCCATTCGAAAATTCTTAAAAACCCGCTGAATTTTTTTCGAGTTCGGTCCACTCTCAACACCGTCCCAGAGTCTTCTCCGCTTTCAAGATGGCGGGTGGGCGCGAAGAAGACCCTGGCGAAGAGCAGGTCACGTGACCACAAATTAGCCAATCGCGAGCTCGCCGCCATTTTGAAACAATCCAAATTTCCAATATTTTTGGAGACACGTGACCTGCTCTTCGCCAGGGTCTTCTTCGCGCCCACCCGCCATCTTGAAAGCGGAGAAGAGGGGACGAGGTTTATCCACTCTCATCAGTTTGAACACGGCAAAACTGATAAACAAATTCCATTCCGGTCAGTGTCCACGTCAAACTACAACAAATACTCTATCTTTTTCGTTTCACAGTTGAATTCAATCTTCGTCCGACAGATTTGTTGAAGATCATCCGAACTCGCTAATTTAAACCTGCCTCGTCCCCAGGCGTCGCTCCTTGGTCGTGCGCGGTGCGCGTGGGATTGTGGGACGAGAAGACGCTCCGCGTTTCGCTTCCTAACCATCAAGCTCCACGCCCCCTGTTTTCCCGCCCGCAACGGCGCCTGGGGACTCGGAGGCAGAAATTAAACAGTTTGGAGAAATGTTTCTCAGTGAATGAAGTGATCCGCGCGCGATGGCGACAGAGTGAAAGAATACGCCATCAATTGACGTCATTTTCATGGTCTATGCTCTCATCGACCATTGCTCTTGACCAATGAGCGCGCGAGAAATTTGCCAGTTATTGTATAATAAATTATGGCTATTTATAATCATGTTATTGCTCATCTCTGCAGGCAACTATGAAAACCATCCAGATCTCGATAACACAATGCTATGTAGTGCTGACGAAGCTCAACTAATGAGGCTGCTGATACAACTGATTCAAAGCAAAAAGGTTTTAGAAATAGGTAAGAAGTAGGTCAAAAATAAATACAAATAAAATACAAATAAAAATAAAATAAAAAAAAAAGAAGAAGGTCACCGGCTAGTGTTAAGAGTTGAAATCTTTAAAGCAGCTGAGATTGCTTTGTTTTCTTTTCGTCCGATTTTACTTTCTTTCCTTCTTTTCCTTAAATTTTATCTTAGTTCTTTTTTTACTTTTTTCTGCTGGAATGAGCTATAGGGTTTGATGTGCTATTCTCAAGTTAAAACAAAGGAAATTATGATCGTGACGGGGTTTTGATATCTGATCAAAACCTCCATAGATTTCTTTGCGATTTTATTCCTCTGTTTTCCTCCTTAGTTTTAGTTTCAATTGAGAAGATATATCAAACACTCGAGACAGTGTTTGGTCACATTTCCAAACCCCTCAAATTTTGTTAAAAATATTCCGCTGCGCGGCGTATTTTCACTCTCTTCTCAGGGTTTGGAAATGTAATGAAACACTTTCTCTCAGGTTTGATATATTACTTATAAACTTCCATGAAATAATATAGATAGGTGTTTTAAAAATAATTTAACAATTTACAGCGAAGAGCGCCTTACCGTTGCACTCGACAAAAGTTTCTGATCGATGGCTTTCGTTTCAACTGGCCAATGAAAATACAAGAACTATGAGAAGCGAAGTTGTCAACCCGGCTCCAAGTTCGCGTTCTGACAATTGACATCTCCGCCTCCCACAATTCTTGCAATTTGATTTGCTAGTTTAAATGGAAGCCATAAGAAAGTTGTCAAAAAGTTGTCAAAAATTCAGTAATCAAAAACTTTGCCGAGTGGCAACGGTAGGGCGCTTTTCACTGTTCAGTAACTATTTGTAAGTAATAAATAGGCTTTTCTGCATAGTTGGCAGAATTTATTCATGTTCAAACTTGAACAGATCCAACTTGACGATGAGTCGAGAGTACTAAACAGATCACATTGCTATCAAGCTGTCAACCTAATAAAATCCAAATCTGGGACATCGCCATCGTTTTGATACTGGTCTTCTACTGCCATCTTATTTAGTCTATTTAAAAATTGCTCTTGCTTTCCAGCCTAATTTGTTTTTTCCAGGAGGTTTTTCCAGGAGATGCAAGTCTGGATCCGCCACTGGTGTACTAATATAACAATTATTTTTTTTATATCTGCTATATAAATCTTCCCCAAATTGAACTGGAAAATATCAGTTGAGCAGGACTGGCAAAAGATCGCCAGACTAGCCCAAGATCGTACTGAATGGCGGACTTTGTGGATACCTTATCATCCTCCAAGGGGCTACGGGCTAAGTAAGTAAGTAAGTAAGTAAGTAAGTAAGTAAGTAAGTAAGTATATAAATCTTATTGCATTTCTTTTCAGGTGTTTATACTGGCTATAGTAGTCTGAGCATGGCCATGTCGCTGCCCACAGATGGCAAGTTGTGGCATGTGACGTAACAGACGAGTTTATGAAAAGGTGCAGAGCCAGCACTACTTCAAAGAGGTATTCAAACAGTTTATTGGAAAATGTCTCCTAAACAAGAATGAAAGGAGATTTTTTTGCAGGCATTAAACCCCATCGATGAAAATCTTTTAAGCCTGCGGCAAACGAGAAGAAGAGTCACTAAGAGTTGTCAGGAATGAGAGTTTTCCGCCTTTAGTTTTCTTCAACTCTCATCGACTATGGCCAAGCATCAGGTCCAAGCATCAGGGCCAAGCATCAGGGCCAGGAGCCCATCACTAGGAGCGAACAACTGGACTGGATTCGTGTCACAGCGTTTTTACAGACCAGGTTATTTTTAGATTCGTTTTTCCCGCGAATTCGTATTCCCGCCAGACAATCAAACGTGTTTCCTTTGTAATCATTAATTGACGTTACCGCGTAACAAAGGCCGAAATTTGGTCGCCATCTTTTTATTTTCTTTTATTTCATTTCATATTACACATGGGACCAGAAACACATTTTCCCTGGAAAAAGGAATCTAAAAATAAACCGGTCTTTAAAAACGCTGTGACATAGGCGTAGTGTCGGAGTTGCTCGCTCCGGCTAATGGGCTCCTGTCAGGGCCAAGCATCAGGGCCAAGCATCAGGTCCAAATGAGAGAAAATTCTTGATGACTCTCAAGATTAATTTGAGCAGGTTCCAATTCAATGAGAGCACACAAGAGTTGGTGAGAGTTGCCAAGAACACATGAGTTAAGGCCAAACAAGAAATAATTCAAATAGGAGATTTATTAACATTGTCAACTCTTCCTTCTCGTTTGGCTTTGCTGTGTTTTATCAGGTATACTGTGAAGACACGAGGCGAAGCCGAGTGTCTTTAATACCTGATAAAACACTGCTCAGTAGTACTAGTTTTTTTGAACGGCTTCAAACAAAAAACCTCCCTTTAAATTGAAGCATTCATTTCTTTTGAATTTTCCTTGTGAATCATTCAGAGGATGAATTTTTGAAAATAATTTGACACTAATTTGTCATAAACTTGAATAATCAGGTATAATTTTTGCACTTTTAGATGCAAACTTCCTTGTAATATTGGCAGTACACATTATAAAGAACAGAACTCTAGATCTGTACTCGTATACATAACAATGATAACCAATAATGTTATTATCTAGCATAATAGGCATGCAATGCGTGCAGAGAGCTTGTAGCTGTAACGCTTTGCACGCATTACATGCCTTATGATACTAGTTAATAATAATTTATATTTCAGTTGAATTTTGAAGTTATTAATTCAGTTGTCTCTATTAACTGCCCTGCAGGCTGGAGTTGAATCAAAGATAGATTTAAGGTTGCAGTCTGCAAGCACCACGTTAGGTAAGAATATTATTGAAAATGATTTGATTTCCTCGCAATGAACAGTAGTCAATGGTATTTAAATTGGTATTTAAATTGCTTCACATCATTGATTTCGTTTGTTGGGAATTAACACACAGAATAGTCAGGGTTAAGGGCAAGTTTCGACATATTTTCCATGAGGTAGGTAACGTCCATCCCGGTTTTTTGTAGCATGCATGAAGCCGACTATGAGTATTGCTAATACTCCCCCTGGTGGGGATGCTAGTCCAACGCCAGGTTTACCCCCAGCATTTTGTCGCCGGTGCCCATTTATACTCTTGGGTAGGTAGAGGCGCTGTGAGAGTAAAGTGTCTTGCCAACACAACACAATGACCCAGGCCAAGGTTCGAACCCGGACCGCTCGATCCGGGGTCCAACGCGCTCTGACCATTAGGCCACCGCGTCTCCCACAGCAATTCATGTATTACAAATTGTTGTTGTCTTTATATTTCAGATGAACTCTTGGCTGCAGGAGAAGCTGAAAGCTTTGATCTGGTTTTTTTGGATGCGATAAAACCTAGTTATGACCAGTATTACGAGAAATCGTTACGGCTCATACGTAAAGGCGGGCTTATTGTAATTGACAATGTAAGTGATGAAACAAATTTTTGGTGATCAATCACCACTGACAGTCGAGCCTCTCTAATACGGACAACGAGCGGACAGACCATTTAAGGGTTAAAGATATGATGTCATTCCAAAGGGCTTCTGATCGAGTGGCAGTATGTAAGCTTATTTTATGCCGCAAAGTGCCCAAACCTTTAATGAATTCTGTTTGATATATTCATGATTGACAACAATTGTAATACAGTAGACAAAAGAGGGCAAAGACAAAGTCTGCAGAATTTGCTGGGGAGTCGCTCAATTGGATATAAATTATTGGATAAGTCCAATTTGGCAGTTCAGGGGATTTTTTGAATTCAGTTATTTTCAAATTAGACGTCGACAAACATGTAGTGCTATTAGGTTTTAATTATATCGCGGAACTTCCCGTACCTTGCTCTCCCCGGTCTGTTCTCGCCACTTATGTTGTGGTTCCGCCTCCTTGCTTTTTAATTTTCTGTTACAAAATATTACGCAATATTGCAACATTTCTCCCCGGTTCCCATCACCCTGGGAATCCCGCTTCCTGCCGCCTCTTCTCCGCCTCCCGTGGACTCCCTGCCCCCTTCACTCCCCCCCCCCCCCCCCCTGTTCCTCCCTACTACATGGTGGAATCTACCCAAATCTCGTTGAAAATATTCCTTTTGGCTGCAGCAAGTACGATTTTCTTCTCAACTTAATCAGTCTAGTAATCACTTCAATGTATTTGATGATATTTACCAATATTTTTGTCTCTCTAGGTTTTGTGGAGTTCCAGAGTCTGTGATCCAGACAAAGAGTTTCAGATGAAAGTACAAAAGCACTTCATAACTTAAACATGAAAGTTCATAAGGATACTCGTGTTGTGATGAGCATGATGCCATTTGGCAGATGGTGTTACCATAGCAATGAAGCTCTGAATTGTTACAATAAAATTCTGAAATAGCAAACGTGAGGTCGGTGCTGATAACTTATTTGGTTCATTATATCCATTATTATAATATACAGTACTAACCATAGGATAATGCATTAATTTCAAGCAACCTACTCATGGTCTCAGAGGTAGTATAGTCTCTCTACCTTATATGGTTCAATTATTTTTTGTCTCGGGCAAAAAATGGCGGAACATTTTCGTCTTTTTCTATCTTTCTTGGAGAAATTCGACATTTTCCCTGTGATTTATAAAAGTTGAACCTCCCTGTGCGACCACCTCCTGTAAGCGACCACCTCTCGTAAGCGACCACTTTTCCAAAATTTCGCCAACCAGTCAAATAACTACAAAAGGAACCTCTCGTAAGCGACCACCTTTTCTTTAGCGACCACCTCTCTTAAAGCGACCCACCCAGGCTTGACATTTTGGGTGGTCGCTTACGAGAGGTTTTACTGTATTTTTAAAACAATTATTCGCCTCTCGATCAGCGGCTCCACTGGCATATTTTCCAGCATGGCCGCCAGATAGATGACAAACAGCGTGGTAGCTAGCACACACCTGTTTCAACGCCATGGAGCTGACATTACCAGTGGCGGATACAGGGGGAGGGTCGGGGGTTCCGGACCCCCTATCTGACCTTAGGGGTTTTTTTTGCGTTTCTCTATTATCCATAGCAAAGCCATCTCCAACATCCACCAAAATGCACTTTTCAGAGCCTAAAATCTCAATTTTTTCTGTGGGAGGCCCCAAACACCCCCCTTTGCGCCTTTACTACTGCCGTCTACTCCTTCAATCTACCTCACATTTTCGGGTAAACCCTGGACCCCACTATCAAAAAATCCTGTATCCGCCTCTGGTTACGCCCTCGACCGATACCATCGCTAGCTTCCTTGTCGGTGTGAAAGGCCTTGATGATTTTTGAGCATCTTGGGTGGTCGCACGGAGTTAGCCAACGTTGCACCGCATACAGGGCTTCGCGCCCTACCGTGTCGTGTTAACTACCCTGGGGTATAAAGCCACTAGATAGTTATCTTACGCAGAAAGAAAGAGACAAGGGATGAAATAGCCTGCGTATCAGGCGCTGGAGTAAAATAGAACGCAAGATAGAGGGGCGCACCGCGCGCGAGGCGAGAAAAAGTGAAAGAGCGCGCTCTTTCACTTTTTCAGTTTTTCTCGCCTCGCGCGTCTCTTTCCTCGTACGCGCCCTCCAACTCGCGCTCGTATTTGTGTACTCCAGTACCTGATACGCACGCTATACGAGGAGGATCTCTGAGTTAGATGAAGACTTCAGGCTTTCGCCTTGTAGAGTTTTGACACCTCTCGGCGCTCGGAAAAGCCGCCTGGGGGGACTCCCATGTGAAAGGGGCGGTGATGCCCGTTGTCTCTTTTAAGGGGTTTTAAATTACGGTAGGCGCAGAAAAAAGCTCTTCGATCGCGGAAAAAACTCTTCGTTCGTACTGGAACGCTTGCTACGCAGGCTAAGCCACGCCCAGATTGGATTCCCGCCCATTCTCGTCCCCAGAGCTACGCGGTTTTTTTAAATGTTGTGACCAGTAGTTTCGCCAACCACGTGACCAAAAGAAACGGAGAATCTGGAACGAGAATGATTCCCGCCCCTTTCACATGGGTGCCCCCCGCCGGGGGGAAACACCTGACGCCCTTCGGGCAACGAATCAGCAACGATCCCCGCTGTCACGTTGTTCGTTGCTGTTATTTGGTTGCGTGACCTGCGAAGTCTAGACTCGTCCCAGTCGACTGGGGATGAGCCAGGTCGCCAGGGTGGCCTGGTCAAATTATAATAATAATATATTTTAGTCACGAGATTTTTCCGGCATTTAGCTTATGTTTAAGGATCATAGCGATGTCATTTTTAAGCGAAAACAAGTTATTATTCGGGGCTGTAGGAATTGCGCTGTCTTCTGCAGCAGTAGGATTTGTTTATTAGTCGATTTCTGAGCGCATTAATAAGAGCTCGAAATTCTCTAAACTCCACCGTGAAAGCAGCCCAGTCACTAAGTATGTCATGGAATATGGAGTCCGCGAGCCCTTACCGCTCAAGCAACTTGGACAGGTAAGAATGTAATTGCAGAAAACTGATTGATGTGCTGGAAAAATGTGCTACAACAGGCAAACCGCCATATAGTCGATCGATCGATCGTCCCAACTGAAACAGCACTTCAGCAGTACAGGGTCATACATGATTCGACCTGTGCTCTCCCGGGATGGGTGGGGGGTACTCAACAAAGTTTCATACGGGGAGGTCCAAACCCTTACCCTTTTATATACCATTTTTGACAGAAAAGGTACCCCTTTTATATACCTTCCATGGAAAATGTTACCCCTTTCACATACCTACAATAGAAACACTATAGAAGCACTGTACCCTTTTCTATACTTTTCACTTGAGTAACCCCTTAAAATACTTAGGTGAATTAGCCGTTAGGTGCGTCTGTTCAAGATATTTTGAAAGGTCATTTTTAAACACCTAAATGACAGT
Organism: Desmophyllum pertusum; assembly: GCA_029204205.1. Taxonomy (NCBI): domain Eukaryota; kingdom Metazoa; phylum Cnidaria; class Anthozoa; order Scleractinia; family Caryophylliidae; genus Desmophyllum; species Desmophyllum pertusum. The sequence continues at coordinate 403,441 of MU825406.1, read as the reverse complement.
TTTCCTACCTTTTTCTAGACTTCAACTCGTGAATCCCTACCCTTTTATATACCTCCAGCCTGATAAAGCTACCCCGTTTGGGCGGAGCTTCCCCATATAGTCTGTTATAGGATGTACACCTCCCACCCCCCTGTGCTAGCCTAGCTCGCAGGCCAGGTGTCGAGACAACTTACTATACTGTTCCATAATATATGATCACTAATAGTCAACAGATATCGCTGTTGTCAGTTGCTTTCGGCCTCCTGAAATCTCTAGGAGGCAGGGAGGGGGGGCTACTGCCACCCTGTTCTCAATAAAAATTCCCTATTCAGACCAAAATATGCTGTACATAGTCGATCGTTATAGTTGCAGACATGGGTTCAGTTTGATCTCCCAGAAACAGACAACAACTCCTTAACTCCAAACCAAGCATAGGTTGAATGTGTGGTTCCAGAAAATATCCATATCCCCGCCCTCCCATGAAAGGGTTTTTTTTGTGGAGGAGCATGGATATTTTCTGGAACCATGCACACATTTATAGCATGCAGTCAGAAACCTATAATAATCTAAGGTATATTTTTTAATCCAAAAATCAAGAAAGAAAGAAATTTTCCCTTTCAACGGCACTGCTTTTTCAGCAAATGACGAGATTGAGAAACAATCCTGCGTTCACAGAATTTGCAATCATGATGTCTGTGTCTATAACTAATGGCTATTAGAAAAACTCTACTAGTATACTAATGCAAATGAGACAATCTGATTGGCTGAGCTACTCGTACAGTACTGTCAGCCATAAGTGTGTGCAGTGGCCGGAGTCCGTCTACAAAATTGCGGTTTCTTCTCGTTTCTCTGAAGTTTCGGAAGAAGATTTAGAGTTAATACTAGACAAAAATAATTATTATTGTTATGATTTTTACTAAAATTATTTGCTCTCAATTTCTGATAGTTGATTCGGCCGATGTCCTCATGAAACTATCACATCATAGAAATCTTGAGCTCATAATCTAATGTGATTTGTTTAATTATGTTATACTGACATCTGCAGGCAACTGTGACTAAATACCATACGAAGCATTCAATGCTATGTAGTGCTGACGAAGCTCAACTAATGAGGTTGCTGATACAACTGATCAAAGCAAAAAAGGTTATAGAAATAGGTAAGAGGAACATCATGGCTGTTAAGTGTTAGTTGAAGAAATAGTTTTCCTTTTTATCTCAGTTTATTTTTTCACTTTTCCCCATTTTTTGGGGGTGGGGTGGGGGAGCGCAGGGGGTCTGAACTTCCCGCTTCCTGTACCTAATGTACTCCGGTTCCTGCCCCTTCTGTTGTGGGGGACCCAGTGGCCTAATGGTTAGCGCATTGGAATCTGGATCGAGCGGTCTGGGTTTGAGGCCAAATTAATTGTGTTGTGTTCTTGGGCAAGACACTTAACTCTCACAGTGCCTCTCTCTACCCAAAGGAGTATCAATGGGTACCGCCGATAAAATGCTGGGGGGGGGGGGGGTAACCTGTGTGTTGGACTAGCATCCCACCCAGAGGAAATAGTAATACAGTGGAACCCCGTTAATACGACCACGTACCGTCGGGCCATTAAAATCTGGTCATATTAACAGGGTTGTCGTATTAATGGGGTAGGGTCAAATTATGGTCTTTTGTAGTATTTTGTTCATACACTTTCTGTTGAACACTGTAATTTGCCACATGTCATATAAATTGAACACGCTAATCACTAACAGCTTTGCCAGACAAAATTCACTTAAATGCATTATAATTTTGTTTTGTCAGATTGTGTCTGTTTTTCATTCAGCAGTCTCACCAAACCATTTTGACTGGTCGTATTAACGGGGTATTTTATAATGAAAATAACGACTGGCCGGGGACTCCAAAGGTGGTCATAATAATGGGGGTCGGATTAAGAGGGTTTTCAGATAAGAAAATGAGTGGGTTTTTGTTCGGGCCACAAAAAAGTGGTCGTAATAACGGGTTGGTCGTATTAACGGGGTGGTTGTATGGCGGGGTTCCACTGTACTTCTAATCGGCTTCATTGCTACAGAAACCGGGATCAGCTCCGGCAATGTGGGCCAGTTTGGCCCCTAACAGCTTATATATGGAAACACCGTGAAGTTCAATAATTATTTTTTGTCTTTTGCAAAAAATGGCGGAACATTTTCGTCTTTTTTATCTTCCTCATTGAAATTCAACATTTTCCCTGTGATTTATATTGAACCTCCCTGTGCGACCACTTTTCCCATAAGCGACCACCTCTCGTAATTAAGCGACCACTTTTCCAAAAAATACCAAAATTTCGCCTACCAGTCCAATTACTACAAAAGGAACCTCTTGTAAGCGACCGGCCATGCCAGCGACCACCCAGGCTTCACATTTTGGGTGGTCGCTTACGAGAGGTTTTACTGTATTTTAAAACAATTATTCGCCTCTCGATCAGTGGCTCCACTGGCATATTTTTCCAGCATGGCTGCCAGATAGATGACAAACAGCGTGGGAGCTAGCACACACCTGTTTCATGCCATGGAGCTGACGTTATGTCCTCGACCGATACCATCGCTAGCTTCCATATCGGTGTGAAAGGCCTTGATGATTTTCTAGCATCTTGGGTGGTCGCACGGAGTTAGCCAATGTGCATTGTGTACAGGGCTTCGCGCCCTACCGTGCTGTGTAACTACCCTGGGGTATATATATAAAGCCACTAGATCGTTAGTTACACAGAAAGAAATAGGTGTTTAAAATGACCTTGCAAAATATTTACACAAATATACAGGTCCTTGCCCCCCTGTCCCTTCCCCACTCTATTATTATGAACCTCCATGAAATAATAAAGATATGTGTGTAAAAATAATTAAATAAATTTATGTGCAACCAATAAATAGCCTGATTTTCTGCATAACTAAATTGCAAGAATTTATTCTGATTTCATGTTCAAACTTAAATAGATCCAACTCGATGATGAGTCCACTTACTAAACAGATCACATTACAATCAAAATCCAAATCCAGGACATTCACCAATAAAATTTATTTTGCTTTTGATACCGATCTTCTGCTGCCATCTTAATTGTGCACAGAGAAATTCAGATTTGATTTACTCTTGTTTTCCAGTCTCACTTAGTTTTTCCAGGAGATACAAGTCTGGATCTGCCATTATGTCTACTTATTATTATTATACTTCTTCTTATAGTATGTCAATATTTTTTTATAACAATAATTTTTATTTCTGTTATATAACTATTATTGCGTTTCAATGCAGGGGTTTATACTGGCTATAATACTCTGAGCATGGCCATGACGCTGCCCACAGATGGCAAAGTTGTGGCGTGTGACGTAACAGATGAGTTTATGAAAGATGTGCAGAGCGAGCAGTACTTCAAAGAGGTAATTAGTCAAAAAAATTATTGGAAAATATATTTTGGCAGGTATTATTAACCCCATCCGTGAAAATCTGTCAAGCCTGGGCCAAACAAGAACGAGAGTCACTGAAAGCTGTCAGGGATGAGAGTTTTCTTCAATTCTCAGCTATCGCCAAGCTGTGGGCCAAATGAGAGAAAATTCTTGATGACTCTCAAAATGAATTTGAGCAGGTTCAAATTCAATGAGAGTGCACAAGCGTTGGTGAGAGTTGTCAGAAATGCTACATTACCAGACACCAGTTCATCATCATCATCATCACCACTGCCGCTGCTGCCACCGTCGTCGTCGCCGCTGCCGCCGTCGTCATCGCCGCCCTCACCACAGCCGTCGCCGTCGTCGTCATCATCATATCGATCATCATCATATCGATCATTATCATCAACATCAGTCCTTAAATAAGAAAATCACTGAGAGAACGTTAGTTTGGGACAAAAGAAAGTGGTTGTATTAACGAGGTGATTGTATTTTAATGAAGTGGTCGTACGCGTAGTAACGATTAAGTGGTCATAAGGTGGGGTTCCACTGTATACATGTAGCAAATGTGGCTTGTAAATAAGACAGACTGCCCTCAGCCTCTATGTCAATTAAACTTGAATAATCATGTAGAATTTTTCCACATTAATAGATACAAACTTTCTTGTAACATATTGGCGGTACACAATAAGAGCAGAGCTCTAGATCTGTACTCGTCCCTACATGTACCGATGACAACCAATAACATAATACACATCTGTAGGATCATAGGCCTGCAATGCATAGAGAGCTTGTAGCTGCAACTCTTGACCCTTTGCACTCATTATATGTCTACGATGCATAGCTTAGGCACATAATTATGCATGCAGAGGGCTATGTAGCTGTAGCCCTTTGCATGCATTACATGCCTATGATGCTAGTTTCATGCAATGCAATGCAATGCATACAGAAGGCTTGTAGCTGTAACCCTTTGCATGCATTGCGTGCCTATGTTTCTAGCTAATACTGTTAGTAATAATTTATAACAAAGATGTTTCAGTTGAATTGTGAAGTTATTAACTCAGTTACAATCTTTTTAACTGTCCTGCAGGCAGGTGTTGAATCAAAGATAGATTTAAGGCTGCAATCTGCAATCACCACTTTAGGTAAGAATGATTGAAAATGACTTGGTTTCCTCTCAATGAGCAAACTGCCTTGGTAAAAGCCTCAGATCATTGATTTGGTATTCAGATTTACACACAGAATAATTGAAGTAGGGCTCAGGGTGAGCTGCAAGCAATAATTACTATGGAATAAATTTCATTGTTATTATACATATTTTCCATGAGGTAGGTTAAGTCTGTTCCAATTCTAGGGATTGAATTGTGAAGGAGCCTGGTTTTAGTCCTGACTAGGAGTATTGCTATTCCCTCTGCCTCTGGATGGGCTGCTAGTCCATCGCACCCCTCCAGCATTTTGTCAGGTTGCCCTGGCAGCCCTGTTTCACCGACACCCATTTACTCCTGGGTGGTTAGAAGCACTGTGAGAGTAAGGTGATGACCCTAGCCAGCGCTCAAACCCAAACCGCTCTATCCAGAGTCCAACACGCTAACCATTGGCCACTGTGCCTCCCGCTTTCAGAGATGCAACTAAAGACAAAAACTTGGCTGGTTAATAACATGTAATAAATAAATCCAGGTGTGTTAAACTTGCCAAAGGCCTCAAAGGGGCACTATCACTGGGATTTTGCTGCTTTTTGGTCAAAACAGCGATAAAAGTAATGACTCAGTACCTTCGCTCATACAAAAAAATTAATGTGCCTGGAACATCAAGAGGAAGATGTATCAAGTGAATTGTTAAAGGGAGAGCTAACCTTGTTTTACGCGATTTTTCCAAGACACAATGGTAGAGTTTGAAAAAGTCTGCCCGACTTTTTCAAGTTGAGCTCAATAGCTCCTGCATGGGTAACTCGTGATAGTACTCCTTTTATAGCTTCAGTACACTAGTAATTTTTAACAAAAGTGGACCATTATTTTTAGGTTTCCATTGATGTTAACATGTCTTTTGGCTTTTGACTTTTAGCCGTGATGTTCATGATACTCAGATAGTGCCCCTTTAAGTGTTTGCTGTGCTATGTCAGCCGGTGATAACGTCTTTCTCAGCTGATGAAATTCACTAGCAACTGGCGCTTAAGTACATCTTGGACTTAATTAATTTATTTAACAAATAAAGAAGCCAAAACCATGTATTATACTGTCATAAAACACGACGGGAATTTGAGAACACGAGAGAAATTTAGAAAACACGAGCCGCAGGCGAGTGTTTTCTAAATTTCTCAAGTGTTCTCAAATTCCCGGAGTGTTTTATGACAGTATAATACATGGTTTTGGATTCTTTATGTGCTTTAAAATATAGATTTAACGCGCGCGAAACGATAAAACACGCTTTTCTATGTTTTATACTCTGATAAAACATGGTTTTTAACCAATCAGAGCGCGCGCATCTTTCAGTCTATATTTTAAACTGATATAAAGGGAAGGAGATGGTAATTATCAAAAGAGGGGAGCTTAAAATAGAGTGAGCCTAATCAGTATAGAAATTACAGAAGCTCATTTTATTATATTCCGGCCTCCACTGATGTTTTTAATGTATTATGAATTGTTGTTGTTATTATTTCAGATGAACTCTTGGCTGCAGGAGAGGCTGAAAGCTTTGATCTGGTTTTTATTGATGCCGATAAACCTAGTTATGACCAGTATTACGAGAAATCGTTACGGCTCATACGTAAAGGCGGGCTTATTGTAATTGACAATGTAAGTGTTGAAACAAAGATCATTGTGTCGACAACAGATCATTGTCAGGGATCCAACCACCTACAGTCTTTTTTTGCCATAAACAGGGTAGGGGAAGTGTGAAATGTTTGTCATAAACAGGGTCAGGGTTTGACATCCTATTCAAGATTGGGTTGAGTACCCCCCCCCCCCCCCCCCCCCCCCCCCCCCCCAGTCACATTGCGTCAGCACCGCAGTTTATATTAATTTTGCTATCTTCGGTTGAGTTATAATACGGACATTGTGTGTGGACAATTCTCCGACACTCAGTTTTCAGTTTCAGTTTTTTATTAGAGAGGTTAGAGCGGTTTTCAATTGTGTCGTAAAACCAAAACCAAAACCAAAACCAAAGCAATTACAATGGCCAATCACAAGACACGTAAACAACACAATGAACCAATGAGAACTCGAAGCCAATACACGTAACCGACGCCAAGCGCGGGAAAACGCGTGTGACCAAGTCGCGATTGGTTTTGGTTTTGCACCTGATTGGTTGAGAAGATGGCGCGAGTTTTTTAAACCAATCACAGAGCGTAGTAAAAACCGCTTCTATAGTACTCTACCAAGTACTACCAACGCGCACCATCGGCCGACAAATCACCGACACACTTAAATTTATCGAAACACTACCAACGCGTGTGTCGATATTCACCGACAAACTACTACTAGAACAGTAAATGTAAAGGAATCAGCAGAGAATAAGTGGAATCTAGTACTCATTTCTCAATGAAAAATTATGTGGCGTTGAAAATATTTGTTTTGCTGTAGCACCTTTCTCAACTTAATCACTTCAATTTATTTGATGTTTATATTATACGACATAGCATTTCAGAGTGCGAATACGCACCAAAACGAGTGCAAATATGAGACCGTATTTACCAATATCTTTTTCTCTCTCTAGGTTTTGTGGAGTTCCAGAGTCTGCGACCCTGAGAAAAGAATTTCAGATGAAAACACAAAAGCACTTCACAACTTAAACATGAAAGTTCACAAGGACACTCGTGTTGTGATAAGCATGATGCCATTTGCAGATGGTGTTACCATAGCAATGAAGCTCTAAATTGTTACACTGAATAAAATTCTGATGTTACAAACGTGAGGTCGGTGCTAATAATTTATTTGGCTCATTACATCCATAAATAGCCAGTCACAAATAACGCGCAAAACCGCGATATTGTATAGTTAGTTGTTTTGTCGAGTTAGTTACTTAGTTCCTATGGAAGTCGCAAGCGCGTCCGTCAAATTCTTTGTTTTTGACGGTCAAAAAGCAGTATCAGTACCGCTTAGTGTATATTTTTTACTCGTTGTTTGTATTTGACTCTCCCTGCGGGCTCGTCAAAATATAACACACAACACAACTCGTAAAACTATACAGCAATACCGGAGGTCTATAACTATAGGAGTGTTCACTGTTGATCAACATTACGTCAAATTTGTTTTGTTATTCAAATTTGCCAACCATTAAACAAAAGAACTCTTTGTTTCAACAGCCAATAGTTCTCTGGTTGGCACATTAATAACAATAGGTGACGTAACGAGAAACATCGCTATAGACCTTTGGTGATACCGAATATATAAAAGCGCCCGACCGTCGTAGAATCACGATTAACATGTAAACCCATGAAGTCAAAGAAGTAGACTGCGAGCAGTCGGTCTTTTCTCCTCAGATCTTTGGCGCGAGCGGAAATGTTAAAGAAGGCGGAATTACTGATTTATTGCCAGTAAATAAAATTGAACCAAAAATATAGCTGCTTTAATCAAGGAAAATTCACAAGGGAAAACCCGAAATTTTAATTAAAAAGGGTCCAATAACAAGGTAGCCAATGAATAAGAAAATTCGCGTGCCGCGTGCTTGACCGGGTTGCTTCTTGTGACTAATGAGCCCTGGCGTCCACACTAATGCGTTTTCGAAACGCTCCGTTTTCATCGGAAACGCATCAAAACTTCCGCGTCCACCCTATCGTTTTAGTAGCCTTTTCCCCGTCCACACTAAAACGCTTGAAAACCCTACAACAGTCATTTGCGCATGCGACCAATAGAGGTGTCCGCGATGTTTGTGGCATGAATGACGTCAACGTTTTAGAAAGCCTCCGTTTTCGCCGTCAACACTAATAATACGATAGGGCTCTGGACAACGGTTCTGAAAAACGTTTTCAAATGTGTTCGATCGTCGTCGTGTGGACCATAGGCGAAAACGAATAGAAACTGCGTTTTCAAAAGAAAACGGATACATGTGGACTGAATATAACATTTTCAAAAATGTGTTTTTCTCTCGAATTTCTTAATCAGTAGAGATGACTAATTGTTAGCAGGCTTCTAAATTTCTTCAGTTTCTTCCTAGAAGTCAGTGTTATAGATGTGGTAACGGCTTCGCGTCGTCCGTGAAATTTAAACTGCTGCAAGCTGGGGAGGGGTTTGTAAAGATTTGTCGCACCAAATAAACAGCTGAATAAACGCGTGTGGGAAAAGGAAGGGAAACCAGAGCGCGCTACTAACCAAGGGTAGTGATAGATAAAAAATACTTTAAAAAAGACCTTAATTCGAAAATTAATTCGACCAAGACGGCGAGCAGTGCTCACAGCCTATGAAAGCGGAGTTGGCCCGGGGGACGGGGTTGCTTGCCTCTCTTGAAAAAAATATTGTGAAAGCGAGATGGTCTGGGTACGAGATTAGCTTTGGTGTTGCGCAAAAGATTGGAGAAATTCATTTCTTTTAATATTCCTTTATTTATTTTACTCCAATCTCGTACCCAGAGTCAACGGTCCCCTCGGTCAGCGGGTCGTCGCCAAACGACCCGCTGACCGAGGAGACCGTTGACTCTGGGTACGAGATTGATTTTACTCCTCCTCGACCGTTGTATGCTCCATGTGGCTAAAACGATCAAACATTTTAATTCAACATCGTGTCAAAGATTTTCAATCAACATTCTGAACATTTTGCGTGACGCGACGCACGAGGTATGACTAGGTTAGCCGGTCCATCCTAACCATCTAAATCAAGATTGTCTAAATTTATTTCAAAAATAAAAAAATCTATTTTTTCACGTCCACAACAGCTGTGCTTTGTGTTTTGTACGTTCCGATTTTTCTTTTACGTTCGTCAGTAGCACTAGCCTGCGTAGCAAGCGTTCCTGTACGAACGAAGAGCTTTTTCCAGCTTTTCTGCGATCGAAGAGCCTTTTCTGCATTCTGGCCGCGCGAAAATTGGGGCGAGATAAAAAAAAGTCGCCCACCCCCTCCCCTCCTCCCCGTCTTCTTTGCTCTCGCCCCAATTTTCGCGCGGTCAAAATGCAGAAAAAGCTCTTCGTGCAGGAATGCACGTAGCCTATGAATAGGCTCACGGAACCTATTCATAGGGCCCGGCCGCACTAGGCGAATTTTTGTTTGTTTTGCAAAAATATTTGTCATCAGTTCCGTTTCACAAGTGCGAACGGCGATTTTTTTCCTACCAAAATTTTGTCAAGCCTTACCAAACTTCAAAGGCGCCGTCGTCCTGCCCCAGAGCAGAACAAAATTTTGTCAAGCGTCAAAACTGACAGATTCATCAATTCACACACATTAATCTCAAGGTTACAGCGATGATTATTCGCTTGCCTCGGTCCGTACAACTAGTACCGATCCAAACTTTTACCTGCTAGCAGCACCTACTGATGTTTGAGTAGCACAATTTGCTATAAACAGTGAACAGTGCACGGTCCGATCGGATACAAGTATTGCGCTAAAAAGTGACAGTGACAGTCGGGAAAAGCGGCAAGAAACATGCAAGTCGTTTAAAATTTCAGTCCGAGAAGAAGAAATATCTAGTTAATCAGTTTGTGTATCATACCACGAAGGCTATGTCTAAAACAAGGAACGGGGAATGGGGGAACGGGAATGGGGGAATGGGGGAACGGAAATGGGAATCCTCTAAAAGGCGGAATCTCTAAAATAGGGAATCTCTAAAAGGAGGAATCTCTAAAAGGCGGAATCTCTAAAAGGCGGAATCTCTAAAATAGGGAATCTCTAAAAGGCGGAATCTCTAAAAGGCGGAATCTCTAAAAGGCGGAATCTCTAAAAGGCGGAATCTCTAAAAGGAGGAATCTCTAAAATAGGGAATCTCTAAAAGGAGGAATCTCTAAAAGGCGGAATCTCTAAAAGGAGGAATCTCTAAAAGGCGGAATCTCTAAAAAGAGGAATCTCTAAAAGGCTGAATCTCTAAAAAGAGGAATCTCTAAAAGACGGAATCTCTAAAAGCGGAATCTCTAAAATAGGGAATTATGTCTAAAATCGTTATCCGTTTACTGAAACGTTGAGAAATATCAATATCACCGCTAGATATACGACTCGTGGTTGTCGTCGCTTGCGGCAATCATTTCGAGAATAAATAAAGACCAAGGGGCAAGGGACCACACACGGCAAGAGGTATTGAGTTCGGGATTACCTACAGCAATATTCTGAACGAAGAAAGAGCGGAGGAATCTCTGAATAATCATCTATACAAGCTGTAGATTCGAAAATAAATGCGGGCCCGCCGGGAAAGAAACGTTGTTAGTCCAAAACTTCAAATTGTGACCCGGGTTGTGACCTCTCTAATGACTCTCTAATGGGCTAAAAACGTTGTCTTGCAGCCACTTCCCGCCATTCGGGTGACTATTTTGGGAGAATTCGCCTTTTTCGACATAAAAAAGCAGCCATTGATCGTATATTCTCACTACTAGTTTAGTTGTTTTTAAAACATATTTAGCAGATGTCGCTGATAACATCACTGATAAACACTGACCCCTCTAACTAATGGGCTAAAAACTAAAAACGCGTTGTCTAATCAGGAGTCTCTAATAACCTTTTCAAATTGCTCGTATATTAAAAAATTGAGACGAAAAACTTAACCAGCTCTATAATGCCTCTCAAAAATGGTAACAAACACGTCCTACAGCGAAACTGCGAAAGAAACGTTGTATGGATATAAACACAAAGCCGCTTAATTATCTTATGGCTTTTTATTTATCGTCAGTTCCACTCCACTGAACATCATGTAACCTTTGATTCCCAATTACATCATGTTTTTGCATCACAACGCTTATGCAACCACTCACATCATGCAATTTGCCCGAGATTAAAGCCATTCTGGCTCTTTTTCAAACATAAAAAAGCAGTTTAGTTAATCATGTCATTTTAAAACGTGACCACAGACAATGAAAACATACTTAGCATGTGTCTCAGATAACATCACAGATAAGGTGAATTTTTTTGTTTGCTTCTTTTACTAAAATTTAATAACGCAGTGTTTGTTACCATTTTGAGAGGCATTAGAGAGCTTGTTAAGTTTTTTCGTCTCAATTTTTTAATACGAGCAATTTGAAAAGGTATTTTTTAATAGAAACAAATGTCAGCGTGCAATTTTTGACTGATTACAGATAATAAGATAAGATAAGATCCAGACGTTTCTGTTTTGATTATTCAGAGATTCCTCATTATTTCTTCGTTCAAATTGCAACGAAAATTACAATCTAGTGACGTGCACAGAATTGATTTTCATACCAATGGACGTCTGTACAGACTATTTGTGTGGTCCCTTGGAATAATTAGACGTTTTTGAGCCGTCGAAGTCGAATATTCTCTTCTTTGGCGCGTATTACCGACTTTTTGTCAGTAACGTCAAGTTGTAAATACTACAGCGAGGGCTTTCCAACTCATTGGCGGGGTGAAAGGGCACCAAAAACAAGAACATTCGCCTTCCGGTTGCCGTCCGTGGCTCAAAACCGTCTGTGCATAAGCTCTCTATTGTCGCAAGCGACGACAGCTACGAAACGTATATCTAGTGATATTGATATCAACGAAAACTTGCCTTTTAGAGATTCCCTATTTTAGAGATTCCGCCTTTTAGAGATTCCCTATTTTAGAGATTTCGCCTTTTAGAGGATTCCCTATTTTAGAGATTCCGCCTTTTAGAGATTCCGCCTTTTAGAGATTCCTCCTTTTAGAGATTCCGCCTTTTAGAGATTCCTCCTTTTAGAGATTCCTCCTTTTAGAGATTCCGCCTTTTAGAGATTCCGCTTTTTAGAGATTCCCCCTTTTAGAGATTCCTCCTTTTAGAGATTCCGCCTTTTAGAGATTCCCTATTTTAGAGATTCCTCTTTTTAGAGATTCCGCCTTTTAGAGATTCCGTCTTTTAGAGATTCCCTATTTTAGAGATTCCGCCTTTTAGAGATTCCGCCTTTTAGAGATTCCTCCTTTTAGAGATTCCGCTTTTAGAGATTCCCTATTTTAGAGATTCCGCCTTTTAGAGATTCCTCCTTTTAGAGATTCCTCCTTTTAGAGATTCCTCCTTTTAGAGATTCCCTATTTTAGAGATTCCGCCTTTTAGGGATTCCGCCTTTTAGAGATTCCTCCTTTTAGAGATTCCCTATTTTAGAGATTCCGCCTTTTTAGAGATTCCTCCTTTTAGAGATTCCCTATTTTAGAGATTCCGCCTTTTAGAGATTCCCTATTTTAGAGATTCCGCCTTTTAGAGATTCCGCCTTTTAGAGATTCCTCCTTTTAGAGATTCCGCCTTTTAGAGATTCCCTATTTTAGAGATTCCGCCTTTTAGAGATTCCTCCTTTTAGAGATTCCTCCTTTTAGAGATTCCTCCTTTTAGAGATTCCCTATTTTAGAGATTCCGCCTTTTAGAGATTCCGCCTTTTAGAGATTCCGCCTTTTAGAGATTCCGCCTTTTAGAGATTCCGCCTTTTAGAGATTCCGCCTTTTAGAGATTCCCTATTTTAGAGATTCCTCCTTTTAGAGATTCCTCCTTTTAGAGATTCCGCCTTTTAGAGATTCCCTATTTTAGAGATTCCGCCTTTTAGAGGATTCCCATTCCCGTTCCCCATTCTCCCATTCCCGTTCCCCCATTCCCCGTTCCTTGTTTTAGAGTTGTGTTGTGGTTCGCGAATAATTTGTCATGATTTTTGGTTTTCAAGTGCGCACGCGTTTATCAAAATGAAAATTTGGCGGAGACAAAATTTGTAGTATATTTTGGTAGCGCCAAACAAATTTTGTCAGCCTAGTGCGGCCTAGTCCAGTTCTGGCCCCTCTCTGTCACGCAACGCTACGCTCCCCCAGAGGGTCCAGCGACAATTGTCTGCGCATGCTCAACGGTTAGTCAGCTTCTTAGCTAATCGCTACTGCGCATGTATTTTTATACTGACAAGATGAGACACAAGATGACGGATGTGTCGATCTCTTCGGGCGCCTCGGTCAGTGAAAAGTATAGAGAAATGTTTCCTAAATACGATCCTGTATTTGTAGATGCTGTAAGTTCGGCTGTTTCTTCTTGTGTAAAGATGTAGCAGGTACCAGTAACGGACAAAACTACTCCAACTACAATCTAGAAGGTTTATTTCACTCGGTGGGATAGCTCCACCGAAAAGTGCTTGCTTTTGTTACAAGAGAACTCACACACTAAAATAACAGCATTCGTGACTTAAGTAATTGAAACATCATATCCGACGAAACAACTAGGCTACAATTAATCACGCGAGAACATTTATTATAAACATGCAATTATAAACGCGCTGACATATAAGCGATTAATTAATACGTGAACGATAATATACCAACTGATCAAGATAACACTGAAATATGTTCTCCTACACATTCCCTTTATGCCTGTGATAATTTGCGAGGTGTTAAGTCAAAGGAAGAGCGGAGTATTTTAGTTTTAAAATCTCCACTAGTACTGAAGGCACTGATGGCGACCAAATATATTTTATCTTTCTCGAGTCGGTTTGTCGAGTTTAAAAGTCACATGTGAGCTAAGATGCGCTGTGATTGGTTTATCGTGAGCATGCGCAGACAATTGTCGCTGGACCCTCTGGGGAGCGTAGCGTTGCGTGACAGAGAGGGGCCAGAACTGGATTAAGTGCGGCCGGGCCGTTAGACGTTCCGGGCTCGTCACGCAATCCTTCCTCCCACGAGAGTAGAGTAGGCGCAGTAACAGGACCGACTTGGCAGCACTCGGAACATTGTATGCATAGATCTGTCGTTCTTTTTGTTCTCATATTATTTATTGGGAAGAGAGACGCCATTAGAGACCAGTTGCAGAGGTAGGAATATTCGAGAGCTTGTTGATAAATTAGATACTGCCCTTATAATTTATTGTTTGTGGAGGAACGAAGACCGGACTCGAGAGAGCGGCGAAAGATCGTGCGCATCTGATATTATTCGGGATCTTGTTCGAGTTTTTAATTCGGGTTTATTTAATATGGATCATCCGTTGGAAGTGCATCCATTAGTTTGCGGATTGATCTTTACAGCGCGGACACTCGAACCGTGAACGCTTTGGCTTTATTTTGGCTTTATTTTGTCTTTATTTTGTCTTTATTTTGACTTTATTTTGACTTATTTTGTACTTATTTCAGAACTAGCCAATCACAGCCCGGATTCGAAGCAACGGCCAAGACATTTTTTCTACCTTTTTTCAGCGTTTTTGCTTGGGGCGAACCAAGCTTTAAAATGTAGTTTGGGCAGAAAATGTCCTGAACTCAGTGAACTGTCACGAAGGTGTGCCGAGGTCATACGATTTGCAGCGATTTACATGCTACCGTACCATATTCGGATATTTTTCGGCTGGAATCGGTCGTAGGCACATCGAATGACAAGCGAAGTTTATTCTGTAGCAGGGCACAGGTAGCAGTAACTATAGCAGAGAGCCAGATTGTGTTATTAGATATCTTTATGCTGTGGTGTCTTGTGTTATAATTATTCGTGTACGAAACTCATCGAATGTTTACATCAAGTGTGTTTGTTTCATTCTTTCCGGAAATATAATTTATTGCATGCGAAGTTCAGAAAACACAAACGTTTTGAAAACGACAAAATAATCGATGTTAATCATTACTGAGGCGAAAATAGCTTTGACTGGCTAAAACGCTGAATAAAACTTTGTGGGATTTGATATTTAGCTCGGAGAGGCGTCACCGGGTCTGGCTCAGTCTGGTTCAGCCGAAAATTCATTTTCTCCATAGTTCACTTTCATCTCGCTTACAAATGCAAACGTTTGAGTTTCATAAATAGCTTAACAATTCCTTTTATTTTAAAAAAGGGTTCAATTTGTGCTAGTTAAAAAACACTTTTAATTAAACGGATCACGGTTGCGGGCTAAAATTTTATTTATCGCCAGTTCCACTCCACTGAACATCATCCTGTTTTTGCATGACGCTTATGTAATGCCACTCAATTTGCCCGAGCTTAAAGTCATTCTGGCTCTTGTTTATATCATAAAAACGCGGAAAAAGGTAGAAAAAATGTCTTGGCCTTTACTTCGAATCCGGGCTGTGATTGGCTAGTTCTGAAATAAGTACAAAATAAGTCAAAATAAAGACAAAATAAAGCCAAAGCGTTCACGGTTCGAGTGTCCGCGCTGTAAACACCAGTTTGAACTATCGAATGCTTTTGTTTATTCGGTTTTTCCACGATCGATCTGGACATAATCTGGGACAATTATGCACGTTTTGCGAAACATTTTGAATACTTCCGCTTGGGTACCCAGTTGAAATACAGCTGTCTCGTTGAGCTTAACTTTGGCAATCACGACGGCAAAGCCGAAGCTAGACAACGTGAATGAATTATTATTCGCAATTATACAATGCTCTGCTTACACCCGCTTTCAGTGTTACGTGCATAGGGCTTTTGGCGGCCATCTTTCGACATGCTATGTAAACAGCTGAAAGACCGTTTAAAACGATCAAACTTGTGATTTTTCTGGTTATTTGACAGAAGAAATGACAAACAAATTAAAGTTACTGACCTTAAATGTCTGAAGAAGAGTGTTGACCTTGCACTGGATAATTAAAATGATTTAGCCGTACTCGATTGGCCGCTCGTCCGTGACATTATGCACTTATGCGGGTATCAGCGGCCATCCCGTGGGGTCGACCCCCGGGCAACCCACGGGCAACCCAAGGGCATGGTAGGGGATTTGTAACAAAAATGTGCCCCAGAGACAGGGGCATTAGAGCGCTTTCGCGTTTCAGGCAAACCTCCCCCGGGGACATACCCACGGGATTTGCACATGGTTTGCTGTCATGAGGTTCAGCGGTAATTCTTCACAAGGTACAGAAGACAAGCTGATTGAATGGTTTCTTTGCTTTCGAGGTGAGTGCGTTTTTATCCTTAAAATTTGCAAGTGTAATTAAGCCATCCTCCA
Organism: Desmophyllum pertusum; assembly: GCA_029204205.1. Taxonomy (NCBI): domain Eukaryota; kingdom Metazoa; phylum Cnidaria; class Anthozoa; order Scleractinia; family Caryophylliidae; genus Desmophyllum; species Desmophyllum pertusum. The sequence goes on along the minus strand of MU825406.1, from coordinate 387,089 downwards.
ATAGAAAATTGGATGTATTCTATATTTTTTAGGTTCTTAAGCCGCTCTTATTCACGATTGTTCATTTATTGACCTTTGGTATTTTCCTAACAGGGTATGGGCTATGTCATGATTTTTATGTGACATATTTCCTATTCTTGTTTTTCAGATTCATGATTCAATGTGATGTAAGAGGTCCAGCATGTTTCATTTGGTACCATGGTCCATGTGTGAAGATCTCCCCCAAAAGAGGGCGGCTAATGGAAAGAAAGAACATTCAATTTGTTTGCTACAACTGTTCTACATGAGTAGTTTTAACTGTAGCTCTAATTTTGTTGTTCTACAAATCAAAGCAAAGGAATGGCATGTTGCTTTCCATCATATTACATATTATATATCTGAAAGTGTTCCTATTAATAAACTAGTGTTTGGACTTTATTTCGGGCTTGTTACTGACTGTACTACTGTAATCAACCTTTGGAGAACTTCTCCGCCTTTAGTTGGAACATAGCATTGCCCCCTTTAGCCCCAGGGGTGGGGATATTTGTCACAATTTTTTAGCTCCCCCCAGGGGCTTTAACATGCATTTGTTAGGGCAGCCTTGACAAATGCCCCTGGGTCCCCGGGGGTCGACCCCACGGGATGGCCGCTGATACCCGCATTATCATTGGCTTTCCCGGGGGTTGACCCCCGGGACACCCCCGGGGATTTGTTTTCATGATGAGGCAAAAACCCTACTTAATCCCCGGGGTATAGGGCATAAAATTCACGCCAAATCCCCCTCCCCAGGGCTACGAAGCCTGAATACCTTCATTTACACTGTATCTGTGCAGTAATAACAGACAAATTTGTCTATTTTTTTTGCTCTCCTTGCACTAATCTTGACGTGTACAAAGGCGAGAGATTCAAAAGGACGTCGGAGTGCTTGATGTGAGAACACATTTTAAGGCCACTGAAACATTCCAATATACACATTTTTCATGCCACCCTTTAGGGGTCAAGAAAGGCTTTATTAAAGGAGAAGCTCTAAGCCTTCTTTGAACAAACTCTTCGGAGGCAACTTTTTAAACAAGACTCAAACATGTTCAAAATACACTTAATAGATCAGAGAGAGGCTATCTGCACACCTGTAAACCAAACCCTCTCCGAAATACGCTTCGAAAACAGACAAGCCCTCCGAAAAAATCCGACTTAAGAAAAAACAGATATTGCCCTTTGTCACACAATATCAACCATCAGTTCCTTGCCTTAAAAAACGTTCTTATGGCAAACTGGCGCCTAATAGAGAAACAACTTCACTTGAAACAAATCTACAGAGAAGCTCCTATCATATCATACAAGCGAGGGAAGTCTCTTAAAGATATACTCGTGAAGGCAAAACTATAGGGAAAGGCTAAAAACACGCGCGTGGAAGCTTGTCAACCCCATAAAACAGTTCATCTGGGATTTTGAAAGTGATGTACTGCTGACCAATGACGAACAAATCCTGGGGGTGCATCCCGGGGGTCTGCATGTTCGTTTCCAAAACTAAACAATGTCCCTACCCCGCGGGGTAAAAAAAATTGTCAAAAATGCACCATTCCCCGCATGTTCCCAGGGTTTCCCCGGGGGTGTCCCGGGGGTCAACCCCCAGGAAAGCCAATGATAAGTGCATTAGAATTAGGCCGCTTTGTTCGCAAGGCGTAAACATGCAAAGCAGTCAACTTATCGTTCACGGAATAAACTTCTAGATATTTCCCTCCTTATTCTATTGTACTATTGTGGGTAGTTTTAAGTTCACGGTTCCTTGACTTCCGCATTTCAGGGAAATCTGTTCGCTATTAGAACTCATATGAATATGCCTAAAGTCTACTCTGTACAACGACCTACTTCAGCTTGTCGACCTTAAGTCTCTGGAACATCGTAGATAAGCACAAGGTCTATCTCTTTTTTATAAATGTATGTTTAATATGGGACCTAACTATATCAAGGAGTTATTTTCATTCCGTAGCAATAAGTATAACCTTAGAGGAATTTATAAGCTAAACCAGCCTAGGTATACTTCAAGGTATCTGCACAGATCGTTCCAATATATGACTTCCAGTTTATGGAACAATTTACCTGACTATGTCAGGAGGGCTTCTTCCCTCAACATCTTGAAGGCCATGCTAAATGATGTAAACCTGACCACCGGGGTCCAATGCTGCTGCTCTCTTTGTGGAGACTAATCATTTCAATTTCAATTATCTACAATTAAGTTTATTTAAGAGTGTCAACGTTATGTAAGTTAATAGTTCTAGTGCACTTTAATATTTATTATATACTAATTAGTCAGTTATTTATTTCTCATTTAGCCTATTTCATCATTCGTGTTTATCTTAGATTTTAATGTATAGTTCAATTTTATTAGATGTCTTATTCTGTATTTTGCACGTTCACGTTTAAACGAGTCTCGAACTCATCCGTGACATGTGGTTAAATAAATTACTTACTTACTTACTTACTGAGAAAATGGCAAGAGACGCCATGGACGTATGTTTGCGAGTGCTAAAAGAAAGCAACAAAAGTAGGCATCGCGGGTTTGATGTATTTATTTGACTTATTAAAATTCAGTGATCATATCCCAGATTACCTTTCGGGATTGTCGCGTGCGCATTTTTCCGACAACCTTTCTCGAAACAGCTGTATATTATACTAAATCAAGAGAGGAACCAATTCAGAGATCATTAATTGGGAAATACAAATAAATTAATTCTTATTTACCTGCCAATTTTGATTATTCGTTGTTGTTTAACTATTTTATTTCATTTCATCTCAGATTCAACCGAGAATGATGAGAGCATTGCTTGTGCGGAATCTCAACAAACTTGCAGTGCCAGTATTTTGGCGCGCGAAGCACGACTATTTCCCGCGAACACTCAAACTTCACAATGGCGAGAAGGTGCATGTGATGTTTTTATTTGGCTGTCAAATGTTTATCTATATAGCCAGCATGTCACTTATTCTCATAGAGCATTTACCGCCAAGTGACCGAAATAATTTTGTATGTAAATCAATTACCGTGTGGCACTCATTTTTTTTAGAGGTGGTGGGGGGGGGGGGGGGGGGCTGGGCAGGGGGGTCCTTCCCGTACCTTGTACTCCTGGTTTCCGCCCTGTGGTTCCCGCCTCTTTGTACTTTTTCTATTGCAAAATAGTACGCAATATTGCGAACAATTTTCCTATCTCTCCTGCAAAATAAAAATTGTTGTTGTTGTTGTTGTTGTTGGTTCCCGCCACCACGGGAATCCCGCTTCCGGCCCTCTCTCTTTTCCCGCCTTCCGTAGACTTCCGTAGACTTTCCGCCCCTTGACTTCCGGGTTCCCGCCCCCCCCTGTCCCTCCCCACTAAATTTCTGCGGGTTTTAATAAAGTTTTCTTCCTCCAGCCTCATTCCATTTCCCATCAAATTGGCAAGGGCGGAATGTGAAGGGAAAGGCAGCTTGGGAACAAGGTTGATCTTCCGCGACAATCTACGACAATCCTCGGAAAACGTTCTGAAACGTTTGCATCGGGAAACCTTGATAGGAATGATATTATAATAGACAAAATATGGCTGCTTGCTGTTCGTCTAGATATCTGGCTTCTTCTTCAGGCACATTCTTCTCCACTCGTGGAATCAAGTTCCAGTTGATGACGAAATCCTGCCTCCGAGACGGGACTGAGCCCGCGGTTTTCGTGTTTCTTCGCAACATGACGTATCCCTATTGCGCTGTGCTGGCGCAATTGCTTTCGGAGTACAGGAAACTATTCGATTGCTTTAACGAAGATTTACCCGCAAAAACGGCACTAGTTTCCCTGACTGTCTCACTCACTACGACCGTTTTTGTGGTTCATGAACTTCACTGAAAATGTTGCCGATGATCATGTTAAAGTTTTGATTATTATTATTTTTAATTTTTTATCAATGTTTATCTTTTTTTAGTCGAAGCAATTGTTTTCCTCCAAAGAAATGGATCGGCGGTTGAACAGAATCCGGAGTCACATGGAGAAGGATGGCATTGACGCATGCGTGTTCACGTCATATTACAACATGTATTATTTCAGTGAATTTCTGTACTGTTCGATGGGACGTCAATTTGCCATGATTGTTACTGATGAAAAGGCGATTACCATTACTCCATGTAAGTACCCGGCAATTGTCACCCTTGGAGAGTAAAGCAATGGGGGCGTGGTGTGGTAAATTGATACACCTTATTCCTTATTCGATGGCTTGACAAATAATACATAAGAAAATATCATCCCTGAGGAAAATGAGGGACTACTCGTGCTCTATAGCCTCGACGCCAAGCGCGGGAAACATGTAATCGGCTGCCTCGTCCCCAGGCGTCGCTCCTTGGTCGTGCGCGGTGCGCGTGGAGTTGTGGGACTGATGCAGGTTCGCCTCCTAACCATCAACCCCCCGCCCTCTCTGTTTTCCCGCCCTTTACCGACGAAATGCAACGGTGCCTGGGGACGAAGCAGTGTAATCGGTGCCAAAAATGTTGGCGCGGATATTTGTCCGGGAACATCAGGATCTTTTCCTCAAAGCTTCGAGGGCAGATGTTGTCCTAGGAAAAATATTTTTAACTGAATACTTTAATACTTTAACTGAATTGTTGAACTAAACATGTGTTGTTTATCTACAGCTGTTGATTATGGGTATCCATGGAGACGTGCAACTTGTGACAATATTAGTTACACCAACTGGCGTAAGGATAACTTTTATCATGCTATACAACAACAGGTAATACTCGCTCTTTTCCATTAATTCTCTGTTGTAATGCTTATTAGACCTTATTAGTTTCCACCGGTCAGGTTACTTCAAACTCAAACAAAGCCGCGCTGCTCAATCAAACGGTGCGTGTGGAATGGAAGGATAAGAAAAAAAAAAACCTTTTGAGAAAGATCATGTTAAGGACGGTGCCTCCTAATATCAAAGTATTTTTGCGCGGTTTATGACTATGCGGGAAAAGCAGATCTTAGCAAGGGCTATTGGATTCCAAAAAGAAAATTGGGGGTAACCACGCATTTTTCAGAGATAATCAAGCTTCAATCTGGAAAAAAAATGCTGAAATAGCATTTTCTCGGAAAAAAAAAAACATATTTTTTCGCAGATTCCCTTTGAATTTGCCTTGACAAACACGAAAGCAACAATAAATATAAAAAAGCTTTAAAATACTTAACAAATAGTAATATAACAACTACTGTTTATGTGTTTTTTAATTAAAAATCATCGCAACGTAGCCATTATCAACCCTGACAGCTCTCCTCTGGTATACCAAAAATACAGTCTAAATAACTTTTGCACACAACAAAAAATTAATTATATGTTTAATAGGCTTACCGCTTCTATTTTATAACATAAAAAGTAGGGGTCACCACGTGTTTTTGTAAGTTATATGAAGAAAACGACCATATATTTCCCTGCCGAGCTTAGCCTTAAAGAGATTTTGCAATGTTCTGTATGTGCGCGCGCGCGCTAATGACGCGAGAAATTATGCGCAGAACGTATGCGCAGTAACAATAGGAGGCACCGTCCTTAAACAGTCAGTGACACAAGCTACTTCCGAACATTCTGGAAAATTCAGGACATTCCACACTCCGGTTGGATGCTCTACCACTGAGCTACTGGAGACGTGTTATTATCAGTGAATATTCGACTACTAGCTGTAACGGAATTTTACCATAATTATAAAGTCAATAGAACACGCAAACTGGAGAAATGAAAAATGAAAGCGAAAACAAGAATAAACGTATTACGCGGTAGTATCCTGGTTTGACCGGTTTAGAACGGAGCGAACACAAATTGACGTGTACGCGCGCGTGACGAACAAACCGACCTCACCCAGGGCCTTCTCAAAATGGCGGCCCTGGGCTAGAGGTTGAAAGTCGCACTCACTGGCGGAAAAGGTCCTAAAGTACACGGGAAATAAAGCAGTAGAATAATAAATCCCTTATTCAATGGTTTAACATATAATACGCGCGGACATTTTGCTCTCATTGCTCGCATTTTTCCTCACTGCGGGGCCGGAAAATATCGCAAAATATCCGCTCGTATTATATATAAACCATCGAATAAGGTGTAATTAATGTTTTATTTTCCTTTTTTGCTTCAACTTATTTAAGTGCCTAGTACAGCTAGGCTCGATTTCTGGTAATCGAACGTAGAACACAGCTCCAAATTATCAATTGTTATACTAATCCGGGATCTTTTGTAACATCAGTTACAGTCCGCAAAGAAAGTGGGTTTCGAATTCCCGGATATGGGGGCGTCACTCAAGAGTTTCTCAGACGTTTTACCGCAGGCTAAGCTCGTGGACGTGGCGGACGCGGCCATGCAGATACGTCGAGTGAAGTCCCCGGAAGAACTTGAAGTTCTTCGTCAGGGCTCCCGAATAGCAGAGCTCGGGGCATACGCAGGGATAAAGGCCCTACACGAGGGTGTCCCAGAGTACGAGGTAGTGCTTGCTTCAACTAACACGATGACACGGGAAATGGCTGCAGCGTTCCCACACATCGACATCAGAGACAGTGAGTTTTGATGTGTTTTGTGTATGTGGGGGTGATGGGGGGGGGGGGGGGGGTGGGGGGGGGTGGGGGGGGTTTGAACTTCCCGTTTCCCGTTCCTTATATACTCACAGTTCCCGCCCCTTCTGTTGTGGCTCCCGCCTCTTTGCGCTTTTTCTATTGCAAGGTATTACGTAATGTTGCGAAATTTCGACCGCTTCCGCCACGTTTGGAATCCAGCTTTCCGCCCTCTCTCTTCTCTCGCCTACCATAGCCTTCCCGCCCCTTTTCCTCCCGGGTTCCCGCTCCCTGTTTCTGCCTTCCCATCCCCCTCTCTTGAAGCGCGGTGGCCTAATGGCCATGACTAGTGCGTTGGACTGCAGATTTAGAATACCAGATTGGAGCCCTGCAAGGCTACTCACTCCAGCAAGTAAAACACTTAATTTCACAGTGCGTCTCTTTACCCTAGTTTATAAATTGGTCCTGTGAATTGATTAGTGGTAAAACCGGACAAATTAATGCTTGGGTGGGTGGGCTTGGGTGTCCTGCGATGGACTAGTATACAGCTGGGCCTAGTTGTTCAAAGGGTGGATAACGCTATCCACCAGATAAATCACTATCCAGTGGATAGCGTAGTTTGTTTTGTTATCACTTATCCATTGGATAGTGATTTATCCGGTGGATAGCGTTATCCACCCTTTGAACAACTGGGGCCAGGATGGTAGCAATACTCCTACTACTCACTTCATGCTTGGTATCGTACCGGTGCTTGTTGTTTTGTCTGTTTTTGTATAAAATTCCTGTCGCTTTTCTGCCTCTTTTCCTAGTTTGGGCTTGGCTACAGTCAGGGATCAACACAGACGGAGGACATAACTTTCCCACAGGTCGGCGGGTACAGAAGGGAGACATTCTGAGTCTGAACTGTTTTCCTATGATAGCAGGGTACGTTTGATGTCTAAGGGGTATGGATGGATGCCACAACCTCCCGGCCTTTCCTTGTTCTGTTCACGGTTAACTTGTCATATTTACATAACAATACACATAATAGAAACGAGGCAATTTCGGGCACAAGCTGTAAAACATCGTGATTTTCTTGAGTTCCTTGAACTATGTTACTATTCGATACTATACAATCTTTATCGATCAAGTGCCATGAGAGACTGATCTACGATTAATTAAGCACTTGTATACAGCTGTTTCGAGAAAGGTTGTCGGAAAAAAGCGCACGCGACACGCGACAATCCCGAAAGGTAATCTGGGAAATGATCAGCAAGGTACGTTCCTGACACTGTAGCTGTCGAACCTACTTTTGTTGCTTTCTTTTAGCACTCGCAAACATACGTCCATGGCGTCTCGTGCCATTTTCTCAGATTTCCCTGAAATGCTGAAGTCAAGGAACCGTGAACTTAAAACTACCCGCAATACCTTTCGGGATTGTCGCGTGCGCTTTTTACGACAACATTTCTGGAAACAGCTGTATGTAGTTTTGCGATCCCTCGAGCCCTCTTCTGTACTGTCTAACTTCCGGTGGCGCTGATCGGAAGTTAGAAAGCGAAAAGTTAGTTAAAACGAGGTACATTAGATGGTACACGACATTAGATTTCAGTCAGTCAGTCAGTGAGTCAGTCAGTCAGGCAGTCCGTCCGTCCGTCCGTCCGTCCGTCCGTCCGTCCGTCCGTCCGTCCGTCCGGTCCGTCCGTCCGTCCGTCCGTCCGTCGTCCGTCCGTCCGTCCGTCCGTCCGTCCGTCCGTCCGTCCGTCCGTCCGACAGTGCAGACAGACAGGCAGGCATACAGGCAGGCAGGCAGGCAGGCAGGCAGGCAGTCACATTTCAGACACTTCCCAGTTTCCTTTTACGAAGTTTGAATGGCGACGTGCAAAATCCTTAAATCCTTTGTCGGTTGTTTATAGTCAGGCAGATATTGAGGTAGAGACAGGAATTTTTAGTTAAAATTTAGTATCATTTGAAATTTTAGCCGTATGTCATTTAATTTGTCAGTTATTTCCTTTCACACTCTCGTTTACCGTTCAATAACTCCATTTATTATATGGCAAACTGGTCCACGACGAAAAGGAGCATTCTGATTGGTTCCCTGAGCGGTTTGACTTTTGCAATTCGGACCGCTAAGATGGACCGCTAACGAACTCATTTAGCCGAATTTCTTTTATGAAACATTGAACAAAGGAAAACTGTTTTCTATTAAGTAGAAACATTTTCCTTATGTCTGGCGGACAATTTTGGGCTTTTTGGCAAAACTTTTCGCAAAGTGGCCTGAAAAATGCAAGAATATGCTTAGCTTTGGCGCGCGCGCGTTAGCCGAGAATGGTTGCATTAATTTATCAACAAATTTTTAAAAATCCATTATAATAAAAACTTTATTGAACTAGCTTGTTCGGTCCGTATTGGGAAATATTGGTCTCGTTCTTTTTTTGCAAGTTTATGGACCTCGCCTTCGGCTCGGTCCATAAACTTGCAAAAAAAAGAACTCGACCAATATTTTCCCAATACGGACCGAACAAGCTAGTTCAATAACATCTATTTCCTGGACTTTTTGCGGCCCAATCTTCATTTACCTTTTTTCTTTTTAACCAACAGTAATTACTCAGCCTTAGAACGCACACTCTTTTACGATCACGTGCCTTCAGATCGCCACATGGAACTCTGGGAAATCAACAACAAGGTCCACCGTAAGGGCTTGGAACTAGTCAAGCCAGGCATGCGGTGCAGTGATGTTTCGCGGAAACTGAACGAAATATACATGGAACACGACATAATGCAATACCGTGTGATTGGGTATGGTCACTCCACGGGCGTTCTCTCATACTATTACGGGAGAGACTGGGGCCTAGAGTTCCTGGAGCACGTGGATACGGTGTTGGAGCCTGGCATGGTGATAACCATGGAACCCATGATTGTGGTTCCCGAGGGACATCCCGGGGCTGGCGGGTACAGGGAGCACGACACGTTGATTATTACAGAGACTGGGGTCGAGAATACAACCGCGTCGTTTCCCATTGGTCCAGAGCAGAACATCATCAAGAATTGACAATGTAATATGTCAACACTGCAGACAGTGTTTCATCCGATTTCCAAACACCGAGAAGAGAGTTGAAAAAACGACGTGTAGCGGAGTATTTTTGACGAAATTAGAAGTGTTTGGAAATCGGATGAAACACTGTCTCGAGTGTTTCATATATCGTCTCAATCGAAACAAAAACTAAAGAGTGAACGTAGAAATAAAATCGTAAAAAAATATATGCTAATTACGACCGGGTATCTATACCTCCAACACGGTTATGATATCGTTTAAGTTAATGTTTATGTTGTATCGTTTGTTTATGAATTATTAACGAGTTTGAGAAAATTACACAAAGAATACATTGTAGAGTTGTTTATAGTTCTGGAGTCCGCGTTGCTTGGAGACTGTAAAACATGGCGAATAACACTCAGTTTAACTCGCAAGACAACTCAAGTCGTGCGGTAGCCTGCCATGCTTCGACTTGCGACTGTGTTTGGCAAGGTTTGCACTGCCGACGCACTGCCTCGTTCCCAGGCGTCGCTCCTTGTTTGAGCGCGGTGCGCGTGGGGTTGTGGGACTGTTGCATGCGAGAAGACGCTCCGCACTTCGCCTCCTAACCATCACGCCCCGCGCTCCCTGTTTTCCCGCTCGAAACGGCGCCTGGGGACGAGGCTTGTTGCGAACTTTGACCGAGCTCAAATTTACATGCACGCAAATTGGCGTAAGTTAACAGTGATAGTTATGCAAGTCAACGCAGTTGGTTTTTAAGTTTTGTACGCTAGTTCATAAATTATTTCAAAACGTACGACTTCAAGAAAGAGAGACAAGATGAAGATAAAACAGTTAGACGTTTTCTCGACATTTTAGATAAGTTAAAAAACTATTTTTGTAATAAAGATGTCTCAAAAGAATAGACAATATTCGTATTCTCACGATTGGACTGGAACTAGCTTGCAATCGAGGCTCATGCGGGGAAATGTCGCTAAAAATATTTGCATTTGAAAAGATTTCCCCGCATTAGCCTCGACTTCAAGCTAGTTCCAGTCTAACCGTGAGAATACGAATATTGTCTATTCTTAACTTCATGAATTTAGGGCTATAAATGCTTCAACCGTATTAAACTATAAATGTGTATTTTATGTACTAAGTTTGAACTTTACTACAGTTACCAAAAGTCAATTTATTAAAAATGTTGTTACGCACGCGTACGTATCATAATTTTTGCCTCTAATTCCATGATCTTTCCATGATACTTTTTGTGGTCTTCTAGCTTTTGTCCGTGACTTGCTATTACCCGTCATGGTGTGTTTTTTGACAAGATAATACAAGTCGACTGCCATTTATAGTCTGTCAATGAATCACAAAGCCCATTTTCATCCTGCATGCATTTCGCGCTGAGGAGCGCGCTGAGGTACATTTTTTCATATCTGAAAAAGGGTATTTTTCTCTTGGACACAGTCAAAGGCTTGAACACTGAACGTTACTGTCTGAAGCTTCTATTGATTCATTTTATCTCGACTGCATGTACAAAGAAACATACAGTCGAACCTCCACTAATGGCCACCTCTCTACAACGGCCACCTCTCTACAACGGCCACCTCAATACAATGGCCACCTCTCTACAATGGCCACCTCTCTAGATAGATAGATAGATAGATAGATAGATAGTTTATTAGTGATACCATTGCAGCTTGATGGCTGAATTGTGTAAAACTTTACAAAAATACATGTAATAAAAATAATATTAAAATGGCTTGCAATTGACATTAAAAATTTAAAATTAGGAAATATATTGATCGATCGTAAACTAGAAAGGCTCCTTAATTAACTACAATTACTATATATAAAACTGTTCTTAAGTCTGTTCGTCTTGCATATCGGAATATTAAAATTGCGCTTACTTCTAAGGTTGACATCACTCGAATCTCGTTCAGGTAATAAGGCGTGCAGTTTATGGTTCTTATCAGCGGATATTTCATTGAAAAGTTTGACCGTTAGGGAATCTCTGCGGTCACAGAGAGGAGCTAGGTTACTAGCTGCTAAGGCTTCAGAATAGCTAATAAAAAGTTTCTCTAAATCGCCCGATAGGTAACTGGGGAGCCCATTGTGGAACACGGGGCAGGCGTATTCTGTTATGGGGCGGATGCATGTGATGTAAAATGTCAACAGTTCCTTTGTTGCTACGTGTGCCCTCTTCAACTGCCTTAGGAAGTAGAGTCTTGATGAAACTTTCCGTATAATTTCCGAAACATGCACATTCCATTTAAGATTGTGAGAAATGTTCAGACCTAGCAGTTTGACGTTAGGAACAACCTCTATAGGTTTCTCGTTCACGGAAACTGGGGTAAAGCTGGGGTCACACTTGGCGAAAGATATTCGTAGCTCTTTACATTTCGCTTCGTTTAATTGGAACTTGTGCTGGAGCGACTTCGTGATGAGTTCCGTAACAGCGTCCTGGAACGGCCACCTAACAACGGCCACCTCTCTACAACGGCCACCTCTCTACAACGGCCACCTCAATACAATGGCCACCTCTCTACAACGGCCACCTCTCTACAACGGCCACCTCTCTACAACGGCCACCTCAATACAATGGCCACCTCTCTACAACGGCCACCTCTATACAACGGCCACCTCTCTACAACGGTCACCTCTCTACAATGGCCACCTCTCTACAACGGCCACCTCAATACAACGGCCACCTCTCTACAACGGCCACCTCAATACAATGGCCACCTCTCTACAACGGCCACCTCTCTACAATGGCCACCTCTCTACAACGGCCACCTCTCTACAATGGCCACCTCTCTACAACGGCCACCTCTCTACAACGGCCACCTCTCTACAACGGTCACCTCTCTACAACGGCCACCTCTCTACAATGGCCACCTCTCTACAACGGCCACCTCTCTACAACGGCCACCTCCTACAACGGTCACCTCTCTACAACGGCCACCTCTCTACAACGGCCACCTCTCTACAACGGACACCTCTCTACAACGGTCACCTCTCTACAACGGCCACCTCTCTACAACGGCCACCTCTCTACAACGGTCACCTCTCTACAACGGTCACCTCTCTACAACGGCCACCTCTCTACAACGGACACCTCTCTACAACGGTCACCTCTCTACAACGGCCACCTCTCTACAACGGCCACCTCTCTACAACGGTCACCTCTCTACAATGGCGAGATCGCGATGAACTGGCAGACTATAAAAAAAGCGTAAAAAATGAAACTGCTACAAACCCGGGCCAAGCGAGAACGAGAGTTAACATGACTTCAAACTCTCACTCTCGTTTGGCCTGAAACTCTCATGAGTTCTTATCAGCGCACTCACGGTGCTCTCATCGAATTTGAACCTGCTCAAATTTTTCTTGAGAGCCGTCGAGAGTTTTCTCTCTTTTGGCCACGCTCGCTCGTCATCCTGCAGCTCTCGAGACCTCTCGACGACTCTCGTTGACGGCTTTCAAACAGTTACAAACGTAACTAAGCATGGTTCGTATTCTCACGGTTGGATTGGAACTAGCTTGCAAGAAAAGATTTCCCCTCCCCGCACGAGCCTTTAGCCTCGATTGCAAGCTAGTTCCAGTCCAACCGTGAGAATCCTTCCTTCGTGCCCAGGCCCGACGGATGGGACGAGAATGAGAATATCTGAGAATCGTTCAAATAGAGATGTCATTTTAAGCGAAAACAAGTTATTATTCGGGGCTGTAGGAATTGCGGTGTCTTCTGCTGCAGCAGGATTTGTTATTAGTCGGGTTTTTGAACGTAAGAGCTCGGCTAGTGATATCTCTAAACTCCACCGTGAAAGCAGCCCAGTCACTGAGTATGTCATGGAATATGGAGTCCGCGAGCCCTTACCGCTCACAAAACTTAGACAGGTAAGAATATAATAGTGAAAATACATGTTTCAATTATCTGTTATTCAATTAGATTGTAAACCAGAGACATAAAAGAAGTCTTTGTTTCATAATAGTTCATTTCTGGCCCTCTCTCTGTCACGCAACGTTGCGTGACAGAGACCCAACAATAATATTTTTTTCTCGCACGCCATTAATTGGTCTAAACACGTCACGTGGTCCCCCAGTTTTTATCTTGTGTTACACAAACACAATAGTTTATGTGGAGCTAATTTGTCATGGGATCACTCGATCCTAAGATGTTAACTTTTGGAAATTTTAAAGAAACGTATGGAAAATTGAATTACGAGATTTTGCTTCTAACGTCGCTTCAGATACTACAACAACAGCACAAGGTATATATATTTTGCTTTTGTGTCGCGGTTTCCCTTATGGTACTTGTGCAAAAGACGCATGCGTGTAGTGCCCAAATTCGGAATATAATCACCAGAAGCCCTTAAATTATTGACCTGATTTCCTACAAGTCACTGATGCGATTTGCCCAAAATCAGGACATTTTAGGCAAAAAGACAATCTCTATGACTAAAAACAGGAAAATGTATTGAAAAAACGAGTAACTTAAATTACATTTATGCGCCAAAACCACAGTCACGAGTGCTTGTTTTCTACCTATAATTAATAAACAAAGCGCAGAGAATGCATTAGCCGTGCCTTTCAAGCTTCAAAATCTGTTCAATACAGAAACCATTTCCCTAGGCTGTATGAGCTGAAATATTTCCTGAAGTTTATCAGCGTATTGAGTTTATTACAGGAATCGCACCGGAAATTAAATATTCGGAAAGCAAAGACGAATGTCAGCAGGCAATTTACTGCTGCAAAATACATGTAGTATGTATAAATATGACTGTGACCTAGTGCGTTATTTGATCACTTTAACTTTACACCATACCATAAAGGCTCTGATACCAAGGTCTTATGATGTGTAACACAATGCGTGCGTCATAACTCAACTATTTTTGGCCTAATACGATGTGAGCAAATTGAAATTTGAATTGAATCAAATCAAATCAAATCGATTATCGTAACACAACATATGGCCTAAGGGGCCCCTAGTCATATTTGTTTTTGACGTTCACACATTCAGTTTTTGACCCAGTAACAATCATTGTTACATTGAATAGAACTGAATGTTTTAAATAGACTAGCAAGATTTTTCACTGATTTTTGAATGCCAACATAATTTTTTACTTTGACATTCTGGGCTTGGCAACATCTCCCTATAATTATAAACAGAGAGATCTTGTGTGAAAAATATTTGAAGGATAAAAAAACCACAATACAGTCAAACCTGTATTAAGCGGACACCCTCGGGAATGATCTAGTGTCCGCTTAATAAGGGTGTCCGCTTAATCCGGTGTCCACTTAATACAGGTTTGACTGCATGTAGTCTCCATTTGGCATCAAAGTTTAAAATAAGCTTTAGTCTAAAACCATACATTAATGTATTGAACCCAGAAAATGAAAGAGCACGAGAGGTGTAGAACTACTGGTAGATCTCTGTCTTTAAAAGTAAGAACCAAGATGAGACTAATAATGCCTATTCATGTTACTGACTTAATTTACATAGGCAACTATGAACCATCAATGGAACAAAATGCTATGTAGTGCCGACGAAGCTCAACTAATGAGGCTGCTGTTACAACTGATCAAAGCAAAAAAGGTTATAGAAATAGGTAAGAGGAACATCATGGCTGTTATTTGTTAAAAGTAGTTGAACTAACTAAAGGTAGCTGAACTTTATGTATCTAATGTAATAGGCCATTTGCTGTGGGGTCATGCCTCCACCCCCCCCCCCCCCCCCAAAAAAAAAGTACCATTAATTTAACCTAATGAACATTATCAGAAAATATGGAAAAAAGCGTGATGCATCAACATGAAATTTGGTAAGGGTAACCAATAGTCTCCTAGTCGCTTCATGCTACGGAAACTGGAGTTGGGCTCCACTCGGGCCTGAACAAGTAGTTTCCCATCTAATCTATTACTAAATTTCATCATGGTCTTTCTATGGGAGGCTAAGTCAGGCTTTCTTTGCAACTGCTGAAGTTGCAACTTAACTGCAAATTATATCTCTTTTTATTATATAGACACAAGTGTTTTACTGGAAAATAGAGCACTTGTAAAATTCATATGAAACTACATCCGGGACCTGAGTGGCGTATTTTCCATATCCTCACTTGTGAGGATATCGATGACGTCATTTCCCACTTTTGCATGGCTTTTTGTGCAAAGCTGCCAAACTCCGGTTGAAAAATGGCGAGCGATAGAAGTGTGAAATTCACCGAAGCCGACATGAAATCGTTCACTGAGGAGTAGGAAAAAGTTAAGAAGAAGACGAAAACTTCATGACTTAAAATTATTCAAGGAGATCCTTGCAAGTGAAGACGAAAGGAGAGAAATTCGGAAAGTACAGCCACCGAGCTGCAAGAGTTGGCGATAAAGTTTGTGCTTTTGTCTGTTGTCTATATAATAAAAAGAAAATTACACGGTGGCTTGAAGATATGAATTTTATTTTCTCGTGGTAAAAGCAATATTTTACTCACTCGCTGCGCTCGTTCGTAAAATATTGTTTTTGTCACTCGAAAATAAAATTCATATCTTCGCGCCGCCGTGTAATATCCTCTATATATTTAATATATTAATGATGCTACTCCCATTGCATTTCTTTTCAGGTGTTTATACTGGTTATAATACTCTGAGCATGGCCATGTCGCTGCCCACAGATGGCAAAGTTGTGGCATGTGACGTAACAGATGAGTTTATGAAAGAGGTGCAGAGTCAGCACTACTTCAAAGAGGTATTTATTAATAAGTCAAATATTTTGTTTGAAATATCTTGTGTCTGTAAAGAGAGCATTGGATAAAAACTTGCCTTTGTCCTCACACCCATCTTAGCTTTGACCTAATTAAGGCAGTCTGAAAAACCCTTGACTGGTGTCTCAAGTGGTCAAAGGTGAAACACCTTTGAATTCAATCGGAGGGACAGGGGATCTGAACTTTCCGCTTTCCATACATTTAAATTTTAGCCTGTGAGCAGGCTCTCTTTTGGGATTCGCGCGATGAGCACGGAGCACGATTGTGAGTTTCGAGCTGAGCGCGGAGTGTGAGGGAGTGGGGCGAGAAACTCGAAACTCACGATCGCTCATCGCGTGAATCCCAAAAGAGAGCCTGCTACAATGTACTCCTGGTTTGGCACTCCTTCCTTAGTGGCTTCTGCCTCTTTGTGTTTTTTCCTATTGCAAAATATTACAAAATATTGTAAATTCCCTCTACCTTGGTATCCTTCTTCCCGACTGTTCTTTTCCACCTTTTACTCCCAGGACCCCCCCCCCCCCCCCCCCCACCCCTCCACAAAGGTGCTATTAAAAAAATATGGTTTTGACTGTGTCAACAAACCTCTGAAAGATACCATTGATTTGCTGTTAACTCAGAGGTGATGTACCTTTGACAGCCAGCCAACCTTTGTATATAATTATTCGGTTTTGGTATTATAACAAAGCCGTTTGTGTTATCTGCCTGACAGCCTTTCCGGCGCTATGGCTATTAACGCAAAACCTAATGCCTTTTTATTCGCGCTATCAATTGAATCATGTTTAACCTCATCCAATATTTGTTAAATATTAATTAGGCAATGTGAATTTTTAATTATTAATTAAGTTGCCTTTTTACTATGCAGGCAGGTGTTGAATCAAAGATAGATTTAAGGCTGCAATCTGCAATCACCACTTTAGGTAATTGAAAATGACTCGGTTTAAACTCTCCTGATTCATAATAATTAACAATGAACTACAGTACTGTTTGCAGATACCAGCCGTGAACTGTTGTTGAGTCTTCCTCTGGGAGGGGGGTACTGCCCTATATAAGCTATATAGGTATGTGCTGCCCACAGAGGGTATGATTTTCAGCCGTTTTGGTCTGAAAACGGGTATAGATTTTGAACAGTTTGGTCTCAGAGTGGATATGTTTTGCTTGCTTGTCATTTTGGCCTGAAAGGGGGACATTTTTAAGGGTTAGGTCTGAAATTGGGTAGAGAAAATTGCATATAGTTTGATCCGAAAATGGGTAAGGGTTTAAAGGAGCGGGCAGCACACCCCACCACAAATTTTGAGGAGTAGCCCGCCAGGGGGATTCTTCCGTTTCATTATGTTCCAGTTTCATCAAGTTTCATCATTTAAGAAAGCTGTACGCGCTATCAATGTATTAGATGTGTTGGATGGAACATGCGCGCAGCTGCTATGCATGCTCATCATAGAATAATATAATTTATTTATAGTAATCTTAAACTTATTTTAAACTTATCTTAAACTTATTAGACTAACAATACATATATATATATTTTTTTTTAACTACTTATTTATATATCTATTTTATAAATATTTATATTTTCTATTTATGTATTTTATGTTATAGTGTCCCCAATTAGCTTTACAGCTAAATATTCAGACACTTTAATAAAGTTTATGTATGTATGTAAGAGGGGGGGGGGGGGGGGAATAGGGGAGAAAGGGGAGGGGGAAAGGGTGGAGGCCCAACTACGAATTTGAGCTCCTAAAAGGGTCGACGATCACCCCAAGCCTCTACACTACCCATCGAGTATCTGTGCAGTGTGAGTCAGGAGGTGAGTCAGTTCAGACTCGTTACTTATCGTAAATTTAAAGGAGCGAAACTGTCACGATATTTTAAGTCATTTTTCTGATGAACAAAATTACTTTCGAATTGAAGGAAACCTCAAAACAATAGTTTACTAAGATAGAAAAACACCAAAGAGGTCATAATAAACCAAACAGGAACAAGGATGGTTGAGGATGGAGAAGATTAAGACGGATTGCGAACAACGACGAACTTGAAAAAATTGGCTAATTTTTTCAAGATGCGCCATCCGTGACGTAGCTCCTTTAAGGTGCGTGCTTATGTACTAGAATTATTTAAAAAAGTATATACCATAATTTCTTTCCACATATAATATTATTTTGTTGTTGTCTTTATATTTCAGATGACCTAATAGCTGGAGGCGAAGCTGGAAGCTATGACCTGGTTTTTATTGATGCCGATAGGATCTCTAAAGACCAGTACTACGAGAAATCATTGCAGCTTATACGTAAAGGCGGGCTGATTATTATTGACAATGTAAGCGATGGTGCATGTTTAGAAAAAGTATTAGTGATCACTAGTCTTGACTTACTTATAAACAAGATATTCCGCTATAAAAGGGATGGCACCTCCTACATTTCACACATTTTGGGTACGAGTTGCAAATTTGTTGGCTTGCAGTCATGGCACGTTGTGGACTCGAGCATGCTTCAAAATCTCTTGAAACCAAAATTATATCATTTACAAAAATAAGATCTAAATTGCAAATGTTTTCACAGAACATTCTTAGCAAAATAAAACGCATTTTATTAGTAACGGTGGTAGAAACAGCGCAGGTTGTTTGTCAGCTGTTTACCTATATCTTATTAACCAAGCGCGTGGGCCGTACTGGGAGAATATCGGCCCTAGGTCTTGACAGTACGGACCAAGCGCAGTAGTGAGGTCCATACAGAAAAGACCGAGGGCCGATATTCCCCCGAGCAAGCATGGTTAATAAGAGATTTATTACACGACCTTGTGCTTGAAAATAGCTGTGGAAATTGAATCGTAACAACTGAATGTAAGAAACTTTACCCGGTCCGATACGAAAATATTGGACCGACAAGAAAGCATTCTGATTGGCTGATTTATAAGTTATTGGCGTTCTCCACTGTCTTAGTCGTGTAATAATAGACCATTTTACAGTTCTGTGAAATGTAACCAAGCCTCTGTATGAAAGCGAGGTTAGGGGTGACCATGAGATGATAGAGATCAGAAACTACTTTACATAATAACAGAATAATTTACATTTGAAAAGAAGGAAGGTTTGTATCACAACAAAGTCACCTCCAGCCTCACTTCTGTTCAAAGGCCTGGATTCTAAGCACACAACTGTAAAATGGACTATTGACGATACTCAACAGTCGTTATTTCTCTTGACAGGTTTTGTGTAATTGTAGAGTTTGTGATCCTGGAGAACGAGCTGCAGATAAAGACTTAAAAGTACCTCACGACTTGAACATGAAAGTTCATGACGACACTCGTGTGGTGATGTGTTTGATTCCATTTGCAGATGGTGTTACCATAGCAATGAAGCTCTGAACTCTAAACACTCGAAGAGTTTCCGATTCTTATTTGTCTTATTATATGATCCAATCAAAAACTAGCGTGAGCACTCGTGAACAGCCTTAGGGACAGTGCAATAATTATCAGGAGGGGGGGGGGGGGGTTGGAAAATGGGCTTCATGTAGCCAAATATTAGGTAATACCCCCCCTCCTAAAGGAGTGAATTTAGTTATTGCCCCCCCTCTAATCAGTCAGAAATTATGTACGACCCGCCCCCCCCCCCCCCCCTCCCCTCACAGTATACACACATCTTTATACAAGTACCCTACATTTTCTCTACACGCACCTGTGGATTAAAATCTTATAACAGAAAGAAGAGCTCCTGCTACATGTTTAATTGTTGGACATCCGCGTCTGGAACAAACATCACCTCCGTAGCAAGTTTTCAACAGAAAATTTTTCGGTTCCCATCTTAAAAATATGTATGGATTCACCAATGTAATATGTACTTGAAATAAAATGTTACGCCCCCCCCCCTCTCTTCAGTGACTTATTTTACCTTGAGACCCCCCTATATCCTTGCTTTGATTTTACTTTATGCCCCCCCCCCCCCCCTCTGGTTTTCCAACCCCCCCTCCTGGTAATTATTGCACAGTCCCTTAGCGATCTACTAGGCCTATAGTCGCCAAGACAAAAAAACGGTATTAGAAAGAACATAACATGGGCACGCCCTTGGCGGCCCAGGTAACAAGGAAAGTGTTCGTCGTTCATTATCTTCGCCTCACCCTCTCCACCCCAAGAAAAAGAATCAAGAGCCGGTGACGCACTGTTGACGCGGAGGTTAATAATAACTTAATTGGTGTTTTCATCTTAAAAAACACGACTTGACAAAAGAAAGAAAGTAAAATCATCTTATATATATCAATAATAAATACTTCAAGTTTATTAAACGTTTATTAAACGTTCTGTGTGCTTTGAAGACTGAATGCATTTTTAAAATAAAATGCATCAGTCTTCAAAGCACACAGAACGTTCAGAAAGGTTCATTTCCATACAAAACAAAGACGCTTTTTATGTGAAACTACCACGCCAGCCCTTGTCTCGCTTCTTCTTTTTCGGCTTTGGTCGCCATATTGGTTTCTCAGGAGCAGGCGGTAAATTTGCAGCAGCTTTCCTGTCTTTATACGCTTGCCTGCAAAAAGTCTTATAAACTTGATAAACTTGTATTGTTTCGTAAACCCTACCGCATGCCAAAAACGCAAAATCGTTGCTTCTATGCCGGATTTCTTCGTTAGTCGGGAGATGCACGTACTAGAACGCTCTTAAGTGTGAAAAAAAAAAGATTGGAATGCAAGAACTGAACTGTAGAAAAACTTTACTGTTGAGTGGCCCGGCTGTAGAAGACTGAAGTTCTACAAGTCGTATTCTTAACTCATTTTCTCACTCGAGCTCCTCCCATCTTGTTTCGGCCGCGCCCTCCTCCCTTTACGTCGTTCCTCTCTCCTCCGTAAGAAATTAAAAAAAAAAACAGTCGACATTTTTTATCACAGCGACCTCAAACCAGACTAAAAATAGTATCGTCACTTACTGTCCAGATATCCAGCATAAAACTTGGAAACGACATCAGTTACGTAGTTGAACGTAGGGGTAATCAGTTTTCCAGTTCACTCGGCCAGCCATGTAACTCCCGGGGTAACTGTATCCCAGGTCCACTCTGCCATCCATGTCAGGTCCACTCAGCTAAACATGTAATTTCTTCCCAGGTCCACCCGGCCAAGCATGTCACTTTATTCCAGGTCCCTTCGACAATGGCTAGTAGAGTGTGGAACGCGGTTACATTGTTTGCCACTGTAATGTTACAACATTTGTCCAAAGTCCGTGTCGTCATTCTCACTGTAAAGTCCCATGCCCGTGTCATCAATCCAGGGAGAGTGGGTTTCAATTCGTAGGCGGGACATGTGGCATTTCAGGGATACTCAGGATATTCAGTTCTGAACTTGTTCATCTGACAATAAACGAGACAAGAGATGGTAGATGAGAGACAAAATCTTTCTTGCAACTTAGGCAAGTAATCTATCATGATCAAAGCTAGCCATACATCCGGGAATGTTCAATGGCGGACATTTGGTCACGTGTCTCCTAGAAATGATGAGCGCTGTTGCTCAAATTAAATAGACGTTTAAAACTGATCTAAATCGACCGCTCACTTTTGGGAGACGCGGGCTCTGGATATACGAGATTATTTGTTGCTATTTTATAACCTTACTAGGTTACTTCTTACTAACTGGCTAGGAAGTAAAAAGCAAATGTTGCAAGCTAAATACCTTTCCATGTTTGGGTGTACCGTTGCCATCAGGTGTGTGATGTTGACATCTATCAAGCCTTTGTTGTAAGTGAAAACCATTTCCTGTTTGATGGACTTTTAAGGATTATGAGATTAAAATGCAAATTAAAATTTGTATGTTAATCTCATAATCCTTGACAATCCAGCGGCTCCCTGTAATGGCCGTATAGTGGTTGAAATCTTCCTTCTTGACGACTCCATTAGTTTCTGTAGTTTATAACAGGTCACGTAATGCACTTGGGTTTAAAAATGAAATTTGTTGCTTAAAAGGCCTCTAAAAGTAACAATTCAAAATGCCAGAACAAAGTATAATAATTATATAACAACGTCTTGTCGTTTTAAGTGTGAGCAATGATCAAGAAACTAAATTTCCGGGATTCAACTAGGGATTGTGAAGAGCAACTCAACTAAAAGTAACCGCTGAAGCGCGCGCCTAAAAAGAACGCACGCGCGTGACACTCGTAGAGATTACCATGGCAACCGGAAGCTTGTGTTTTTTTTACGAAAACTGAAACAAAGTTTGGAAAACATGCCATCGGTAAAGAAATACTTGTTCTTAGCTTCTGGTGTTCAATATTTTAACTTCCAGCAAATGAAACCACATGATTTGTTGACAAAAGTAAAATGTTTGATAATGAGAATAAATACAAAAAACTGTTTAGATTCTCGGAGTTTTGAGTGTGAAAAAAAGTCTAAAAATGTTTTGAAAACTCGAAAAACAAATCTTACCTTCTCGTTGAGCAGTTTGTGTAACATCCGATAACAGCAGAGGTAATAGGAAGAAAAGTGACAGCGCCATAAGCGAAATCACCAACTTCTTCATGCTTATAACAAAACCTTTTTCTTCTCACGAAAAACGCATAACTTGTTCATTCCGCGAAAAAGAGCAAAGTGAAAGTTTGACGTCACAATAAGTATTTATGATGCAGCGCGCGCGCGATAAGTCAAGAAGACTCGTTCCCAGGCTGCTCCTTTCTAAAACCAAGTTAGTTCACTTCAAATTTCTGAAACGTTTTGATTTTGCCAGAAGAAAAAACAAAGTAATCAAGTTGCAGGCGTGCAACCTCATTATATATCTACGTCCCATTGCAGTAGCTTTCTATTACACAATTTTATGTATATATATATAAAGAGGTTATTCAGCGGAAACCTGTGTAATACGGTTGGGTATTTTTACGAGTCAGTTTTTATTTTTCGAGCCTTTAGGCGAGAAACAATAAACTTTGACGAGTAAAGATGCCCAGCCGTATTACACAAATTTCCGCTGAATAAATTGTTTATTATACGACGTAATTCTTTCCTAAAATTAAGTAATTATTTTATAACGAGTGGAATTCTAAATGCTTCTTTCGGTTACTTGCGAGATGCTCGATATCCGTGACTAATATAACGGTCTAAGAATGGAAACTGAAACAAGACATTTCTCGCCGCATACATACCAAGTTTGGTAATACAGTGAAATTTCGATTTCTCGAACGTCCACGGGATCGCGGGAGACGAAAATTGGTTCGAGAAATCGGGAAGTTCGAAACAACTTTTGGTTCGAGTTATCGGGGTTTTTGAGAAGCGAGGGTTCGAGAAATCGAAGTTCCACTGTATATAAACGATTATTTTGACCATTTAATTTTTTAGGGTTTCTCCCACCGGAATCAGATAATGGCTGACACATTCTAAAACAGAGTTTTTCGTTTCCATTGATAACACCACGCTTTTAGAAAGCATCACTTATTCAGCTACAGAAGTTGGAATCTCCAGTTTACTCAATCTCGATCTCAGTGTCTCCGCTACACAGATTTACACTTTATACTACTGTGAACTGAGAAACCGCAGTTAACCCAGAGGTCTTTCAAAGACAGTGACTTAATGACCACTGCTACTGAAGAATGGTTGACACTAACACTTTAGCAGAAGTCTGTGGTAACATCATTTATAGCTTCACTCGAAGTGTGGCCGAACATTACAATTTTGATGAAGCGGATCATACCTCTGACTTGTTTGGTTACAATCCTCTGGAGGACACGGGGACGGAGTGGTATTATCATCCTGTAGATGAAGTTATTTACCAAGAATACAGCAACAGAGAAGCAACAACAGGTGATTATCTAGCATCTAGTAGAATTAATGCCACGCTTATAAACGCGTGCTCCACGGCAGAGGACACTGGCGAACAAACACAGGAAGTTACAGAAGATAGAGCAATGGCTTGGAAGCAGCTAAGGCCGTCATTTTCCCGCACCGTTTGGAATTCATTGCTCTTTGGATTTCTGATGTCAGTTTTAAGTGCTGTTGTTGTTGGAATCATTTCTATTTCCTTCTATTATCTCAGCTATCAGACACAGCTCAATTGTGAGTTACAACCCAAGGAATCGATCCCAAACAAGCTACAGTGGATTAGTACCATTGCAGAAATAACCTTCGTCATGATACTTTACAGCTGGTTTTTCCTCAACACTTTGTTCTATTTTCGGCCGTTTCAAATATCGGGAATAAAACTTAGAAGTTTTCTTTTATGTCTGGTTTTCTACTGCTTGGATGCAGGTTATAGAATTGCCATTCAGGCCCTTGGAATCGCTCACTCCAAGTTGACACGTACGCAAAGACTTCCTGCAAACGTTTTGTTTTTATTGTGTGTCTGTTTACAGGCTACAACATCTCCAGACATTTCGCTGACGGGCGTGGAAAAAAGCTATTCAAGACATTCTTACTTTTTACTGTGCCGTGCATGTTAACATTTGTTGTGGCGCTTCTGGTAGCTCGTTTCATCTACCCGGCTTACATAGAACAAGACAAATCTGGCAAAATAATCATTGCAGTATTTGCACCCCTCATCGCAGTGCTTCTGAAAGGAATCAGCCGTATTCTTGTTCAGCGGTTATGGAAGATAGCCATCCGGGAACTTCATTCGTACTGCTGGTTCCACTGTACTGTGGGTCAGCGATCTTGTTAAGACTTTTGCAAGTGGATCTTAACAGTTTGGAATCCGTTGCCCTGATTGGTATAATCCATGGCATTGCAGAAGTCATAGAACGCAGTACCATAGCTTTGATTGATCACATTTATAATCAGCTTTGGGAAAGGAGAGTAGTACCCTTGGGAGATTTTCGTACTCCTCGTCGCGAGCGACTAGCAGCTGATATCGCCATTATGAGTGTGGTGTATGAAAGTAGCGCTGTCGTCTCTGTAAACGGCTTCTTGTACTTGTATCAATATTTTTACACGAGTGACAATTCTCCCTAGAGCTGCTTCAGTCTTTTGCAATCACCACATCAGTTCTCCTGGCTATTGAGTGGTTCTTCACTAGTGTGTCTCTAGCTATCGAAACCCGATACCTCAATATTCCTGTAATAGCTGTATGGCGTAAAAGGTGGAAGAGACACATCCTGGTGGCGATAACAAACTCAGTGGCGATCACCCTTTGGACGGCTACAAGTCTTTTGATGGTTATACAAGGACGTTTTACTGACACAAAAGACCACTGCCAAACGCCGTTCAGTTAGAGCTGTTTTCATTTGAGTGTCGTACAACCAAAACCAAAGAAATTACAACAGTACTATACAATGGCAGCAAATCAAAAGAAACATAGACAACACAATGAATCAATGAGAACTTGAAGCAAATACACGTAACCGGCTCCAAGCGCGGGAAAACGCGTGCGACCAAGTCGTGATTGGTTTTGATTGGTTGAGTAGGTGGCGCGAGTTTTTAAGCCCATCACATGTACAGAGACAGAGCGTAGTAACGTAAAGGTCGTGGCAAACGAGGAAACATTGTTGCGGAAACATTGTTTCGGACGCAAATGTTTCCCCGTTTGCCCGAGCGGGCAGCAAAACAATGTTTTACTTCCTTGCTGCGCAAACGAGGAAACATTTTACGGGAAACAAATGCTGCGAACACGCGATATTATGCGCGCGCAATGCAAAACAAGCCTTGGAATCTAGTCAACATTGTTTCCTCCGCGAGCAAACGGGGAAACATTTGCTGCGGACGCAAAATGTTTCTGAATTTTTTCAGAAACATTTTTTGCGCGGTCAAATGTTGCGTGCGCGGGAAAACGGGGAAACATTTGCGTCCGCAACAATGTTTCCTCGTTTGCCACGGCCTTAAAACCAAAGCAATTCCGGATTACTTTCGACCCTCAATATAGAAACACCGCTCTAACCATTTTGTGTTAAGGCCGTGGCAAACGAGGAAATATTGTTGCGGAAACATTGTTGCGGACGCAAATGTTTCGGCGAGCAAACGGGGAAACATTTTTATTACATAAGTACAGTATGTGTGCCTAAAACCGGCGTAAAAATACATTATTCAGTATATCTTACCTCAAAAGAACGTTGGTGAGCCCAAATTTCCCCTGCATGTAGTTTTTACGTTTCACTAACACGTCTCAACATTTTAACTGCTATAATTCACTAGTTTTCTTGTAATTCGCAAAATAGTGGACTTTTCGCGGCCCTAGAACCGGCGTAGTGGCCCTAAAACCGGCGTATGTATAAGTCACACCAAAAGTAACCACAAAATACCGAGAATTTGAAAAAAATGCGTAAGTTGAGTAATATTTCACCTGTTCCTTTCATTTCTTACAAATAAAAGTAAAAAAAGTATCCAGAAGGCTTTTAGAGGATGATGTAAGCCTGTTATGTTCAGGCTCGAAGGAGCCGGGTGCGTGACGAGAGGCTCGGGTCTGGATGCAACTTACAAGGTTACAATTATTATTTGATTTAAAGCGGCTACTTGGTCCTATTATAATCCTTCTTGTATAAAGAAATGAGCAGGGACTATTTGGGTAAAAAAATAGACTATTTTCTTTTAATCAGCCCTTGGCTTCACTTGTCTGCTTTTTGAAGCGTTCGTTACGCCGGTTTTAGGAACACCATGCGAAAATTGCTGAATATTTTTAGACGTCGCTTTACCAAGAAATGCAATGCAAGAAGCAAAATCATTTACACCGGCAGAAAGCTTATTCTTTTGACATTTCTTCTACCAAAAATCAGCTTTCGATATTGCACATTATCCGCTTACAAATTTTATAAATAAAACCGTGTAATTTGAGGAGTCGTGAACGGCGAATTTTTAAGAAGACAAATTTACCTACCTGTCAACAGACTTGAATTTCACGCCTTCGACAACACCTGAAGAGCCACAAATTCGTCTTGAGAAAGAGGACTGATCAATAAATCATCAGACATCTTCGTTTTTTCGTCGTATTTTATTTGCAAAGGAAAATTACATCATTTTCGTAAATACGCCGGTTTTAGGGTACGCCGGTTTTAGGCACACATACTGTACTGAGATTTACTCACGATAAAACGATTGCGTATAAATGATACATAAAATCCATTAGCCAATAGGAAACGCGAACGATGAAAACTCACTAGTGAAAAAACGTCGTTCGTCCAATCACAAACGCGAACGACGAAAACTCACTTGTGAAAAAAAATCGTATCGGATTTTCCCGCCATTAGTTGACAGTTGTTTGTCGCTGTAAATTTAAACAAGGTTTCAAGAATCGTTCCGAACTTTTTAAATGTCAAGAAAATAATTCATGCAAGCGGATACAATGAAAAACTCCCAACAGGGAATGTAAGTAATGGACCAAATATCAAGAACCGAAGCAGCCGAAAGCCTGACATCGACTTCGAGAAACAAACACAACATTCGTCGTTTATTGAAGTGTCGTCTCAAAAACTTTCGTGGCGGATTGAGCTCGCTTCTGG
Organism: Desmophyllum pertusum; assembly: GCA_029204205.1. Lineage (NCBI taxonomy): Eukaryota > Metazoa > Cnidaria > Anthozoa > Scleractinia > Caryophylliidae > Desmophyllum > Desmophyllum pertusum. Next base: position 359,473 of record MU825406.1, on the reverse strand, counting down.
AAAGCGGCGAAGGGAAATTTGCCGTCAACTAACTTCAGGTAATGTGGGGGAAGGTAATTAATAATGATTATGGATCGATTTTATATCGAAATCCACGGAAAGTCTACAAAACTTCAACTTTGATTCATTCATTCAACTACGAGCTCGGCTGCATGCAAAGCATAGCTGACTGGTCAGCAAGTGATTTTTGTGTCGTGGATGTAAACAAAATCATGTTCATTCCTCGTTTACTGACTGGAGTACATTTTAATTGCATTTCTTGAATTGATCAGCTGACTATTTGCTCTGTAGAATATTTTTGATGTCGAATTAAACTTGCCGAATTATTTGCAGTTGAGCTGAGTTAAGATTATGTGAAACTTTGCTTTCGCCTCGGCGACGGCGATTTTGAAAAAATATATTTTTTCACTCAACATTGTAATATCTCAGTACTCATGTAATAAACAAATTACTTCATGGTTAGTTCGTTTGTACGATTTTTATTCACTCGTTGTGAAGAATAACAAACTCACTCGCCCGCTGCGCTTGCTCGTTCGTTTGTTATTCTTCACAACTCGTGAATAAAAATCGTACGTGCTCACCAACCATGAAGTAATCTCTATGTCGCGGACGCAAAATGTTTCTGAAAGAATTCAGAAACATTTTTGCGTCCTCGGACGCAAAATTTGCGCAACAAATGTTGCGTGCGCGGGCAAACGGGGAAACATTTGCGTCCGCAACAATGTTTCCTCGTTTGCCACGGCCTAAAATTTATGATTACTCATTGAATTGATTAATAATAGAACAGAAATTGAATGACTGAAACATGCTTTAGCAGTAGTTAATTAACATTTTAATGCTTTTAGCTTCAGTAACGGTTTAATTTGTTTTGATGCACTTTCTTATAAATCTATCACTATAATGAAGAAATCAGGAAATGTGTTCTACTGTGTGGCGTAGGGCTGTCCACAATATGCTTGTCAACTTTTGGCAACTTTTCGTATTTCGAGCAACTTTTTTCATTTACTGTGCGAATCCAAAAAGCGTGAACACCTTTATTTAACTTTGGCATGATCAAACCACAAGAAGAATTAGGCAGGAAACTCAAATTTAGACTTTGTTTTTGCAGAAAAGCGTTGCGAAAATAGCAATAATTTATACAGGAAAAAATTGACCAATTTTTAGCAAAGGAAAATCCAAGCGTTGAATCAAAATGTTCACGCGGTTTTCTGATTCGCACAGTAATCGTTTAGCCGGAGATGTATGCTCTGTAGTTACATGTGTGGTTGAACGTGATGCGCTCAGCATTGTTCTTTATTACATGTCAGCGATAAGCTGTGATACATGGGATTATTATATTGTTATTATTAAATTATGAGGAGTTTTTATAATTATTGTTTATTGTTTTGAATCTCCGTCGTTATAAAAGCACCCTCTTCACGTTTGTAGTTTCACATATTAAGTATTTCTGTTGAGTGGAAGGTAATCCAGTGGACAATCTATATCCAGTGTTCGTTGAGAGTTCTCTTCTCGCTCGGAGTGTGTAAGTCTTTCACGCTCTCAATGTATTTCTTTTAGTGATCTTTCGATTTCGATCGAAGACATTTACCTTGAATTAGGGTTGGATAAATTCTGCCGGCAGAATTTCGAGTAGAATAGGCTAATTTTGGCATCAGGCAGGCTAGAATAAGGGATTTTTGAGCAGAATTCGACAATCGAAGAATAAGCAACAAAAAAAAAAATGCGAAAGAAAGAAAACCCAATCCGTAATCCACTAATATTGACCCAAATGTTAAAAAAAAAAATTGGAATGTCGTTTCTCTGTTTTGGATTCTTTAGCTGAATATTTATTTAAAGGAGCTACGTCACGGATGGCGCATCTTGAAAAATTAGCCAATTTTTTTCAACCATCCTTGTTCCTGTTTGGTTTATTAGCACCTCTTTGGTGTTTATCTACCTTAGTAAACTATTATTTTGAGGCTTTCTTCAATGTGAAGGTGATTTTGCACTTTGCACTTTGCAAAAAATGACTTAAAATATCGTGACATAGTTCCTTTAAGAGGCAAACAATTTTAGGGAATTGAACGAGATCTTATTACCCGAGTTTACGAGCTGCTGTTGTCTTTCTGAAAGTCCTAGCTGGCCTTTTTCGTACCAATGCATTACATTTTTCAGTCTTTTCGAAAACAACAGGCATTTTAAAATGTTACCATATTAAATATTATGAAGGTTGTAGGTGACATTGCACTGAAGTACACTCCAGTTTTTCATCACATTTTAATCCGAATATCTGAGGCGATTATAGGCCTTTCGAACAGATATTCCATCTAAACGATCCGTTGGGTTCCCTTATCAGTGGTTATACCGCGAAAAACAAGCAAAATACAGCACGTAGATGGCTGGCATGGCGTGCCAAACTCGTTAGCCGTCATAGCTGGCGTTGTCCGGTAACGCTGGGTTGCCCTTTGGGATCCATCACTCACTGGGATGTGGTGCCATTGCTCTACCACTCATTGGTACGGGTACTCTTAACTTCCCTCATGATGTCGCAGTACAGGCATATGGTAGATGAAGCTATACGCCACAGCAACACGTATCCTAATTCACCCATAGAGGAGTTTAGATTCATCGTACACGGTGAGGATAAAGAGTCTGAACTGTTTTCCTATGATAACAGGGTACGTTTAATTTACTCCTCGGATGTCTAAGGGGTAGGGATGGATGCCACAACCTCCCGGCCTTTCCTTGTTCTGTTCACGGTTAACTTGTTAAACATAGAAGCGAGGCAATTCGGGAACAAGCTGTAAAACATCGTGATTTTTTGAGTTCCTTGAACTATGTTAGTATACAATCTTTATCGATCAAGTGTCATTAGAGTATACAGCTGTTTCGAGAAAGGTTGTCGGAAAAAAGCGCACGCGACAATCCCGAAAGGTATTGTGGGTAGTTTTAAGTTCACGGTTCCTTGACTTCAGCATTTCAGGGAAATGTGAGAAAATGGCACCAGACGCCATGGACGTATGTTTGCGAGTGCTACAAGAAAGCAACAAAAGTAGGTTTGACAGCTACAGTGTCAGGAATGTACCTTTCTGATCATATCCCAGATTACCTTTCGGGATTGTCGCGTGCGCTTTTTTCCGACAACGTTTCTAGAAACAGCTGTATGTAATTTTCCGATCCCTCGAGCCCTCTTCTGCACTGTCTAACTTCCGGTGGCGCTGAACGGAAGTCAGAAAGCGAAAATTTAGTTAAAACGAAGTACATTAGATGGTACACGACATTACCGAACATTAGACTTCAGTCAGTCAGTCAGTCAGTCAGGCAGTCCGTCCGTCCGTCCGTCCGTCCGTCCGTCCGTCCGTCCGTCCGTCCGTCCGTCCGTCCGTCCGTCCGTCCGTCCGTCCGTCGTCCGTCCGTCAGTCAGTCAGTCAGTCAGTCTGTCTGTCTGTCTTTCTGTCTGTCTGTCTGTCTGTCTTTCAGTCAGTTACATTTCAGACACTTCACAGTTTCCTTTTAGTCTGAATCGCGACGTGCAAAATCTTTATATCATTTGTCAGTTGTTAGTCAGGCGGATATTGAGGGAGAGACATGAATTTTTATTTAGTGCCATTTTCAATTTTAACCGTTTGTCATTTAATTTGTCAGTTATTTCCTTTCACACTCTCGTTTACCGTTCAATAACTCCATTTCCTGGAATTTTACGGCCCAATCTTGATTTACCTTTTTTCTTTTTAACCAACAGTAATTACTCAGCCTTGGAACGCACACTCTTCTACGATCACGTGCCTTCAGATCGTCACATGGAACTCTGGGAAATTAACAACAAGGTCCACCGTAAGGGCTTGGAACTAGTCAAGCCAGGCATGCGGTGCAGTGATGTTTCGCGGAAACTGAACGAAATTTACATGGAACACGACATACTGCAATACCGCGTGATTGGGTATGGTCACTCCACGGGCGTTCTTTCATACTATTACGGGAGAGACTGGGGCCTAGAGTTCCTGGAGCACGTGGATACGGTGTTGGAGCCCGGCATGGTGATAACCATGGAAACGCATGATTGTGGTTCCCGAAGGACATCCGGGGCTGGCGGGTACAGGGAGCACGACACGTTGATTATTACGGAGACTGGGGTCGAGAATACAACCGCGTCGTTTCCCATTGGCCCAGAGCAGAACATCATCAAGAATTGACAATGTAATATGTCAAACACTGCAGACAGTGTTTCATCACATTTCCAAACACACGAGAAGAGAGTTTGAAAAAACGACGTGTAGCGGAGTATTTTTTGACGAAATTCGAAGTGTTTGGAAAATCGGATGAAACACTGTCTCGAGTGTTTCATATATCTTCTCAATCGAAACAAAAACTAAAGAGTGAACGTAGAAATAAAATCGTAAACAATATATGCTAATTACGACCGGGTATCTATACCTCCGACACGGTTATGATATCGTTTATGTTAATGTTTATGTTGTATCGTTTGTTTGTGAATTGTTAACGAGTTTGAGAAATTACAATTTCAAAAAGAATGCATTGTAGAGTTGTTTATGGCCCGGTTGTTCGAAAGCCGATTAACGCTAATCAAGGATTAAAAGTTAATCAAGCTTTCAATTTATTTTGTATAAAAGTGTTTTTCTCTGCTAATGTTGAGTAAAGTTTGAGATTAGTCAAAGTCAAAACAGAAAGACAAAAAATATAAACAGAAAACCTCACTGAAAAGTCACAAACTGAAATCAAAATTCGCGCTAATCCTGGATTAGATTAATCGTCCTTTGAACAACCCGGCCCAGCTGGAGTCCGTGTTGCTTGGAGACCGTAAAACATGGAATAACACTCGAATAACACTCAGTTTAAACTCGCAAGTCAACTCGAGTGGTGCGGTAGCTTGCTTGCTTCGGACTTGCGACTGTGTTTGGCAGGGTTTGCGTGTTTGTTGCGAACTTTCACCGATCGAGCTCAAATTTACATGCACGCAAATTGGCTCAAGTTAACAGTGAGTTTATGCAAGTCAACGCAGTTGGTTTTTAGGTTTTGTACGCTAGTTCATAAATTATTTCAAAAGGCGTACAAACTTCAATAAAGGGAGACAAGATGAAGATAAAACAGGTAGACGTTTTCTCGACATTTTAGTCTAATTTGGGAAGCCCGCTAATAACGAGTTTTGGGGCACGTGCCGCACATGCAATGTTTTTTAAAATAATAAAAATCCCATTTTTCTTCTGTTTGTTCCTTCGTTCTTTCCCCGTTAATTTAATTTGAATATCCTGTGGTGACTATATTATAAAACACTCGATCTCGTCGTACATTAACTCGTAGCCAACGAGGGGCTATGTGCGACTCGATTTCGTAGAATAATTGTTAAATGTTCAATGGCGGACATTTGGTCACATGTCTCCTAGAAATGATGAGCGCTGTTGCTCAAATTAAATACAGCTGTTTCGAGAAAGGTTGTCGGAAAAAAGCGCACGCGACAATCCCGAAAGGTATTGTGGGTAGTTTTAAGTTCACGGTTCCTTGACTTCAACATTTCAGGGAAAATCTGAGAAAATGACACGAGACGCTATGGAAGTATGCTTGCGAGTGCTAAAAGAAAGCAACACAAGTAGGTTCGACAGCTACAGTGTCAGGAACGTACCTTGCTGATCATATCCCAGATTACCTTTCGGGATTGTCGCGTGCGCTTTTTTCCGACAACGTTTCTCGAAACAGCTGTAAACGTTTATAAATGATCTAAATCGACCGCTCACTTAGGGAGACGCGGGCTCTGGATACGAGTTATTGTTGTTGCTATTTTTAACCTTACTAGGTTACTTCTTACATGTTCTTACTAACTGGCTAGGAATAAAAAGCAAATGTTGGCAATATTAAATACCTTTCCATGTTTTGGTGCACCGTTGCCATCAGGTGTGATGTTGACATCTATCAAGCCTTTGTTGTAACTGAAAACCATTTCCTGTTTGATGGACTTTTAAGGATTATGAGATTAAAATGCAAATTAAAATTTCATGTTAATCTCATAATCCTTGTCAATCCAGCGGCTCCCTGTAATGGCCGTATGGTGGTTGAAATCTTCCTTCTTGACGACTCCAGTAGTTTCTGTAGTTTATAACAGGTCACGTAATGGCACTTGGTTTAAAATGAAAATTTGTTGCTTAAAAGGCCTCTAAAAGTAATAATTCAAAATGCCAGAACAAAGTATAATAATTATCTAACGACGTCTTGTCGATTTTAAGAGTGAGCAATTATCAGAAACTAATTTCTGGGGGTTCAACTAGGGATTGTGAAGAGCAACTCAACTAAAAGTACCGTTGAAGCGCGCGCCTAAAAAGAACGCACGCGCGTGACACTCGATAGATTACCATGGCACCGGAAGCTTGTGTTTTTTTTACGAAAACTGAAACAAAGTTTGGAAAACATGCCATCGGTAAAGAAATACTTGTTCTTAGCTTCTGGTGTTCAATATTTTAACTTCCAGCAAATGAAACCACATGATTTGTTGACAAAGTAAAATGTTTGATAATGAGAATAAAGACAAAAAACTGTTTAGATTTCTCGGAGTTTTGAGTGCGAAAAAGTCTAAAAATGTTTTGAAAACTCGAAAAAAAATCTTACCTACCGTTGAGCAGTTTGTGTAACATCCGATAACAGCAGAGTAATAGGAAGAAAAGTGACAGCGCCATAAGCGAAATCACCAACTTCCCACATGCTTTATAACAAAACCTTTTTCTTTCTCACGAAAAACGCATAACTTGTTCGTCCCGCGAAAAAGAGCAAGTGAAAGTTTGACGTCACAATAAGTATTTATGACGCAGCGTGCAGCGCGATAAGTCAAGAAGACTCGTTCCCAGGCTGCTCCTTTCTAAAACCAAGTTAGTTTCACTTCAAATTTCCTGAAAACGTTTTGATTTTGCCAGAAGAAAAAACATAGTAATTAGTTGCAGGCGTACAAACTCATTATATATCTACGTCCCATTGCAGTAGCTTTTTATTACACAATTTTTATGTATATATATATAAAGAGGTTATTTTTCTAAACTCTGATAAAACATGGTTTTTAACCAATCAAGCGCGCGCAGTTTTCAGTCTATATTTAAATAGATATATAGAGGTTATTCATCGGAAAGCTGTGTAATACGGTCGGGCATTTTTACGAAGTCAGTTTTTTTTTTTCGAGCCTTTAGGCGAGAAACCAATAAACATTGACGAGTAAAAATGCCCAGCCGTATTACACAAATTTCCGCTGAATAAATTGTTTATTATACGACATAATTCTTTCGAGTGGAATTCTAAATGCTTCTTTCGGTTACTTGCGAGATGCTCGATATCCGTGACTAATATAACGGTCTAAGAATGGAAACTGAAACAAGACATTTCTCGCCGCATACATACCAAGTTTGGTAATACAATGAAATTTCATTTCTCGAACCTCCACGCACGGGAGACGAAAATTGGTTCCAGAAATCGGGAAGTTCGAAACAACTTTTGGTTCGAGTTATCGGGTTTTTGAGAAAACGAGGGTTCGAGAAATCGAAGTCCCCACTGTATATAAACAATTCTTCTGACCATTTAATCTTTTGGGGCTTTCTCCCACCGGAATCAGATAATGGCTGAGACATTCTAAAACAGAGTTTTTCGTTTCCATTGATAACACCACGCTTTTAGAAAGCATCACTTATTCAGCTACAGAAGTTGGAATCTCCAGTTTACTCAATCTCAATCTCTGTCATTGTCTCCGCTACACAGATTTACACTTTATAACCACTGTGAAGAAACCGCAGCTAACCCCAGAAGTCCTTCGAAAACAGTGTCTTAATTCGACCACTGCTACTGAAGAATGGTTGACACTAAACTTTAGCAGAAGTCTGTGGTAACATCATTTATAGCTTCACTCGAAGTGTGGCCGAGCATTACAATTTTGATGAAGCGGGATCATACCTCTGACTTGTTTGTTACAATCCTCTACAGGACTCGGGACGGAGTGGTATTATCATCCTGTAGATGAAGTTATTTTACAAGAATACAGCAACAGAGAAGCAACAACAGGTGATTATCTAGCATCTAGTAGAATTAATGCCACGCTTATAAACGCGTGCTCTACAGAGGACACTGAAGAACAAACACGGGAAGTAACAGAAGATAGAGCAATGGCTTGGAAGCAGCTAAGGCCGTCATTTTTCCGCACCGTTTGGAATTCATTTCTCTTTGGATTTCTGATGTCAGTTTTAAGTGCTGTTGTTGTTGGAATCATTTCTATTTCCTTCTATTATCTCAGCTACCAAACACAGCTAAATTGTGAGTTACAACCCAAGGAATCGATCCCAAACAAGCTACAGTGGATTAGTACCATTGCAGAAATAACCTTCGTCATGATACTTTACAGCTGGTTTTTCCTCAACACTTTGTTCTATTTTCGACCGTTTCAAATATCGGGAATAAAACTTAGAAGTTTTCTTCTATGTCTGGTTTGCTACTGCTTAGATGCAGGTTATAGAATTGCCATTCAGGCCCTTGGAATCGCTCACTCCAAGTTGACACGTACGCAAAGACTTCCTGCACACGTTATGTTTTTATTGTGTGTCTGTTTACAGGCCTACAACATCTCCAGACATTTTGCTGACGGGAGTGGGAAAAAAAGCTATTCAAGACATTCTTACTTTTTCTGTGCCGTGCATGTTAACATTTGTTGTGGCGCTTCTGGTAGTTCGTTTCATCTACCCAGCTTACATAGAACAAGACAAATCTGGCAAAATAATCATTGCAGTATTTGCACCCCTCATCGCACTGCTTCTGAAAGGGATCAGCCGTATTCTTGTTCAGCGGTTATGGAAGATAAGCCATCCGGGAACTTCATTCGTACTGCTGGTTCCACTGTACTGTGGGTCAGCTGTGCTGTTAAGACTTTACAACTGGATCTTAACAGCCGTTTAGAATCCGTTGCCCTGATTGGTATAATCCATGGCATTGCAGAAGTCATAGAACGCAGTACCATAGCTTTGATTGATCACATTTATAATCAGCTTTGGGAAAGGAGAGTAGTACCCTTGGGAGATTTTCGTACTCCTCGTCGCGAGCGACTAGCAGCTGATATCCTCCATTTATGAGTGTAGTGTATGAAAGCTAGCGCTGTCGTCTCAGTAAACGGCTTCTTGTATTTGTATCAATATTTTTACACGAGTGACAATTCTCCCCTAGAGCTGCTTCAGTCTTTTGCAATCACCACATCAGTTCCCCTGGCTATTGAGTGGTTCTTCACTAGTGTGTCTCTAGCTATCGAAACCCGATACCTCAATATTCCTGTAATAGCTGTATGGCGTAAAAGGTGGAAGAGACACATTCTGGTGGCGATAACAAACTCAGTGGCGATCACCCTTTGGACGCTACAAGTCTTTTGATGGTTATACAAGAACGTTTTTACTGACACAAAAGTACCACTGCCAAACGCCGTTCAGTTAGAGCTGTTTTCATTTGAGTGTCGTACAACCAAAAACCAAAGAAATTACAACAGTACTATACAATGGCAGCAAATCAAAAGAAACAATAGACAACACAATGAATCAATGAGAACTTGAAGCAAATACACGTAACCGGCTCCAAGCGCGGGAAAACGCGTGCGACCAAGTCGTGATTGGTTTTGATTGGTTGATGTAGGTGGCGCGAGTTTTTAAGCCCATCACATGTACAGAGACAGAGCGTAGTAACGTAAAGGCCGTAGCAAACGAGGAAACATTGTTGCGGAAACATTGTTTCGGACGCAAATGTTTCCCCGTTTGCCCGAGCGGGCAGCAAAACAATGTTTTACTTCCTTGCTGCGCAAACGAAGAAATATTTAACGGGAAACAAATGCTGCGAACACGCGATATTATGCGCGCGCAATGCAAACAAGCCTTGGAATCTAGTCAACATTGTTTCCTCCGCGAGCAAACGGGGAAACATTTGCTGCGGACGCAAAATGTTTCTGAATTTTTCAGAAACATTTTTTGCGTCTCAGACGCGCAACAAATGTTGCGTGCGCGGGCAAACGGGGAAACATTTGCGTCCGCAACAATGTTTCCTCGTTTGCCACGGCCTTAAAACCAAAGCAATTCCGGATTACTTTCGACCCTCAATATAGAAAACACCGCGCTAACCATTTTGTGTTATGATTACTCATTCATTTACGTAACCGGCGCCAAGCGCGGGAAAACGTATGTGACCAAGTCGTGATTGGTTTTGGTTTTGATTGGTTGAGTAGGTGGCGCGAGTTTTTAAGCCCATCACATGTACAGAGACAGAGCGTAGTAACGTAAAATTTATGATTACTCATTGAATTTATTAATAATAGAACAGAAATTGAATGACTGAAACATGCTTTAGCAGTAGTTAATTAAAATTTTAATGCTTTTAGGCTTCAGTAACGGTTTAATTTGTTTTGATGCACTTTCTTATAAATCTATCACTATAATGAAGAAATCAGGAAATGTGTTCTACTGTGTGGCGTAGGGCTGTCCACAATATGCTTTTCAACTTTATGGCAACTTTTCGTATTTCGAGCAACTTTTTTCATTTTACTGTGGGCGAATCCAAAAAGCGTGAAACACTTTTATTTAACTTTGGCATGATCAAACCACAAGAAGAATTAGGCAGGAAACTCAAATTTACACTTTGTTTTTGCAGAAAAGCGTTACGAAAATAGCAATAATTTATACAGGAAAAAAATAGACCAATTTTTATCAAAGGAAAATCCAAGCGTTGAATCAAAATGTTCACGGTTTTCTGATTCGCACAGTAATCGTTTAGCCGGAGATGCATATGCTCTGTAGTTACATGTGTGGTTGAACGTGATGCGCTCAGCATTGTTCTTTATTACATGTCAGCGATAAGCTGTGATACATGGGATTATTATATGTTATTATTAAATTATGAGGAGTTTTTATAATTATTGTTTATTGTTTTGAATCTCCGTCGTTATAAAAGCATCACTCTTCACGTTTGTAGTTTCACATATTAAGTATTTCTGTTGAGTATGTTAAAAAAAAATTGGAATGTCGTTTATCTGTTTTGGATTCTTTAGCTGAATATTTATTTAAAGGAGCTACGTCACGGAATGGCGCATCTTGAAAAAATTGGCCAATTTTTTTCAAGTTCGCTATTCGCAATCCGTCTTAATCTTCTCCATCCTCAACCATCCTTGTTCCTGTTTGGTTTATTATCACCTCTTTGGTGTTTATCTACCTTAGTAAACTATTATTTTGAGGCTTTCTTCAATTTGAAGGTGATTTTGCACTTGAACGAGATCTTATTACCGAGTTTACGAGCTGCTGTTGTCTTTTTGAAAGTCCAGCTGGCCTTTTTTCGTACCAATGCATTACATTTTACAGTCTTTTCGAAACAACAGGCATTTTAAATGTTACCATATTAATATTACGAAGGTTGCAGGTGACATTGCACTGAAGTACACTCCAGTTTTTCATCACATTTTAATCCGAATATCTGAGGCGATTATAGACCTTTCGAACAGATTTTCCATCTAAACGATCCGTTGGGTTCCTTATCAGTGGTTATACCGCGAAAAACAAGCAAAATACAGCACGTAGATGGTTGGCATGGCGTGCCAAACTCATTAGCCGTCATAGCTGGCGTTGTCCGGTAACGCTGGGTTGCCCTTTGGATCCATCACTCAGGATCATCTCATGAGGGAGCTGAGAAATGGATAAATTTTAACTGATAACTGAGAATCCAGCACCACCATCGGCCACCCTTCTCTCATAGTATATTTAATTTTGGCTGGCGCATACTTTAGGGACTGTGCAATAATTATCAGGAGGGGGGGGGGGGGGGTTGGAAAATGGGCTTCATGTAGGAAAATATTAGTAATACCCCCCCTCCTAAAGGAGTGAATTTAGTTATTCGCCCCCCCCCCCCCTGTAAACAGTCAGAAATGATGTACGACACCCCCCCCCCCCCCCCCCCCCCCTCCTCCCCTCACAGTATACACACATCTTTATACAAGTACCCTGCATTTTCTCTACACCTGTGGATTAAAAATCTTATAACAGAAAGAAGAGCTAGCTCCTACTACATGTTTAATTGTTGGACATCTGGAACAAACATCAAAAGAGCATGTGTGTTATTTTCAGGTCTGGTGAAGGCCAGCTAGGCCCGAAGGGCCGGAAATTTTTCGGTCACCACCTTATAAATAGTTATGGATTCGCCAATGTAATATGTACTTGAAATAAAATGTTAAGCCCCCCCCTCTCTTGAGTGACCTTATTTTTACCTAGAGCCCCCCCTCTCCTTGCTTTGATTTTACTTTATGCCCCCCCCCCTCTGTTTTTCCAACCCCCCTCCTGGTAATTATTGCACAGTCCCTTAGTAGAGTTTCGTTCCTATTGTTAGCTTCACAATCATACTCACTTGTAATACTTGCAGGTTTATTAATAAAAGCACCGCAGAAGGTCAACACGGTTTCGATCACTACAAGCTGACAGTATTATAAGAAATTTTTTTATAGCACACATAAAATTATTTATAGCACATGACCCACAAGCATTGTCATGCTTTAATTATCATCGTGTCAAAAATAAAGGTTATTGTATTGTATTGTATTGTATTGTATTGTATTGTATTGTATTGTATTGTAAGAGGGAGTTATATCTTAAGCTCAAGGTTATGGAGGAGAAACTGCAGTCGCTTAGCCACTGAGGTCAATTAACTAATTAAGATATACTCCAGTTAGAATCATTCTCACAGAAATCTGTGGTCACAATGCGGGGGGGGGGGGGGGGGGGGGGGATGACTCCCATATAAAGTGACGGGGTTAAAAATTTATGGTTTGTCACCGCTTTGGGACGTTGAGTCTAAAATCGCCACTGTTAGAGTTATCCGGTACTTTTTAGGGAATCAAGCCCGAAAGATATACGACAGGAACTAGTTCCGCTCTAGAATTGGTACTTCCTGGGAATAAAATGAATTTGAGCCACACCCACGAAACGAAATTATTGGTACCTTTTAGAGTCCCTTTCAAATTTCCCGACAATCATCCCGTCACTTTTATATGAGAGCCCCCCCCCCCCCCCCCCCCCCCCCGCAAGGATGGCGGGGAATGCATAGGAAGGAAAGGTGCGCTTCTCTTAGCGTCTTTTCCCATCCCATGGTCTTTCGAGCTTCGAGCTGGTAATCAGTGCCCTGACCGCACTCGCGGGTACTGGTAACCAGTCGCTCGCGCTCTTCATTTGCGCTCTTCCAGTTCCAGTCTCTCCTACTCCCCTCGCATGTAAATCGCTCATTTCTCGCAAGTCTACTCGAATAAACGGTTTCTACAAGTTTCTTTTACCGACTCGGCAGCGTCGCTGAGGCACATGGTCCACGTTCCAACAACTCTAGCAGCTATCAGTCCTTCCGGCTTATCCTAACCAGCGCTAGTACCGCCTGTCGAGGTATTCACATTCTCTTGTTTTGCTCATTCTTTTATGTAGCGGAATGTGCTTTAGTTATGTACGTTGGCGCTCCCGGGCGTCTGTGCAACGTAAAAGAGAATGAAATTACGTTGGCGCATCGTCGCGTCTGTGCAACGTTAAAGAGAGAATGAAACTACGTTGGCGCTTTGTCGCTTGTGCAACGTACAGTGTTTTACAGAGGAGTTGTGTTCATGCTTGATTTTACGTTGGCGCTTTGTCGCTTGTGCAACGTACAGGGCTTTACAGAGAAGCTGTGTTTCATGTCTGATTTTACGTTAGCGCTTTGTCGCTTGTGCAACGTACAGGGCTTTACAAGAGAAGTTTGTGTCATGTCTGATTTTACGTTAGCGCTTTGTCGCTTGTGCAACGTACAGTGTTTTATAGAGAAGTTGTGTTCATGTCTGATTTTATACGTTAGCGCTTTGTCGCTTGTGCAACGTACAATGTTTTACAGAGAAGTTGTGTTCATGCTTGATTTTACGTTGGCGCTTTATCGCTTGTGCAACGTACAGTGTTTTACAGAGAAGTTGTGTTCATGTCTGATTTTACGTTAGCGCTTTGTCGCTTGTGCAACGTACAATGTTTTACAGAGAAGTTGTGTTCATGCTTGATTTTACGTTGGCGCTTTGTCGCTTGTGCAACGTACAGTGTTTTACAGAGAAGTTGTGTTCATGCTTGATTTTACGTTGGCGCTTTGTCGCTTGTGCAACGTACAGGGCTTTACAGAGAAGCTGTGTTCATGTCTGATTTTACGTTAGCGCTTTGTCGCTTGTGCAACGTACAGGGCTTTACAGAGAAGCTGTGTTCATGTCTGATTTTACGTTAGCGCTTTGTCGCTTGTGCCAACGTACAGGGCTTTACAGAGAAGTTGTGTTCATGTCTGATTTTACGGTAGCGCTTTGTCGCTTGTGCAACGTACAGTGCTTTACAGAGAAGTGTGTTCATGTCTGATTTTACGTTAGCGCTTTGTCGCTTGTGCAACGTACAGTGTTTTATAGAGAAGTTGTGTTCATGTCTGATTTTATACGTTAGCGCTTTGTCGCTTGTGCAACGTACAATGTTTTACAGAGAAGTTGTGTTCATGCTTGATTTTACGTTGGCGCTTTATCACTTGTGCAACGTACAGTGTTTTACAGAGAAGTTGTGTTCATGTCTGATTTTACGTTAGCGCTTTGTCGCTTGTGCAACGTACAGTGTTTTATAGAGAAGTTATGTTCATGTCTGATTTTACGTTAGCGCTTTTTCGCTTGTGCAACGTACAGTGTTTTATAGAGAAGTTATGTTCATGTCTGATTTTACGTTAGCGCTTTTTCGCTTGTGCAACGTACAGTGTTTTACAGAGAAGTCGTGTTCATGCTTGATTTTACGTTGGCGCTTTATCGCTTGCGCAACGTACAGTGTTTTACGGATAAGTTGTGTTCATGTCTGATTTTACGTTGGCGCTCAGTCGCTTGTGCAACGTACAGTGTTTTACAGAGAAGTTGTGTTCATGTCTGATTTGTCGCTTGTGCAACGTACAGTGTTTATAGAGAAGGTTGTGTTCATGTCTGATTTTACGTTGGCGCTCAGTCGCTTGGAACAACGTAGAATATTTTTCGATTAGGTGTGATTTTTACGTTTACGAGTCAGTTTCATTTTAACGGCGTCATTGCAGATTATTTTTACGGTTTGCATGTGCTTATTAATTTCTCCTTGTTTTTACGCTGGCGTTTTTATCAGCAATGTACTTTGTATTTTGCGGTCTGTACGCGCCTTGTGCTTTGCCGTTTTGCATCGTACAGATTTGTTTATTTCAGTTTTGCTTTATTTTCGTTGCTGTTTTGTCACTTTAGCAACGTGAAATTATATACTAATAAGGTGTGAATTCCTGTTTGTTTTACGTGTTACGTTTTTAGATATGTATGTTTCGGGTTTCTTTTACGTTGGCGTTTTTGTCGCTTCAGCAACTAGTGGTACTTATATTTTCTGTCTCAATTTGCAGGGCTTTGGTGTTTTTTATTCACCCTTGTGGTTAATGCTTTTTCCAACTTTGCGATGTTTTTTTGTGTGCAGGCAAATAGTTTTTTAGTGCCTAGTCGTGACATTGTGTCTCGTGGGTAATTTTTATGCTAATCATCATATTTTTGCTGCATTTACTGAAAGTGTTATGTTTTTGCCGCTTTGTGGTTGCACTCCTCTCCCCGTGTTCACAAGTCATCGCTAGCTATTAGCATTTATTTTATTTTCTTGTTTTTTATTACCGGGCCGTTATTTTTTATTTATTTTTATTTTTGCGTTTGCGTTTTCTTCAGTTTTCTGTTCTCTATTTTTGTCTTGTTTTTCTTTGTCTTTCTTTCCTTTTCCTTCTCCACTTCCGAGTCGTGTCCGGGGGGTATTCTAAACAAAAACCCTCTTCCTGTCTTCCGGAACGGATTCCTGGCTCGACTCGGCTGTGGGGTTTATCTCCCTCTCCTTTTTTGCGCTTTATGTTTCATTTTATATTATTTATTGTACTATTTATTCTTGCATTACTAGTTTACGGCCGTGTATATTTTAGCTCAAGACATTTTAGTAGCTTTTAGTGTGTATTATGGCCTTTATATTGTGGCAGGAAAGGATTATCTGATCTTTATTAATGCGTGTCTTTAAAGACAAACCCCACAGCCGAGTCGGGCTACTCCCGTCTATGTAATGTGTCCTTTTTGCGTTCCCTGGGCCACACATCCCCCAATTACTTTCCACCCGCTCAGGAACTTTAAAATGTTTTCCGCCTAGCTTTGTCGTTACGCCACCTAAAACTTTAGGTTGGGATGGAATGAAGTAAGGACAGAGGGCTGACAGCTTGCGTTTATTACTTTGACCTACACTCTGTGCTGCGCTTTTGATCTCTGAGTTTCACTCTGTGTTCCTCACTTTAGGGTTTGGGTTTTCTGAGTTTTGGGGGGGGGGGGGGGGGGGGGGGAAATAGGATATAAACACCATCGGGACCGGCACAAACTGTCCGTCTTAGTGAGGTTTCCGCTTATGGAGAGTTTATACCGTAGTCGAGGAGCTTATCCGGCGAGGGCAAAAATTTTTCACCCATAACTTATCCGTCATAAGGCGTAGAGTGGCTGTTACGCGAATGTGAATTTATTACTATTCTCATTCGTGAAAAAGCCACGTCATGACTTTTCACGCGATCAGATAACCACGTGCTCACGCATATAACACCCCATTGGCTGTATAAGTCCCCAGGGAGATTCTCAGGACCTTTTATACACCCCTCGCATGTAAATCGCTCATTTCTCGAAAGTCTACTCGAATAAACGGTTTCTACAAGTTCCCCACCCACCTCCCCTTCAGCGACGCTAATTCTTTATTCTTCGGCTCACTCTACGCCTTATCAAAAATTTTCACCCATAACTTATCCGTCATAAGGCGTAGAGTGGTTGTTACGCGAATGTGAATTTATTACTATTCTACATTAGTAAAACTCTACTAGTATACTAATGCAAACGAGACAATCTGATTGGCTGAGCTACTCGTACACTATCAGCCATTAGTGTGCAGTGGCTGGAGGTCGTCTATAAAATTGCGGTTTCTTCTCGTTTCTCCGAAGTTTCAGAAGAAGATTTAGAGTTAATACTAGACAATTGTTATGATTTTTACTAAAACAATTAGATTATTCGCTCTCAATTTCTATGATGTGATAGTTGATTCGGCCGTATGTGATAGTTGATTCGGCCTACGGCCTCATCAACTATCACATCATAGAAATCTCGAGCTCATAATCTAATTGTTAAGTAGAAAGACTTATCGCGAAGGAGAACGTAATTTGAAGTATTTAGGATAAAAAGTTCCTTTCATGAAGATTTTACAGAACAATTATATAAAGAAGTAGATTTTTGCTTCATATGCACTTTAACCGAGAATTAATCAGTTGTGTAACCTTTATACACAAAAGTATGTTGGCAAAATTGAAAATCGCGTTGACAAGAAGAGCAATAAATTGTGCTGGTGATGCTTAGTAGTCTTTTCGAAAGTAATCCGGAGTTGCTTTGGTTTTGCTTTATACGCTCTGTGATTGGTTTAAAAATTTCACGCCACCTACACAACCAATCAGATGCCAAACCAAATCCAATCGCGACTTGGTCACGCGCGTTTTCCCGCGCGTTTTCCCGCGCTTGGCGCCGGCTAAGTGTATTTGCTATGAATCCTCACTGGTTCATTGACGGTTGTTTACGACTGTTAGCTATTGTAATTGCTTTGGTTTTGGTTAACGACACTCAATTGCCCGTTCCGAAGTTCATAAACGGACTGGGCCCTAGTTTATACATTGTTCAAATTGCGTCATATTAAGAAATGAATCCTATCACCAGAACGATCGCATAAAAATGAGTAAGTTTACCAAGTTTGGTTATGTTACACTGCATAGTAAAGGCCTACTCTGGGACCTTAAGTCGCCGTAACTTTAGGCAACTTTAGGCGATTTAAGGCGACTTAAGGCGATTTAAGCAAAATTGGCTGGAAAATCATGGCGACTTTGGGCGATTTTAGGCAACTTAAGGCAACTTAAGGCGACTTAAGGCAACTTCAGGCGACTTTAGGCGATTTTATGCATTTTAGGCCCGTCCACACGTATCCGTTTTCGTTTGAAAACGCAAAACTTTCTTTCCGTTTTTCAAATTTCTCCGTCCACACGTAGCGTTTTCGAATCGGTTTTGCCCGTCCACACGTATACGCAAAAACGATTGAAAATGCTTCAAATGCCTCTAAAGGGCATGCGCGCCACTGAGTTTAGCCGAGCTTGCGAGTTGTTTGTGGCTTTTTATCGCTTTCAGTTTTGCTACATGTAGTCTTTGGAAAAAAGCATTCAAAAATGTCGAAAAAGAGAGGCCGCGATCCTTTTGGTCAGCACAAACGCATGCGCAGTGAATTGAACTCGACCTCTTGACGTCATCGTTTTCGAAAAGTTCCGTTTTCAGGTGTCCACACGAGAACACGAAAAACGCCGTTTTCAAAAGTTTCCACTTTGGAAAGCGTTTTCAAAAGTTTCCGTTTTCGGTGACCGTTTTCATCGGATACGTGTGGACGGGAGGCGAAAACGGAAAGAAACTTTTGCGTTTTCAAACGAAAACGGATACGTGTGGACGGGGCCTTAGGCATAAAATTATAATTATTTTATTATAATTATTATAAAATTTTATTATAAGTAATGGTAATTGTACCTAGTGGAGTACAATTCCGGGTGTAATCGGGTGAGTAATTTCTAAATCGGCCGAGGGTGCAGCGCGAGACCGATTTGAAATTACGAGCACAACTACCCCTGAATTGTACGACACAAGGTCCAATTACCAATTAATCGTATCAATAACAAAAGTCAAGGTAGGAAATCTGAGAGAAACTTTTTTAGATTTTTTCAATCAGTTTTACAAACAGTATGGAGACAGCAGGAAAGAACCCATTTAAATTCACGTAATTGATGCGTGAATGGCGTAGGTGTACAATTACAGGTATCCAATTTGAACTTGCTGTAATAATTGGACATCCACGTGATCGCATACGGAGAACCAATCAGAAATGAGAATTTTGTCATTGATACGATTATAATTATAATAAAATTATAAAGAGATTTACATCACCATGACCACCCTTATTATTACGGCCTGATGATTTCCTGGACTTGCTAGGATTACTGTGTATAATTTCACATCAGCCCATTTACAGTACACTGGATTTTTAGTTCAGGGCTGGGTTGTTCGAAAGCCGATTAACACTAATCCTGAATTAAAAGTCAATGAACGACTGACTTTTAATCTAGGACATCTAGGATTGGCGTTAATTGGCTTTTGAACAACCGGCCCAGGAGACAAACAACAATAAACATATACCAAGGATTAAAGTTAAAGCACCCTATTTATTGATATCAATAAATAACCTTAAATCAGTCACAATTCTGCTGAGCAGTGTCTAAATGGAGTAATGAAATCTGTCAAATAGCATATTAATATTATTGATTGTTCTTGTTACATGTAAACTCAATTATTATGATCTTTGCAACAATTAACGCTCAAAACAAACATAATTATGAATAATCACAATATTTACAGAAGAATAGATACATGTATCTAAAAAAAGAATTATTTCAAAACAAAAACTGTGAATTGAAAGATATATAAATTGTTGAAGAAATTTAAACTTAATTTAATTTAAGCTTAAATTTCTTATCCTATGATTTGCCTCGTTAAAGAGTGAATATGAAAGGCATTAATGATTCACATTTCAGCATTTCGCATAAATTCTGTAAGCACATCTGTAGATGTTTAGGTTATACCAGGGTGTCAATGGGGTTAAACTGTTTAGCGTATAATGACGTTTTTTTGCTACCGTAAACCGTATAAATAACAAAAATATGAACTGAACTAACGTATAAAAGGAGGTTGATTTTTTAGCGTATACGGTACTTATCGGCCAAAAGTGGTAGATTTTCTAGTACAAAATAAGAATGTTTATGAGATACAAATGCAATTTTCGATTTATCCTGACCTCGTCTCGTCTTTTTTAGAACCCTTTGGACAGTCATGTTGCAGATTGTATGCTCTGAGTCTGCCACTCTGACTAACATTTTCAATTTACCAGCTCCAGGCTTTTCTCTCCCTGTCGCTTAATACCTTGAAACACTTAGAAATGTTTCTGGAATGTTTATTGTGTTCTACATCTACATTCGTACTTGACGCTGAAGGTATCCATCACAGTGTGTGAGTGGTGGTGCAATTAGATGAAATGAACTAAAAACAATAAGAGAGTTGAAAAAGTGCGCATTTAGGGCTAGGCTAAATCGTGAGTCTTTTATCGCTCTTGGGAAAAAGCTGTGCCCATAACTGATAAGTATTCCTTATGCGCCAAGATTCAGAATAAAACAGGTGTTGTCACGTTGTCTTACGGTATAGTGCACCGGGATACGTGGATAGTATTTGCGCAGCCTGTGTGGAGTCTCGTGCGCACTGGGTATCTGAAGCACTGAATTGCAGGGGCACCCAACGAGCATTTTTTTGTAAAATGCATTATTTTACCCAGATAAATGAAAATAAATGATATAAAAGCATTTCCAGGTGTTCTTCTGCGTTGCTGGGGAAAATATATCTGTTCCTCTTTGCCAGCATGACCACGGGGAAATTCCGCCAGCTGGATAAAAAATTGTCTGTTTCCCAGCCAACAATAATAATAATGTTAAAATAATAATAAGTAACCAAAAGGGGCATGGGAACTAATTAAACATCGATGGAAAACCTTTCGAATATTGTTTTGTATAATGTACTGCCGTCGCAAAACAGTTGTGAATATTCGGGAAATTTTATATTCCCTTTTCTCAGGAAATAGTGACCGTGTAATCATTACTATTTCCCAGCCTAAAAAATAGACCGAAATATTTGCCAGCCAGCAAAGAATTCGGCTGGGGAACAGATAAAGTGAGGAACAGATTCGTTGGGTGCCCCTGGAATTGCCTTTTACTAATCTGCGCGACGTTGTAATGCCACCATTTTTACATGTATGTGTCACAAGATGAGGACCCCATGCTGCCGAGGCATATAGCGATATTTCTCGTTACGTCACCTATTGTTATTAATGTGCCAACCAGATAATTATTGGCTGTTGAAACAAAGAATTATTTCAGTTTAATGGTTTGCAAAATTGAATAACAAAACAAATTTGACGTAATGTTGATAAACAGTGAACACTCCTATTCCACACGAGGGCGTACCTATGCTTGATATGCCTGTGATTTGACTTCTTCTGGACATTTTGAGAGGCTTCTACGCAAAAAGTATTTTGTGTTGGGACCAATCGCATGAAGAATAAATTCACAAGTAAACATCATAAACCGCAAGCTGCAATTTGAATGAAAGGTTGTTGGTTTCTTCCAAAAGGTATACTATTCATTTTCGATCGAGAGCTTATGCACAAGTGAAGATGAAGATCAGTGAAGGGTAACTGTGAATGATTAAGTACAAGAAATAAATCGAAAGACAAAAAAATTTCATAAATAATTCTTAGTTACATTTTTGGTTATAAATGTCTTGATCATCACTCTGTCTCATTATACTTTCAGTCGGGGGTACTGCCAGTTTTGGCAAATCTTCGTTGAAGCACTCAGAGTTTCGATTGTTATTATCCAATCATGAAACAATGTTCTCCTAAAACTGTCACTCCAGCATAGCGCCATGAGGATACGTAATAATGCTTAGCAACTTCGGGACGAAAATCGTGGGGCTCACTGAGCATGCAGGGTCAGTTTCGTCTCGGAGGCGGGATTCCGCCATCAACTACTTTTCCCCCGACTGCTTTACTTGCGCCACTTCAGAAAACTAATTCAGTCATTTCTCAAAAATTCAAAAACTGTTTTTATTTCAAATCATACGCTTTGCAAAAGGGTACCATAGCCCTTAAAAGTCTTAAAATCATACAAAATTAACTGCCTAATCTCATTTGTTGCTGTTTACTGACTAAATCCATTTTTTCTAACAGTTTACTGACTAAATGGCCTTTTTTTAAACCGTTTACTGACTAGAGCGAACCCCATTGACACCCTCTTATACTAAATTTAATAGCGATAAAATAAAAATTATTTAGCTGATGAATCAGATATTAAAAATGTTCAAAAAAATATCTTCAAAATTTTGGAATTACCTCCAACTTTCGTAGGAACATCAGGGCATATTGTGAGGATTTCTTGATCTGTTCCAAAGTCTCATATAAAAATCGACACTATTCAATAATAAAGAAAGACTAACGTGGAGTTTTGTTCAGTAAAAATCCAAAGGCAAGTTAAACTTTCGTCGATCTGTGTTTGTCCACCATATTGGATATCCGCTGTGCAAAGTGCTCGCGGGAACTGGTGCCCAGACCCCCGAGTTCAAATTTTAACAACATGGCGGCCCTTGCGATAGGACCTGCGATAGAAGCATATATTGACATGTACACAACGATTTCAAGTAACTACCAACAAGAAAATATTAGGAAAAGTATCAGAAATGAAGTTGCAGTAAGTACTAATACACCTAATCGAATAGTAATACCAAATTTCAGTTTATTTAAATGTTACGTTTTGTGGTGAAAATGTCAACTTTATAAGCTTAAGCTTAACTTAACTTAAGACTTAAGCTTAAATACAACATGACACTCATGATTTTATATTTAAGCTTAACTTTTTTCTTTCAGTAAATTATCAACGCTTGTACATGTTTTCACTGTAAACTACCGTTTTTTAATATCAACAATCTAGATTTTGGACCATGTGCATATGAAGTTTATGAATGATGACCACAGAATACAGTAAAAATTGTGGGAAAATTATACTTTTTTTTATTAGGGCCGATAACTAAAATCAGCCAATCAGAAATGCGTTATTGCGGTCTGATTTTTTCTAAGTATAGGGCCGGGTAAAGTTTCTTACATTGTTATGGTTTAATTTCCACAAGCTATTTTTAAAGGAGTGTTTCATGATTCGGCGCATGTGCTGGCTTATCAACTCTATCCGTTTAAAAAATCCCACTCACATGTACTTCTCAATACTTCAGTAATCACATACTATACTTAGTCCAAGCAAAACGACGAATGATCAAAACTCACAAAAAAGTTCAAGACTATATTACCAGAATAAAGTGTTGGTCGAAAGGATTTTTCTGGTAATCTATTCTGGTATATAATTCAAATGTCGACATTCTCGGTGTAATCCGTTGAAATTATTTGGTCTTTCGTCGTTTTGCTTGGACTTATTATTTTTTAGCATGTGGTTACTGTAGTATCGAGAAGAAACATGTGAGTGAGGTTTTTTAAACGGATAAAGTTGATAAGCCCACATGCGCCGAACCGTGAAACACTCCCTTTAAGCACAAAGTCATGTAATACTGAAATCTATTATTAACCAAGCTTGCTCGGGACCGTACTGGGAGTCCCTCGTCCCCCAGTCTTTTCTGTACGGACTTCGCTGCCTCGATCCGTACTGTCAAGACCTAGCGCCGATATTCTCTCCAGTACGAGCCTCGCGCTTGTTAATAAGATAATATTTATGTTATTTCTACTGTGTAGACTGGATTTGGATAAATTTTGGACAGTTATTTAATTTGCATAATGAGTGATGGTTTCCACCCAGATCCACAAGAGATTTCTGAGATTCAAGTTGAAAATTCCATTGTGATAATGCATATTATTATAAGATCTGGGCAGTGATCGCATATTACTTTTATGAATTTAACCAATCAAAGCTACCCAGATCTTGGTAGTGCACTAAACCCTTATGGGATTATTTGGTTTGAATCTAAGGCATCTGCCTCTCTCTCACAGGGAATGAAATTGAATGTGCAGTGTGAGATCTATTTTCTCAGGGTAGGCAAACTAAGAAGGATATTTTTGGCAAATAAATATTGCTAGAAATAGTGACATTTATCCTTCTAGGGCCACTTGCATAAGTTGCATAAGCCTTTATAGCACTGCATGACGTAAGGCAACTTAAGGCGATTTAAGGCGACTTTAGGCGACTTTGGGCGACTAAAGGCGACTTAAGATCCCAGAGTAGGCGTTAGTAACCAGGCTGTGAGCTGTCAAAGGTCGTCCAAATTCCATACAAACGTCTCTAATTCAGAGATGGCGTCCCCAAATCCATACAAAGCCTCTAATTTTTCTGATTTTTGAAAGCCTTCTACATGGTTTGCAATCTAACGAAAAAAGTGCCAAACTGGTTAACTGACTAATTTAATGTTATCTCTCTTGTGATGGGCTCAATTTTTAATTAAATTAAAATTTAAAAACTCGTCCTCAGTCCCCACTGCTCTGCTCTATATATTGACACGGTAGGTAAGTGTAATTGTACTCAAAAAAGCAGTTACATAAAGCTGATAAAAACTACAACAATCACAGAACAACACTCACTGCAGAAACTTGTGCCAAGCGCGGGGAACGTACGTAAACGTCGCGTCAGCAAAATCACTATTGGCTTACGTCCTGCGCGTGATTGGCCAAAAAGACAAGAGTCTATGCTCTGATTGGTTAGAGTTCGCTTTACAAAGTTTTCTAAAGCCAAAGTAAACACAATTAAGTTGAAAACAAGAGTGGATGAAGTTGAAATATTAGTTGTACTATAAACGAGAAAAGGACTAACATGAAAACATTTCCAACATATCCCGCCATACTCTTAACACAGCGTTGATAACAGCCACATTTCTACCCCGGCTTTTTTTATTTGAAAGTAAGAATTTGGGGGAAGGACCCAAGACAAATTGTGATCGAGATTTTACTTGCTTGCTTGTTATAAGTAAACTGTTTAATAAAATTACATATTCTCTTTAAACTCCGCGTTTTGTAAATACGAGCATAGCTGTAATGAATATGATATGACTGTTTGTCTTTAAAAACCGCCATTCTTACCTAACGTCCTATCAATAAGCGGGAAAGCTTGAAATAAATTTTGTCTTCTGCCTTGAAGCTTTCGGTGTCTTTCATGTGACATTCAAAGGCTCGAAAATACAGCGATGAACGCGGCCGCGTAATAAACCGGGAATAAATCACTCGAGACTCCCAAGCGGATTTCATGTCGACAGGTGTGGAAATTCGGGAAATTCAACAACAATTTGGCGCGCAGAGCTCAAGAGAATGAAACTTTCAATCGAGATCGTTTTAACCGCAGATTAAATTTCTCTTTGCATGTATTTGTGTTTAATACTTTCATTCTATGTTTCCCGCAATTTGCGAAATAAGATTTTTATACCTAATTATGATGTGAAAAAATAACTCCTATTTGCCACCGATATAATATTAATACCGCTAGTGATCTTGGTTTATTAGTTTTCTGAGGAATTTTGGAACTGAACAAAAAGTCACTTTTCGGCACCGCTCTCGCAAATTGCCACAGAACAAATTTCTGATCCACTTAGGAAAGATTTTACAGGATTAAATTTAGTGTTTTTACGCTTTGCCGACTCACTGCAAATACAAGACTAAAATTAATAAAGTGGCAAGAAAGATGTCTCACTGTAGCTGAAACTGATCAGTACGAGCACGCATGCAGCTAAATTTGAGTGGCAGATGCTGTTGTATTTGATGGGTTTCTTTCAAGAAGTCGTAAATGTAAAGAAGATGGCGGACCAGCCTTTCAATAGATGATTTTTTTTTATATATTGAAAAAAATAAGTATATATTTTGGTCAGATATACCATTTTACAATTCGCACTGGCGATAAAAAAAAAAACGGTTCATTAGTGGAACTCCTTTCTATGCAATTCATCATGTCTTGAATTAAATATTTTGCTTTGATTTTTTACCTGCAAAATAGACCAAAAAAAGAAATCTTGACAAAAATTCCATCGAAGATTTTCTACCCTTGAACTTAACGCCAATGTTTACAGTGTTTCGGGAGAATTCTTCGTTGTAAACTATCTTCCGGCACTGCAAAGTGAAAGGAAATCAGTTCGTAAACAATACTTTCTTCCAATTTAAATTACTTCAGGAAATTGGAATTAGAAAACTCACACATCACTTGAGGAGGAGGGAGCAAAATTTACAAATAGTGTAATTTAGTTGTTTGAAAAAATTTTGGCTGCTTGATATGTTTACTTTCTCATCTTTCATTTTTTTTTACCACTACACAATTGCTTGGCAACATCAAGACATATAAGCCCTAATGCACGCCAACAATCAGTTTGCCTTGACAAGTTTTATTAGCTAGTGTGTATGTACAGAACAGCACACTAACTTTTCCCTTGATAAGCTTATTTTCTGAAACGCCATACATACATACGAACAATTATTTGCGACGTGAACGGGTTGTCTTTAATAATTTTTCTTGTTTTAAAGCCTGGCGTGGCAGCATTTCAACAAGAAAAAGTAGGGTTATTTTTATTTTTTCCGTACATACGAGCAAATGAAACTTGTCCGCAAGGAAAAACTTGTTCCAGGAACTTACAAGATGAAAACGACTTTGTAACTTTCTACTCTGAGTCAGTATTTACAGTGTATGTTCAAAAAATAAAATGTATGCCGCTATTTTAAATTGAAACGAACGTCTTATTTCGGATTCTACTTATAGCAGTGTTAGATAATAAGATAGTCAAATTGTTCAATTTGGAATCAAAATTTGCACCTCAGAAAATTGAAAACACTTGTAATCTATCACTGGAATGATGCAATTGACGCTAAGAAGCAGGTGAAATGGACATGGAAATTTTAACAGTGCTCTCAAGACGGCAAGCGGTGTCAGTGTTAATCAAAACGGTGACAAACAACTCTTCTGACCGAGAACACTGGTTCGTAAATTTTCATTTTTCACCGATTGTTTTATATCACGATACAGAAATGCATGCGAGAGGAGAGAAAGCGAGAAACTAGCACAAAGGAACACAGAATTAGGCGCCGGACACCTTAGAATTGCTCTTCATTATTTGTTTAGAAAAAGGTGTGCTTCAAACTTATTCAATTAGAGGGTACGCGAGAAGATTACTTCAAGGAAAGGATTAATAACTCACTCGCGGATATCAGGGTTTTGAGTTAATAAAATTGAGTATCACATTATGAAGTTTTTTACTTAATGATATGACATCATTCTGGTTACGGAAATGGGGGTTTCAACGTTATCTTGGCAAAAATAGAATGAAATTTATGCACCGAGGTGATAAACTTATTTTTGACAATACGCCACAAATTGATTTGATTTTGCGTTGGTCGCTACAGCGTACGCGCAGACGCCCACTTGGATAACCATGAATGAAATCATTTAGATTTAAGTGCTAACGCTATCAGTTCAAGCGCTAACTACCAATCAAAACACATCAATTGAGCTCAAATACAGTGTGAAGATTGGTTATTAGCTAGATAGAGCTAAGACCTGCCCCCTGGCGGGCGAGAACTCGACGAAAACACAAGAGAAATCTTAACGAGGTTTTTGCACGGAAATTGACCACAAATAAACTGATATACGCACAAACATAACTCAGATGAAAATTTGTGGTTTCCTTTCGTGTTGTTGATCAGCGCTTGCAGTTTGTCAAGTCAGTAGGCTGAGAATCGTGCTTATGTACCGCAATAGATGGTTTTCAATTTGCGCTCGCAGTATAGCAACCCTGCGCATTTTGTAAATACCCAGTACTGTCATGATCTCTGTAGTTAAACCCGCACGTTACCTTATCGCGAATTTCTAAAATCAAGATGAATTTAAAGGAATTTAGTTTATTTCGGTCGTCCTTATTATGACAAAGGAACAAAACAAGGCTATGTTTTGATGCAATGCCATTTAGCACACGACCTTTCAGGAAGGCAGGGGCATTAACATTTATAACTGTCTGGTATTTTTGCACAAGTTGATAAGTACCATTTAACCCGGGACATACCATAGTATTTCCCACATGGTTTCTTATCGTTATCATTCGAGTATCTAGTGCGTTATCGACCATTATTAATTCTGTGAAATCGTTTAGCTAAGGACTGTTGTCGCCCCCGTATTTATCTCCCGCTATGTTGAGCGCTATTCTCATGAAGCCACCTGCTGGCGAGCGCTGTCGCGGCCAATTCTCGTCAATTTCAGTTAATTGGCCTGATTTAGTTGCTAATTTCAATAATCAAGCCGCTATTGTTTCATTTATTTGGGCCACAGTTAATTGATACAGCCACCACAACGTAGGCCGGAACTGGACACAAAAGGCTGTGTGGGCCACTGAAAGAATATATTGCGGTCTGGTAAACGATCGTGAAACAGAAGGTCCGTAAACACAAAGAAGACAAGTGGTGCTACAAGCCAAGGACCTGAAGCTCGCCTCGACAACACTGTTACGTTAGTTCTGTTCATGCGATTAGATTACTCTTCAAGTACAATGTTTAGTAACCGATTGATAGCAGTTCCGTTGGGATAATCACAAACTGCGATGAATTTTCGAGAATTAAATAGGAAGCTATTTTTTTGACCACAGAACTGTGGCGCACGAAAAGTGAAAACAAAACGTCAATTTTAACGTTGACTTTTTTTGCTGGCTGTAAAAATTTAGCTTTTCTCTCTCTTTGATCATAAGATTTAGTTGCGCGTGGAAAATAATTATTGTCGATATGAATTTTAGTCCAAAAATTATTCTAAGCTGATTTTTGATATTGTTATGAAAGAGATTCCGCGCTGTTGGCGCCGACAAAAACGGTAGATAACGTTTCTTTTTACGCTTGTTTAAAACTGTTCTAGTAACGATGAACTTAATCCACGTTTAGTTTTAAACTCCCGTTATCTACAAGGGCCAGATAAATTTCATTTCAGTGGCGATTTAAAATTGAAAACTCAATCTTTGATCTTGAAAATAGCGAAAATTGCCGAGAAAATATGGCTCCATTTCTTGCCGTGTGTGAACGAAAGCTAGCTAAGTTTTAAAGCGACGTTTGAGTTCGCTGAAATATCTGTTCTAGATGAGAGGTTAACAACGGGTGAATAAGGCGTTTTCGCGACAAAATATTTAAAATGCCGAATAGAATCAGGTAGACGAACACAAAACTGTAAGCTTTCACGTAGTTATGCTCTGACAACTAGACTAGGAATTCCCTTTCAAGATCTTACTTTCCAAATTAACTTAACGGAAAATTGAACTGAGTCCGTTACACTCATGAAAACTGACTTTGTTTGCCCAACTTGTTTCGAAACGGTTATGTCCGTGTAAAAACTGCCAAAATATCTTATTTCATGTGTATCAGTGTTAATCCTAACGAGTCAAAAAGTTATTGGTTTTTTATGATGGCATACAACGTTTTCATGGTAATATATTTTATTATATATTTGCCGGGCAAGTTTGTTGGTTCAGGTTCGAAAACATGGGTGTTGTAAAGTTAACGTTGAAGGAAATACTTCGAAACTTCGAGAAAGTGTTTAGTTTTCCTTAATAAAATATTAATGTTCGATATGTTTTCTCTTGCGTAGAAGAATAAGTGATTGGCATCTGGTTTTTTGTTCAGCTGGTTACACAAGGCCATAATTCTTCCAATTTATGTAACTTTTTTGATGCTGTAAAATTAGTAAAACGTCTGACGCATGGCGTTTCGCTTGTTAGCTTTGCCCCACCCCAAATGACAAAGCAAAAAAGCGCCGAGTGGTGGATTATAAAGGTCATTGGGGAAGTTGACAGTGATTCGCTTTCGGCGACGAGGTTCTAAGGTTATTTGTCCCAAAGACGGATTAAAGATTTCAATGGACTTTTCTGTAATGCGAAAATTTGTATCGATATCATGCGCGAGCTACCAAGCTAGCGACATCAATAAATGCTATTTGCCAAAATTTGACAACAACGAACAATAATGTTGCCGGTGTTATAATTAAAAACAAAATGAGTTACGCGTAAATTAACATGGTTGAAATTTTACAAATTATGTTTTTTTCAAGTGTTAAAGTTCTACAATATTACATTATAAGAATACAAATGACAGCACAATGCTAAAAGTACACGTCTCAATAACGATTCAGTGACAGAGTGGCTCGGGTTTTTTATCCACCTATCGAACCAAGCCAATAAAATTGTAAAAATGTAAATTGTTAAATTAGTATCTTTTTCTACGTAGGTTTTGCTTTATTTTGATTAGTTAAATTTACTATGATGTTGGCAATTGTTTCAAAGTTAATTTGGTCTCTAGTTTATAGGTCAAAGTTAGTCTTTCCGTATGATAATAAAATTTTGTTGTTGATCTAATTTCCGGACAGCTAATAATTCTCATGGACATATTTGAAGATTTCCTTGGCAACTTTCTTTATGAGATTTTTTAACATGAATTATTTTTCACGAATATCTGATCTTTCGCACGATTCTAATTGGTCAATGCTTATTTTCTCACGATTTTTCTTTAAAAGGTTCTCCAGGGTTTTTGGAGAAAACCCAAACTGATGTCTATGAAATGGTTACTTAAAGGAGCTATGTCCCCATATTTTAAGTCATTTTTTCGAAGTGCAAAATCACCTTCAAATTGAAGAAAGCCTCAAAATAATAGTTTACTAAGGTAGAAAAATGCCAGAGTAATAAGAAACCAATCAGGAACAAGGATGGTTGAGGATGGGGAACTGATTAAGACGGATTGCGAACGGCGAACTTGAAAAAATTGGCCAATTTTTTCAAGATGCGCCATCCGTGACGTAGCTCCTTTATGAAAGCTCGGCGTTTGACGTTAAAATTTAGAAGAAGAGTTCTGTCATTTTTTTTGGAGGCTATCACTCAGTAACTATAAGCTATAGTTTACAATTTTTAAATATATTTTTGCACAGTGGCTTCGCTCTGACATAAGAAATGTTTGTTTTCCCAGCGAGGGATTGAAATCTCTTTCTTCCGGGAGTGCGTACTAAATTTTTAATTTCTGTTCAGAGATCAGGGTCGGTCGGCTAGGGGTTTGGGTATGCGATATACAGGGCTTTTTTAAATTGGGTATACGTTATTTTTATGCTGAAATGTGGGTATTTCAGTGGTACATTTTGGTAAATTACTCAGTAGAAATAAATTTGAAAGTGTAAAATACCTTTCATTTATCCTTGATTTAGAGCACGTGTTCTTCGGTGGCGTTCTAATTTTGGGTATTTTGGGAAGTTTTTTTAAAATTATCCAGTATTGTTCATGCATAATTTTAGGAATTTGTACTGACAGGAGCATATCACCCTGGAGCCTACATCTCCCTTATTGGCCCTATGACACAGCGTAGTTACACCTTGAGCTATTTTTAGAATTACTATTGCCGCGAAAATCACCCGTTGCGAGCACGAGGACGAGGTTGTCATTCATGTTTCAGATTAAAAATAAAATCAGGAATGGACGAGAAGAACGTGGAATAAAACTAGAACGGCGGAATGTCCGTACACGGATATCTTTTCGCGGAGAACGATTCTAAAAATAGCCGAAGGTGTAACTACGCTGTTGTCATTGATCAGCACAGATAGAGGCTCCGGGGTGATATGCTCCTGGTACTGATGTAGTCTGGCTGCTTCTATCCAGACATATATTGGTATACAACTACCATCTGCCGACTCTGAGAGATGTAAACCATAGTGCAGTGTGGACCAAGCACTTAATCAACAATTTGGACTAAAGCGGTGAAGAAAAAAGTAAAGGAAATACACTTTTTAGGAGACTTCTCCAAATCAATGTGTTCATTGCTTGATATCTTTCTTTTCCTTTTAGTTTTCAGCGGACCCGTCGTTTGCAAGCATTCCAACATGTCGATCATACTAGCAGTGTTCTGCTGTCATCTCTTACTGATCAGTGCAAAACCATTGGATGACAAAAAAGAACCGGCCGAAGACAGTAACGTTCCAGAATTCGCTGAAGGCAAACTTACAAGATCCGTGAAGGAGCCGCAATATTGGAAAGGACGTTTCTCTGATATGAAGGAAGTTACCAGTGATCCTCAATACTGGAAGGGCCGATTTTCCGACCACCCTCAATATTGGAAGGGTCGGTTTAGCGATAATCCACAATACTGGAAAGGCCGTTTTTCAGATTCTGACAAGACTGACAAGAGGGAGCCTCAATACTGGAAGGGTCGATTCAGTAGAGGAGAAGAGGGCGAACATCAGCTACGGGCCCTGGTTCCTGGTCGCTTTGGAAGGAATCTACAGGGTCGCTTCGGACGTGGTATGCAGGGCCGTTTCGGTCGAGAAGAAATGCAAGGACGCTTTGGTAGGGAGGAAGATTCACAAGGACGTTTTGGTAGAGAAGAGGATCTTCAAGGACGTTTCGGGCGTGAAGAAGACCAAGGCCGCTTCGGACGAGAGGAAGCCCAAGGCCGTTTTGGTCGTGACTCCATGCAGGGGCGATTCGGGCGTGAAGAGAATCAAGGTCGCTTCGGACGAGAGGAAGATCAAGGCCGTTTTGGTCGTGACTCCATGCAGGGCGGTTTGGCCGAGAAGAGGACCAAGGACGCTTCGGGCGTGAAGAGGAGGACCAAGGGCGATCTGGTCGTGAAGAGGAGGACCAAGGCCGATTTGGTCGTGAAGAGGAGGACCAAGGCCGTTTCGGACGTGAAGAGGAGGACCAAGGACGATTTTGGTCGTGAGATGGAACAAGGCCGATTTGGACGTGAGATGGATCAAGGTCGATTTGGACGCGAGGAGGACTTACAGGGCCGGTTTGGACGCGAAGAAGGAATGCAGGGACGCTTTGGTCGTGACGAGAATGCAGACGAAGAAAGCGATGATCTCCTCGCAGAGTTAGAGAATAAACTGGATGAGTCCGACGAAGCCAAACGTGAAGTTGCAAGCAGCTTAGAAGAATCCAAGGACGAGAGCTCGGAGTCTTAACAACAGAATTAATTGGTAAGTTTGAATTGCGATGGTAGAATCAAAGCGAATATTAGTTAGATAAGGTAAAGTTTTATTCATAAACCGTAAAATTCCTATAATAAGCTTTGGTTTATATTTGTCCAAAGGCTTTTCTGGTGGGCTTATTTTCGGGAGCCGGCTTATTATAATCGGCGGGGGCGTATTTTGCGTTCAGGCAAAAATGTTTGGGCTTAGTTTGGAAGGGATTTTTCGTCTGAAAATTTTAAGGAGAATACTGCATATGGTAAAACTCTCTAAATATAACGTTATGTAACAAGTTCTGCAGTCGTCAAATGAATATCACACTCTAAAGACATAAAATACATAAAAGACACAAAGACATAAAACGCATAAAAGACAAAACAATTCTACAATAGGGGACTAATAATTGGAAGAAGAAATATCCGGCTTATTTTCGGAATTTTACGGTGGATCATTTCAAGCCAAGTTCAAAGCTAAGAAAATATCTTACCACATGCACAAATAGCAGATTTTTATTGATATCGACTATTAGGCCTTCTTTGTTTTAGCGTAGGAAGGTTGTTTACTAGTCCGAATTTAATTAGTTTCGCTGGCACTGAAAATAGCACCTTTTTGCCAATCAAAGAAAGCTAGGCAAAACAAAACAAAAACAATAAACAACCCTATTGAAGCACCTATATAAGTGAATCGGTCTTACTTTGTCATTTAAGATGCTTACTTTTTGAAGATAACTTGGATTTCCTAAATTTCATTCTTTGTGGGGTTTTCCTTCCGAGACTAGGTCGAGTCCAGACTTTAGCTTTGTCAAAACGTTTAACCAAGTTAGCGTAAAGTAAATCTTGTATGAAGGAACGAAGCATCTTTCGACCTTGTTTATGAGTCTTATGAGCGTACAGAAAACACAATTTATAACAGAGGCCTCTGTTTATAACGATTCGTGCCTTACTGGAGAGCTTTCCGAATAACTTTTTCACCACTCAACTAGTAGTTCTTTCCAAAATTTACTTGTCTCAATCAAGAATTGAATTAACTTTTGACTATAGTGCGAATTGATTGGTTCACGATTATAAACGCGCTCGCGCTCGCCGGAGTTAATCTGTTGGCGATATGTCAGGCTTCTTCTGCGTCAATCTTAACCACCCTTCTTTCTTTTGTGTATTTTATTACCCGGCTACTTTTCTACCTTAGTAAACTATTATATTTTTGAGGTTTCCACTATTTAATGAGACTAGAATAATGGCTTACCCTAGCATACCCGCGAGTTTACCCGCGAGCTTAGCCGAGCTTAGTCGAGCCGCGAAGATAACGACTCGGGAGTCGCTCGGATTGTTTCTCAACCCAGAAAAAATAACCTGGCCACGCAGGCAAAGATTAGAAGATCCACACTAACAATCTCATGTTGAATTCTATTTGCAGGAATTTCGAGAGAGCAAGAGTTCTATAAAGTCTTGAACATTTTACCTCACAGTTGCATATAAATAACGTTTATTGTAGTGGAGTGTTAGGTCTTGGGTCATATATAGATAAACTGCACTGAAATAGGGATTCCTTCACATCAGTTCACATATTACATTGTACAAATCACTGTGCAAATTTGAAATGTAATTTTGCTTTAACAAAATCGTTCTGTATAACTATTAGTTACAAGCTTGTAGTTTGAGAGAGTGGAAATTTACGTTTATTAAATATAGATTAAAGAGTGACTGAAGAGATCAATAAACAAAGAAAAATATATACGTGTGAGAGATTAACTGAGTCACATTCCGAAAATAGCCTATAGTACCGTAAAATCCTCTATTAAGTCCCCCAGCCCCTGTAGTTTTGTATTTTTTTAATACGCCCCCTCTCTAGTAAGGCCCCTCCTTCCCAAGATTGAATTACTCATCAATCACTGATTAATTTTTATACCGTTAAAGTCTATTTTTTTGTGATCTAGCTGATTTATGATTCGAAATAAGCCCCCCCCCCCCCCCTATCTAAACTAAGCCCCCATCTCTCAATACCCCGTATCAAAAGGTATTGAAAAGAAATAAGTTCCCGGGGCTTGATTGAGCTTTTACGGTATTTACAAAATACTTAAAAGAAGACGGTTTTACGCTGTACTCTCTGATCACGACTAGGCCCCAGGAAGGCGGAGAGGGAGGGGCGTACTTCCTTATTTGGCCTACTTAAACGGAGACGTGCCGCTGGATAGGTAGTCTCTTACGCAGCCGTTATTTGTGTCGTCACGCAACGCTTCTAGAAGCGTTGCGTGACGACACAAATAACGGCTGCGTAGGGGACTACTGGATAGGGTATGGTTTTCAAGGGATCTTTTGTCTGGCTTTCGTCTAAACAGGGTCTTTATTCCACCGTCAGTGACAAGGCGAACAAGTACCAGTCGAGGGCGAAATCCCGTTTCCGAGACGGGACTGAGCCCGCGATTTTCATTCCGAAATTGCTAGGCAACATGACGCTATGCTGGCGGGATAGCTTTCGGAGGACTCGTAAGTGCTCGCGCTGGGTTTTGATTGGATAATAACAATCGTAAACTCTTCGAGTGCTTCAACGAAGATTTGCCAAAAACGGCACTTGTTCCCCGACTGTGATGTGTCAGATTTGTAACTGAAAACAGCGAAACAACAAAAAGCAAACAGAAAGAAAGCAGATTGTGATATCTGGGTTGTCCTCTTAAACAGTCACAAAAGAAGGTGTCTTGTTTATCGTTAATTTACCTTTATCAAGTCCGAGTTGATAATCAACATAGTGTTGTTTATCGTTAGTTGACGCGATTCACAAAATCACAACTAAAAGTATTAAAAAAATAATAACTTTATTCTATATCCTCGTCATCAAGGTCTAAGTCATCCATTTCTTGGAAAAGAGATTCGTCTACTTTCACTTCACCTGAAAACCGGATCAGAAAAAATAAACATGTAGTGTTGCCAGTCTTGCCAATATCTGATTTGATATACATATATGAATCAGATAGGAAAGTCATAAATACAACCCTCATGCAAACAATACAAATTGATTAAAAATACAAACTAATAACGTAACATTCCTTGCATACACACACCACTCAAAATTCCCTTCAGGTTTAAAATGGCCCTCAAATTGACCCTAAAAGAATGGGGGGGGGGGGGGGGGGGGGGGTGGGCAGGAGGTTTGAACTTCCTGTTTCCAATACCTTGTACTCTTGGTCCCCTCCCCCCCCTTCTCACCTCTTTAGGGTTTTTTATGTTATGTTATGTTACGAAATTTGTTGCTTTTTCTACCAGTTCCCGCCACCTTGGGAATAAAGTTTCCCGTCCTATCTTCTCCTGCTTCCCATAGACTTCCTGCCCGTTTCCTCCTGGATTTTCCCTCCCCTCCACAAAAGAAGACTTGGGTCAAAGATGCCCACACTGCTAGGCCACTCTATCCAGGAGGGGAGGCGGCAGGGGGGGGGGGGGGGGGGAGGTCTGAACTTCCCACTTCCTGTACCTGTACTCCCGGTTCCAAAATATTATGCCATGTGGCAATTTCTGGTTCCTTCCTGCCATCTTAGTAATCCCACCTCCTGTAGACTTCCCACCCCCTTTACTCCCGGGCTCCCCGCCCCCATTTCTGTTAATTTGTAGAAAAAAGATAACTTACTTTCAAGGAATGCAGCATCTGAATTTTCCATTGACTCATCCTGCTCAAAGAGTTGTCTACCTACATTGTAAATACAATATAATATTTGATAGACTGAAATGATCACCAAAGGAAACAACGGAAACTAATCTGTTGAAAGAAGTGTCGCGGCTACAAATTTCCCTTTTGTAAACGGACGATGCCATTTGTAAGAACTTAGTTCAAAGTAAAAGAACGAAAAATATTCGGAAACCCTGGAGCTCGAACCCGGATTGTTTGCATCATGAGTGAACTCCCAACCACTACACCACAAGGGGCTAGCTGCCAGAAGTGGTAATTTTTAAATTTTATATAGACTGCAAAACAGTCGTATTTTTTTGCATTGGTCTGTCATACGAATGTGCCACACCCCGATATAATGAAGATTTCTCGAACCTCCAAGGAAAACAAAAAATGGTTTTAGGAATTGGGAGTTTGAAATATTGGAGGAAAAATTAAAGTGAAACAATCCACAGTCAGGCAACGACTTTTGGTTTGAGTTATGGGGATGTTTGAGAAATTGAGGGTTTGAGAAATAGGGATTCCACTGTAACAGGGTTTCGTTTATAATTAACCCCCGTTATAATGACCACATTTTCACAGTCATTTGGCACTTCTTTATATTGGGGTTCCACTGTAGAATGCTTGAAATACCAGCTGCTAAACTCTATAACAAATGATTGTTAATTTACTGAGCAAGTAATTTTTATTATGTACCAAGACACACCTTAAGCCGCGATCAAACGGTCAAAACATTTGTCACAACATTCTCTCAACATTTGTTGAGAGCCGATGTTGAGACCGTTTGACCACCCCAAAACCCAAAAGTCGGTGTTGTGACATGTTGAGATGAGTTTGAATAGCCCTTTTCACGGTTACCTAAAGGTAACCTGAAATATTTGCATAACAATACAGCTAAACATAGAAGCGAGGCAATTTCGGGCACAAGCTGTAAAACATCGTGATTTTCTTGAGCTCCTTAAACTATGTTAGCATAAAAGTAGTTTTAAAACGGAGAAGAACTAAATATGCAACTATTTTAGTTAAAGTTTGCCGTAAAGATCGTAATCCGATCTCCCTGTTGCTTATGCGAGTCTACTCTTTCTTAATAGAGAAAAGTCGTTTTACAATTTTTTCTAAAAACAACGTAAACTACAAGAATTGTAGTTCTTCTACATTTTAAAACTGTTTTTATACTAAAAGAGTTCAAGGAGTTCAAGAACAACACGATGTTTTGCAGCTTGTGCCCGAAATTGCCTCGCTTCTATGTTCAAGTGTATTGTTATGCAAATATCGCAAGTTAACAGTGAAAAGGGCTATTCATTTAAACTTTGTCTCAACATCGTCACAACATTTCTTTTGTTCTTGAAATGTTGAGAGGTTGTTGAGGCCGTTTGACCGGGCATGGTCACAACATCTCACAACATGTCTCAACAAAATTATGTTGAGAGAATGTTGTGACCGTTTGATCGGGACTTTACCTGTGAGTTTTCCTTTAAATGTTTTTTCTTTCGTCACTTTAGTTTGTATTATTTCTTGCTCAAAAGCATTTCTCCACGCAACAAAAGTCTCTAATGTAACTGGTGTTCCTGTAAATCTCACTCTCTCTGCCTCCTCTGCTTCTTTTTTCTTTCCTTAGCTTCTCATCTTCTTTTTGAGTTTTTAACTTATCCATGAGCTCAATGAGTTTCTCTTGTGCAGCTGACACTAACGTGAACACCATTGCCATTCCTAAATTTTCCTGTGGCCTAGTCGAAATTCAGAAAATATAGCATCAGTCTTGGAGGTGGGGGCAGGGTCACAGGTGGGTCTGAATTTCCCCGCTTCCTGTACCTTGTACATGTACTTACGGTTCCTGGCGTTTTCCTTGTGGTTTCCACCACTTTGCGCTTTTTTTCTATTGCAAAACATTACTGTCACAATGTTGCAAAATTTGTCTATTTCTTCCAGTTCCCAATTACGACGTATACCGTAAATCCTCGAATAAGCCCCCCCTCGAATACGCGCCCCTCCTGTCTGCTAAAATTTGAAATAAGCGCCCCCTCGAGTAAGCGCCCCCCTCCCCTCCCCCTCTATTTTTTTCCTGGTTGAGAACTGAGACAACAAAGGTTGATCATGTTTATCACTCGTCATTTTGTATCATCATCGGTAATTCAGCATCAAAGTTGAACTACCCTTGACTACTATACGAACAGATTTGCACATTAACAGCATTAATACTTGTTTCAACAAGTTTGGTGGAATACCAAGGGTGCTGCTATTAGAATGACGCCTGTATAGTCGAACAGCTTTGTATATTTAATATACAAAGCAACAACCTGGGTATTAAAATACTCAGGTTGTTGTGTATGCGTAAATGTTATATTACAAATTAAAATAAATTACCGTTAATTGACGAATATTTGGGAAAAATAAAATAAGCGACCCCTCGAATAAGCGCCCCCCGCCTTATCCTAAATTTGAGGCGCTTATTTGAGGATTTGTGGTATGTGTTTTCCTGCACTTGGTACATACTGCTTCAAATACTCATTACTTCATTGTGTTGTTTATATTAATTTTGTTGTGACTGGCCATTGTAACTTGCTTTGGTTTTGGTATAAGACACTCAATTGAAAAGCCACTCTATCTTATATATTTCATAATAATATACAATAACAAATTTTAGTATAGGTAATAGCATGAGTTGTAGTAGTATTTGGAAATAATAACCGTGAGTAATATTTCAAAATTGTCCGAAATATCACGAGCCGCTTCGGCGAGTGATATTTTGGACAATTTTGAAATATTACGAGCCGGTATTATTCCAAATACTACGTACAAGTCATGCCATTATTTGTTTATAATACAAGGCAAATATCCTACCCGAGTACACGGCGATCGTAGCTTCACAGATGTCATTGGAGCTTCGTTTTGAAACGTTTAAGCAATAGAATGCTTTGTTCAGCTTAGTTATACCACACAAAAGTGTTTTGCTTTCAATATTCGTAGGTTTTTGGACACTTTGACAGATAATCTCGTTGAAATGCCCACTTTAGTCCACACGCTAAACAATAGAAATGTCCGCCATCTTATTTTTTTTCTTCTTAGAGTCAATTGTCACACTTGCCGTATTTGGAAGAGAGTGGTATTTCAAGACTTGAAATACCACTCTCTTCCAAATATGGCAAGTCAAGAGTGGTATTTGAGATAAATTCAGCTCATTTTGACCAATCAGCGTTCAGAATTTCTCAGTCTGTATTATAATTGCAGTTATTGTATATATCTACATAATATATCAATGTAAAATTACCTCTTGTTCTAAATACTCTCTAAGATCGTCTGCGTCTGAATTATCCAGGCCTTCATATGACGGCACATCAATGACAGGGGCGTCATCAGGGTATGTGTCTATATACGTGAACTGTAATGTGGCACAAACTGAAACATCAACATATTCATGCATTAGTCCTTTTAGAGCACTTCAAGTTTAAATTAATTAATTAAAAAATAATTATTAATTTAATTAATAAATTAGAAAAATCCTTACAGCCAGACTTATTATCATTTGTTTTTTAACAATAAAGCACTACTGAAGGTTGCTCTATCAGCTAAGAATTCTCAAGGCTGAAACATTGTACAAAAAAGAATATTAATAAATTATTGCAAGCCGATAATTATGAAATTTTGAAAGCAGAGAGCTTTATTAGCTGATACAGTGATCCATCATCATCATCATCATCTCATCACTTCTCTTCGCATCAGTAGGTGCGTGAGG
Organism: Desmophyllum pertusum; assembly: GCA_029204205.1. Lineage (NCBI taxonomy): Eukaryota > Metazoa > Cnidaria > Anthozoa > Scleractinia > Caryophylliidae > Desmophyllum > Desmophyllum pertusum. The sequence continues at coordinate 319,413 of MU825406.1, read as the reverse complement.
TTGCAACATTCTGTTTCCATGCCACCCTGTCCCTGGCTACTGCTCTCGCAGTGCGCCAGTTGTTCCAGTCGTTCCATCCTTCCTGCCGTCTCTCTACTTCCAATGTCCTCCTCTAGGTTGTTTCAGGTCTGCCCACTGCCCTTTTACCCTCCTAATGCCACCCAGCCTGACAAAAATGGTCAGTGAAACGCGCCATGAAGTTAGTGATCCAGTAGTACTTTTACACTAATTAAAATTAGTGTTATAATCCTACAGTCATTTCCCAGCAAAATATTTATGTTTTTACTTGGTGGCTGATAACGGTTTACAGCCCTTGTGCTTTGACAACCTCGTTCCCAGGGTCTCTCTTCTTCCCGCCAAACGCGATTGAACTGAGACCCTGGTGGGGCTGGTCACGTGTCTAGGTGACATTTTTAAACCCTAGGGAGGGCTCCTATAATTACGAATCTTTGTCGTGCTTGCTACAAACAGCCACTGTTCACAGGGATTTGCGATCGTTTTTAAGATTTATTTTAAGCCAAGCAAGTTAAGTGTTTAGAGGCAATTTACTGTGGCCGAGATGTTGTTAACTAACCAAGCTAATATATTTTGCGATTTTGCGAGTCAGTCTAAAAATGCTGTAAAATCTAACACATCGCAAAATGTAAATAAACAAAGTGAATGCACGTTATATGTCGAGTTATTTGTAAGATCCTAAAGGCTAAAGGTAAGGCAGGTGCAATGAAAACAAACAGAAACAAACAATAATACGTAATTTACCTGGAGTTGGGTTGAATTTTCTTGTCATACCGATCGCAATATGTTATGATCGGCTCATTTTGTCAACTTTAATAAATTATATTCGCAACGCCGCCGGTAGCGACAAAATACACGAGACCGTCAAATGAACAGATAAAGAATCGAGCAAAACATCGTAACCGAATGAATAAAAACTATAAAGATTTTATTTACCCGTTTCCTGTCCTGGATTTGAAACTATAAGTTCGATCCGCGACGGTTGCCTTTCGACCCTTCGCCCCGCCGGCCTTCACTCTTGGTAAATGTTCGTTGTACAGCCGGTGACGATATTTCGATAAAACACCTAAGAACTCTGGCTTTCGTTGATCGTTGAAGGCTTCAAAATCATTAATCGTCTTTCGCATGGCCTGTACAATATATGTGATGTGTCAAATATAATTTATCTTGTCCCAAATTATGGTCCAACAATCCATAAATACGCTCCACAGCGTAGCGCCATAAATATATTCAACAGTACAGCGGGCAAGCAGTGCGCGATTTCCTTTAGCAAAGAAGATTCTTTGAGCAGGATACATCGCCAACCGATTTGCACAGCCTGCAACAACTCGAATTTTATTGGAACCGCCAAAGTGTTTACCACGAAAACACGTCCTGATTTACAACACTCAGTAGAGACAAATTTTCACACTTAGCTGCCCCTCCCTCGCATCGTTTATTTGTAATCTCCCAGATTCTGGGAGACACGTGACCAGCCCCAACCAGGGTCTCAGTTCAATCGCGTTTGGCGGGAAGAAGAGAGACCCTGGGAACGAGGTTGGTGCTTTGATGGATAGATACTACCACCCTATATCAGTTGATGTCAAAATAAAGGTATCAAACAAATGCCCAGTCATCAGTGAACAGGTTATGATAATCTTAGTGACATAATAGGTTACTATAGCAATGTAGTATAACCTGTCAAAAACACCCTCAATTTTAGCTTTAAGTGCTAATACATGTAACTCAAAAACGAGCATGGTGACCCCCATTTTTTATAATTTGAATAATGATCAGCATGTTAAGGACGTTCGTGCCCAATTCTTCCCACGTTGAGATTTGTTTTAAACTTTTGCTACAGCTAGATAATGACCAACTCATGTCAGAAAGGCAAAAAATTGGGGGGGTCACCATGCTCGTTTCGGAGATAAAGCACATTGAACACCATAGTGTTTCTAGAAGTTTTGGTCATGTGAAGCCACATTGGCTTCATCACTATCAGCAAAAAAAAAAAGTAAAATGGAGAACTCTAGATAAGATCGATGTGTTGATTTCAATGCTAATTATATTGCTAGTGTAAAATCTTATTCAAGCAACTATCCAATTATTTCCCAAATTGGACAGCACAAGTTCCTGTGCACAATAAAATTATAATTAACACGTAATATGACTACGAACTGTCCAATTTGGGAAATAATTGGATTAAAAAAATTCCTCATCCAATTAAGCAGCCCTTGGAATTTTTATCATCCAATTATTTCCCAAATTGGACAGTACGTAGTCCTATTACATATACAAATAGGCCCATTAAGTAAATTTTTGCAGCTGATGTCATTCCTTTAGGTAAAATTAGCCTTACAGAAGGATACTTGTAAGTCATACACACCCGCATAATTTAGTAGAAAAATTTGATCGCAAATGAGTAGAAAAAGTGAAATAATCAAAACTTCTCACATTCAGAATGTTTTTGTTTTTTGTTAAAAATGGAGAGAATCAGTAACGGAAGTGATCTATGAAATGAAAAACAGGGGTCACCGTGCATCCAAGAGAGTAAATCCTCGCCAAGTTATTGAAGCGGCCTCCAGCTCTATATTTGTCAGTTCCATTCTCATCGCGTGCGCTGGATGCATGATGTGGTGCGCGCATGCGGCATGAATAGCATGGGCAGTAAGGATGCGCACTAGCAATGGGCGCGAACGTCCTTAAGATACAACTTTGTGCAAAGTTTAAAAAAATTCCTCGGAGAGGATTCAGAGCCACCTTAAATTTTCAATGACTGGGCATTTGTTTGATACCTTTATTTTAACATCAACTGATATAGGGTGGTAGTATCTATCCATCAAAGCACAAGGGCTGTAAACCGTTACGAGCCACCTTAAAAAGGTCCATCACGAGCAAATCAATTAATTCATTGATTGGTCAGTTTTGGTGATTTTCACTAAATTAAATTAACATAATTAACAACTCATAAATTACCTCTACAATCCTGATCTTCTTGTTTCTCTGGTTCAGAAGCAATTGAAACTTGAAAACAACATGGATCACTTTCAATCACTGAGGAAGGTAAAAACATGACAATTATAAGGTCTGTACAAGCTTATTTAAACCAATTTTTTCATATTTTACTTTTGTTGGAAAAAGCCATAACGTTGGACCGTGGATGTATATAAGTCCTCATACAACCTTCACAATTAAGAGTATGTTCAAGTGTGATTCTCTATTACAAAAGTCTATAAATATATATAATTAGAAGCAATACAAAGACAGTGAGATTAAGCTTATAATATAAAATCGATAAAATACTCACAGGAAAATTCATCTGGGTAGATAGAATTGAGAGCTTCAAGTTCAAGCTCTTGTTCCTCTTTGTGGTCTGTCATGACATTAAAATAATGTTTCAATCCTCTGTTCTCCAAATAACGTGTGTAGCTTCGAACTATTTCACATGTTTAGATTGTAGTAAAAAATCTTGTATTGAAAATTGTCCGCCATGTTGGTTTTTTGGGCGACATGTGCAAGCCTCGTTTTCAAGTTGACACATTTCATTTCCAGGGGTGGGTTGGGGGTGGGTATTATTATGACGGTTCATAAATACGGTATTGCTTGTATAAACGTTCATTCATTTACCCACTGTAATTCCAAACGAAATTCAAGGAGAAAATCAGATAATACATTTTTACTGCTTTCAGTTCTAAAATTTATAGAGAAAAGTGCGGTGAATGGCGTTTAGTTCTATTCCTACCTCCCCCCAGTAATCTCTTGTCATAAGTTTCCCATGTTGCCCTGCAGGAAGTGATGTAGTTGCATATGGCGATTTTTGTCATGACAGGGGAATTTCGTCGTTAAAACTAGCTGGAATTTTGTACTTACTATGGCGGAAACTGAAGACAGTAAGTATCAAAATTACGTTTAAACCTTCCTGCATATGTTGAGCTAAGTTATATCTGCATTTCTTTCAGCAAGCAAGAGAAAAAGCGAAGAAGAACCGGACGCCACCGAGGCTGCACCAAAGCGAGTAAGCACGCCTTCTGTCTTGAGTTTCTTCTCGCAATCTGAGTAGAAGTATGTGAAACAATTTCAGATTGAATTGTATGCAAAAGAGTTCTAAAGAAAATATATTTTTTCCAGGTTCGTCTGGAATCGCAAGACCTGAAGGACTTGTCTAAAGAAGACATACTGGAAAGGTTAGTGTCTTCGTGACAGTTGAGATAATGAAGTTTTGCAGTTGGATGGTTGAGATGCATGTACAAGGAACAGTTTTCGCGCTTTCGTTTACCAATAAATCCTTTCATTAACTGATCGTAGAGTGACAGGATTTAGTTATGGACAGCACAACTTTTGCGAGAGCTATTTTATGAAAAGATGTCCATATTTGTTTTCGTTTTATACGAACGTACTTTAGAAAGGTCGTGATTTTGAGAGATAACGGTGGCAAAGTTATTGATAGTTAGCAGAGAAAAACACGACTTCCTGATTTAAATTTTAGAGTTTGACGTTAAGTTATATTCTTAAATTTCGATATTTATAACATTATATCAATTTTCGACCTTTTCATAACCAGATTTAGTTATTTTTTGGTGTAAAATCTTGAGTTTACTAAAAGGAAAAATATCATAAAAGCAGTATATCTTTAGGGAACAATCAACAAGCATCGAAACTTATCTTTCAGGTGTATTTTGATCAGGGGGGTACTCCCTTATATAAGCTATATATAGCTACATGTATGTGCAGTGCCAAAGGGTATGGTTTTTGAGCCGTTTTGGTCTGAAATAGGGTATAGATTTTGACCATTTTGGTCTGAAATAGGGTATGTTTTGTGCACTCTGGCCTGGAATTTGGTTTGGCTTTTAGACAAAACTATTTTTTGCCATTAACATCGGGGAATTTGAAGCCCTTCTCAAGTGTTTATGCAAACGGAACTCGTTCCTTGGTAGCTGAAGTCATGAACAGTATTAGACACGTGTACTGATTTTATAATACACTGTACATGTAGGTATCGATTTTTGGGTCAGGTCTGAATTAGGGTATGGAAAATCACATATTTTGGTCTGAAATAGGGTTTCAAGAAGCAGGCTGCACACCCCCACCAAAAATTTCAGGGATTCCCCCCCCCCCCCCCCCCCCCTTCATCGCTCCCCCGGGATTTTGATGTGCTTAGTTTGTAGTATCACAGGACTGTTTTGACTCGCGCTGTATTTTGGCAAGGCTGTATGGTGAGTCAAAATACAAAAGAAAAGGTAAAAAATATCCCACAATACTAAACACTATCAGAGATGCCAACCTCAGACTGGAGATCTGAAATCTGGAGACATTTTCTTTTGTGAACACCTCCTCTCGTGGACTACCCCCCCCCCCCCCCCCCCCCCCCCCCCCCCCTCCCCACCCAGTTGCACACTTTCTGAAAGTCCTCCAGTTTGAATGCATGGTTCCAGAACCAAACTCATCCCCGGGGTCTTTCAGCGGGTAAATCCAAGATGGCGGACAGATTGATTTTGTCCTTGATCCTTTGTCCAATTATTCAGCCACTTATAACGCAAACCATGCTGTGTTAATAAACTCTCGGCCGACACTTTGCCGTGAAAATGAAGGCAAGTTGAATTGACTTAACGGAACTGAACAAGAGTTTTTTTTCATAGTGTGTGCTTGCCTAGTGTTTTATTCTTATTTACAGTTTTATTTTTCCTTTAGGGTTAAGGAGTTAAATGATTATGTTGATCATCTGGAAAAGAAGCAAAATGGAGAACAAGCAAATAGTAAGTTGTTGTTTTAGCTTTTCATGTCACTTACTATATCATTGCAGATCATACTACTGTAGATTGAATTCACTACCACAAGTGGCATACCGTGTAGGAGTTTAATTTTGCGGATTTCCTTCGATCCACAAAAAAAAACTCCCGCAGAAAAAAACTCCTGCAAAATTTTCTGCCGCAGAAATATATCCCGCCAGAAAAATTAGTAAATCATGTTTTAATTTATATCGGCTTATAAACAGGAACTTTTTAACAGTGAACATAATAGGAAACGCTAGCCAAAGTTAATCATATACGGCTTTTCATGGAAAACCGTACTTTTCGCTTCTGTGTCACGTTCAATGTCAGTTGTCGTAAATAGAGACTGACAACATACAGTCAATTCCAAAGTACATGTACTCAATGGATTTCCAGGAAAGGATCATCTGAAGAAACGCCATTAGCTAGGACGTCTACAATGCCGCACTTTTTCCATCCATTCACAATGATCGCGGGGTTATTCTGCATGTAATTATAAAAATCGACCAGCCATCGCAATGTATGCTCTCGCATAACTGGAATGCCCATCCCAATTGCAATGTCACTTGTGCTCTCTCCAGAGTTAATCGTCTTCTCGACTTCTGCAGCGTTACCATCCCTGGAACTTTTCTCTCATATGAAATGTTTGCATGACCGATTAACTGATACATCAAGAGGTTGGTTGAATGCCGTGGTATTGCTGGTACAACGACTATGGGAACTACAGAAACTTCCGGTCAGGAAGTAAAATTGAAATTTAATACCGATACTGCCTTGAATTTTATTTATACTTCAGTGTTCCCATTAACGCACAACTGTGCGTATCTGACGCACAAAAAATAAAAAGGACGCACAGTTTTTACCACAGTACGTCCCAGGGACGCACATAAATCAGCGCTCAAAATTTCGAGTGTTTTCATAGTTTGGTCTACTCTTGAGATAAATAAGATTTTTCAAGATACAAAACACACATAAGAAAACAATGTTAAAGTTTCACTAGTTTCCTTTACCTTTTCATTACCTCTCCAAGCTGGAAACTATGAAAATTGGCTGCAAACACGAAAACGAAGCAATAATCACAATGATAATCACCGCGAACGAAGCGAACAACTCTCGGCTCATTGATGGTCAGCGGTCATACTTCATGTAATATTACATGATGTGTATATCACTTAAAATGCCTTTCTCCTTAGGGGACCTTAAAAAATAGAAAGGACCCCCAATTACTGGAACTGGGGTCCTTGGGACTCCTGTTTTCCAAAACTAGTGGGAACACTGTACTTGACCAGAAATCCGCAAACATTTCCTCCCAGCAGAAATTTTAGCTGGCTCGATCACCAAAAATTTCCTCCCGCAAAACAAATTCAGTCGGCAATCCGCAAATCTTCCTCCCGCAAAAATTTCCTCGTACACGGTAAGTTCAAAACTGAAAAACAAAAGTCCCAAATTTCATTTAAATTACTGAAAACCAAAGAGTACCACATGAAAGTACATTTACTGCTCAATAATTGAGTGGATCATTCCTACTCCTTTATCAATTATGGCTTCATACATGTAGACTGTACATGCCAGTTTTTCTTTTGGATTTTAAAACAACAAGAATTTTCGAAGAAAATATAACCGGGCTTTTTTTTAGCAAGCAAGAAAGCAGTTTTACCTGCTTTCTTGCTTGAAATCTATCAGATTAGTCACCGACGGCAGTCACGCTGAAGTGTGATGTTTGCGTATAGTGCCTACTGTCAATTTTCTTGCCTCTAAGCAGTCTTTAAAGATCATTCTCAATATAAAGCCAGAGTTGAATAAGAGGAAAAAAGACGACAACATAGGTACGAATCGTTGTTGAACCATCAATCGCAGACGTTCCGCGTTGCACCATCATCATTCGCAGCTATTCTAGTCACAGTTCGACAAATTGCGTGAGTCAAAAAGTGATATTGTGACATAATGGTTGTTATCTGTAAATCTTCTGCTTACAAGAAAGTGAAATGCTGCACCAACACGAAAAAGTTAATGTATTTCACCCTAAATAAACAGCAGAGCATTCATGTTCAAATCAAAAGTATAGCTTGATATGAAATTTGACCTAACGGCGACCCTGGTTTATCACAGACGTTGCGAAATCTCTTCAAGTCACGGTTAGACGTGACTTATGTGACTCCATGACGAAATCGTCCTTATTTATAAATCTGCATTTCGCAGCAAGCTTCTGTTTTTCTCAGAAAATATACGGAAAAGATATGTATTTCACACAAAATGAAAAACAGGACAATATTCATAAAATATCACTTAGGCAAAGGATGACCCTGGCAAAATGTAAAAAAAATTGATCTAATGGCGCTTCTAGTGTATGTGATGTACGTACATGTATGCAACTCACAGACAAGTCAAGTCACGATTCGACGTGACCATATGACGTAATCGTCCAAATATAAATCTGCACGTCTCAGCAAGTTTCTGTGTTCATAAATGTGCGAGTCTCAGCACGTTTCTGTTTTCCTTTACGGAAAAGAAATGTATTTCACACAAAACAAACAGGACAATATTCATGACCCTGGCAAAATGTAACGTAGCTTGATAAAAAATTTGATCTAATGGCGCTTCTAGTGTATGTGATGTACGTACGCAACTCACAGACAATCTCTTCAAGTCACGATTCGACGTGACCCTATGACGTAATCGTCCAAATATAAATCTGCATGTCTCAGCAAGTTTTTGTTTACATAAATCTGCGAGTCTGAGCAAGTTTCTGTTTTCCTTTACGGAAAAGAAATGTATTTCACACAAAACAAACAGGACAATATTCATGACCTGGCGAAATGTAATGTAGCCTTGATAAAAAATTTGATCTAATGGCGCTCCTAGTTTGTCCACCCAGTAGGGAGTACAATTATTTAATATTTTGACGAGTCAAACTCACCAACGTTGCGAAATCTGTAGGCCGCTCCGATGTGTAGGCTCGATTTCCGCCGCTCTCTCGAGTCCGGGCTTCGTTCTTCCTCGAGAAAATCTTTCACAAGGCGAATATATATTTATACTCTCCCCTAGCTCTCCTACTAGCGCTTTGGCGGAGTGGGGGTACGGGGTGAATCACGTAAAAAAAAAACTGAAGCTGTTTTACTAACCGGGCTACGCCCGGTTAATAATAAATTGTTGCACTTACATGTAATGTTCAGAGATTTGGTTTGATTTTAGTTTGATATTAGTTTCATTTTTGCTGCCCTGCCCGCATAGGGCAGCCTCCTAATTCTGTCCTGAGACTCGATTTCAGGATTTCCGTCTGCCGGTAAGATGTTGTTTGCAGTACCCAGTCCCCTCCGCGTGAAAAGTCTGATTGGTGACGACCATTGCATGCTCAAATTTGCACGAGAAGAGACGATTGTTGTTTTTTGGATTTCTTTTGCGCGCTCGAGGAGACGCTGTTTTGAGACGCTCTGATGCTTGATTATAGCTGATTTCGGCTGTTTTGAGACGCTGTTGCACACGCTCTTGCACGAAAGGATATTGCGTGACATTGTTTTATTACCAAGCCACCTTGTTTCTGGCGAACATATGAACTGACCTTTGTGAGCTCCTTTTTTCTACGATTTCACGCACGCACGTTGCATTGGTTTACTTGAATCACATCGACAATTAAATATTTGGACATGTTGCATTGTGTTCACAATTGGTTTACATGATGTACTTGAATTGCCTCGAAAATTAAATATTTGGAAAGCAAAGGCAAATCTGGCTGTGACATTGTAACAAATGTGTCTGTCACTACCATATGTTGGCTTTGAGCTTTGTTATTATAAGGTTATTTTGAGACGCAATTGCACGAAAGGATCTTGCGTGACATTGTCTTATTATAAAACAACGATGATAATGAAATTACAAATGTGGCAGCACTCCACTTCCAATATGGTACCCCTAGTAGTAATAATACTCAGTGATTTTAGTTTGATTTAGTTTTTGGTTTGATATTACCAGTTGTAATAGACCCGTTAGTTGCTTTGGCCCAATATGTAGCGAACAGCTACAATTTTAAGGAGTTCCCTCTGAGTGTGGTTGTAGTAACGAATATTATTACATGGCAAACTGGTCAACAAGGAAAAGGAGCATAGTGATTGGTTCCCTGCACAGCCTGAAGTTTGCAATACAGACCGCTAAAATGGACTGCTCACAAATTAATTTTGCTTAATTCCTTTTTATGAAACATTGAACAGAAAAAAAACTTAAATAAAAACATTATTCCTTCATGTCTGGTGGACAATTTTGGTTAAAACTTTTACGAAAGTGCCTGAATAATGCAAGTATTACAATGTAAAAAATTTATAATGATTGTATGCTTAACTTTGGTGTGCACATTTGCCAAGAATGGATGCATTAATGTATCAACAAAAAATTTTCAAAAGCCATTACATGTATATAAAAACTTTATTGAACTACTGTACATGTACATGTAGCTTGTTCGGTCCGTATTGGCAAATATTGATCTTGTTCTTATTTTGCAAGTTTCGGCTCGGTCCATAAACTTGCAAAAACAGAACTCAACCAATATTATTTTCTCCAATATGACCTCATGCTACGTACATGTACAATGTCGTTCAATAACATATTATTTACTTCTTGTCTCATTCAAAGAAGAACTAGCGGGACTCTTGGAGACTGGAGAGAAGTTAAAACAACAGCAGCAAGAATCCACAAGGCGCTGAGAACGTGTTGGTGATGAGGCTTGCTACTAAGGAACAAGAAATGCATGACCTACTGGTGAGGACAACAGCAACATGTGTGCCATGTAATTAATGCCACACTGAACTGAGACTCTGCTTTAGCGCATGGTCAAGTGTCTGTCTGGGGACGAGTGGTATGGGAGGGACACATCCTTCAGCGGTAACAGACAAAATGTCAAATCTTGATCCCTAGCAACCAGAGAGCAGTATCGAACTGTCCTGGAACTTTCACGAAGACTTGCATGTTCTTGTTCTCTTTGGAACTGAATTTTTGACTCTAGAAAAACATTCCATGCATTTTAAGGTACAAGCAGTATTTTACTTAATGATCACGTGCATCATATAAACAGAATGATCTCTTTGACTGTATGGGTTGAACCTCCTCAATGGACCACCTACAGTCCTGTAAAGGGATGCTGGAATTGCAGTCCCGCTGTAACAGAGCCACAAACAATAGATTCCGCCCCTAAGGTGTCCTGTTGTGGAAGGTTCAATTATATGGTACAATGTACATGTAGTTGTGTGAATACTGATTGCAGTAAAAGGTACACAGTTCAGTGAAGGCAGTAGAGGGAAGTTTTAATCATTCCTGTTAGACGTAAGTCATATTAAATGTATTAAGGTCTGAAGGAACATAAAAGAGGTTATCCAGCGGAAAGTTGTATAATACGGCTGGGTATTTTTATGAGAAGGCGAGAAAAAAGTTAATAAACATTGACGAATAAAAAGGGGGTCCCGGTATTCGTTTAGGAACAGGAGGACCTTGTATATACCCTTAATTCCTTACAATATCAGCTTCCAGAAACGTTTTTATTAGCTAAGTTCACGTTTCCGGTGATTATTTATTCTTCTGCAATAGAAATTAGTCTATATTTATTTTATAGAAAGAAGGTGATTGCTAGACTCAAAATAAGAGAAAAAATGATAGGTCACCGTACTCGTTTACGAGAAAAACGACGATTCAATCTCTCTGGCGAGCTTAGCCGTAAAGGAAAAGCCGCCATTTTCTTAATGTGCGCGCGCTAATTACGTGTGAAATCATGCGCAGTAAGGATGCGCAATGCAATACTAAGGAATGACCTTAATAGATGAACGTTGAATCGTTTGTCTCACGATGGAGTCAATTTGAGGTGTTGATCGCGACGTTCCGTGTTTTGTTGTCCACAGACTCAAATCCAAGATTTAAAACAAGCTCAAAACCCATCCTCGATACAGCTGCGCTCAACGTTGCTGGATCCTGCGGTTAATTTGTTGTTTCAACGAATGAAAACGGACTTGGACTCTGAAAAAGAAAAGCTGGAACAAGCTCAGAATGATCTCAGCGCCTGGAAGTTTACTCCAGACAGGTGATGGCAGTTTAACACAGAATCATGTTTTTAATTGTAGCAACCACCCAGAAAAGAGTGAATGGGCAATGGCCCTCTCAATCAGAGCAGATTTATCCAGCTGCGTATCAGGCACTGATGGTTGACTGTCGTTCGCCGTGCTTTGTACATTGAAGAGCAGTGGATTAGCATTCGGTAGACTTTTTACAGTCTGTTTTTTCTCTCGAAATCACGAAAAGAGCATTCGGGGGAACAAGTGCTTTTCTCGGCGCCCGGAATACCGCCTACAAGAATGGCTGAGCCCGCAGTTTTCAGCGGGGATGTTGCTAAGTAACGTGACGCATCGTAATGACGTCAAGCCGACGTGATCGTTTTCCAGTGCTCGCGCTATTTCGATTGGACAAAGAGAATCGGAATGTTTTCGGACGTCTGCGAAGATTTGCCGAGAATGGCACTCGTTCCCCCGACTGCTTGGCAGACAACGCGTGAGGAAAGAATAGAAGAAGAAAATAGTCGTTTTAACTGAATCCGCACTCGTCTTTTTTACAGTGTTACTGGCAAGAAACTGATGGCGAAAATGCCGCATGTTGATCCAGGAGAATCAAGAGCTCGGTCGTCAGTTATCTCAGGGACGAGTAGCACAACTGGAAGCTGAACTTGCTCTTCAGAAAAATACAGCGACGAGCTAAAAGGCAGTCAAGATGGTAAGTACAACCAGGATCTGAGTTGTATTTTGTGTGTTGGTGTTTAACCCGGGAAGGCGGGGCTTCTCCCTTGCTTAAGCTAAACAGTGACGTGCTGCTAGATAGGGTGTGGCCTTTAGGGTCTTGAACAGGATGTTTCTTTTTGGTATAGAATTTGGACTTTTAATTAGTCTGTAAAAACTGCCCACAGAAACACTGGATGATTGATAAAGCGTTGCTGTTGGAATTATTAAGACAATGTCAGGCTGCAAAGCTTCAAAGAAGTCGGTCTCCTGCTTTTTAGCTAAAATTTTTACTCAGGGTTTCAAAAAAAGTAGAAGAATGAAATAAACAAAATAGTAATGTCTTAAAGAGGGGCCGAACCGATGATGTCCTTATATTATGTTCTTGGGCAAGATACTTTACTCTCCTAGTGCCTTTCCCTATTCACCACTTAAGAAAACAAGAAGCAATCTGGGGTGAGTCGCATCTCGCAGTCGCTTGTGGGACCGTTAGTGGGGGCAAAATGGCGGCTAGCTAGACTACGCGTCCCCATTAACGGTCCCACAAGCAACTGACAGGGCTGAATAACGTATGCGCATGTGCGGGATTTCGTGACAGCAATAGCAAATTTTGGCGCGAACGTGTTGTTGTGTGGTTTGAAACACGACGGCAAGGAGAGATAAATGTCTTTTATTTCCGCTCCAAAACGGGAATATTTCCTTTTCCCTACTTTCGCAAATAATAATTTGAACACACACGAGTTTACATCGAAGATTTTTCGCCATGAAATGCCGTGGAATACGAGAAAACAGGAGTATATATTACTGCTTCGTTTCTACACATTGTCGCGGACTCTGACATCGTGGGGCACTTCGTGGCTATTTTTCAGCGAGTGTTCAGAAAAAAAACCCTGGTATTCAAAAGATATGTTTTCACTCAATAACAGGCGGATCCACTGCAAGATTTTAAAGCTTAACTTTACAGGCAAGCTCTTATCCTAGGCGAAAACCTGTGCAGTGTTTCGTATTTTGAAAATGTGTTGCTATGGTTTCCTGGCAAGCGCTTGGGGCATGCGCAGACGTTATTCAGCCCTGTCCAAGCAACTGCGAGATGTGACTCGCCCCAGATTGCTTCTCGTTTCTAAAGTGGCGAATGGGCACTGGTGAACTCTTAAGCCTGGTTTTCACTAGCGACGCAAGCACAAGCGCAAGCAGCAGACGCAGTAACGCGTTGATCATCAGTGCCTTTTGTTAACGACAAATAAACACGGTACTGCGTCTGCGTATGTTACTTGTGCTTGTGTCGGTAGTGAAAACCAGGCTTTAGGGCAACTGGACTACCGGTGATGGACTAGACATCCCAACCAGGGGGGGGGGGGGGTGGGGGGGGGGGGGTGGTAGCAATGCCTCCTAGTCCGTAGGTCTGTTAACGAATAACAAGCTTTGTTTCCACTTGTGATATTAAATTTGATGTCGTTGTCCCGTTTCAGAGTGAATGACTTCGTTATCCAGCTGGACGAGGAAGTGGAAGGTATGCAGTCGACCATCTTAACTCTTCAGCACCAACTCAGAGACTGCAAACAGCAATTGACTCAATCACAGGGGAACGCCAGGTTTACGAAGACAAATTAAAGACAACAGAAGGTTTGCTGGCTGACATGCGCCAACAAAACTCGCCGGTCAGCGTCCAGTCAGAGGACCGAGATGAGCATGCGCAAGCGCAAGCGCAGCCATCACAGCAGGCAGATGTTTGGACCGCTGACGTTGAATGCGCCCGCGCGACAGGCGATAGAACATCCCCGGCCGCCGCGCAAATCGAAGAAAGCAAACAAAACGAAGAAAGGATACTGCTTAGCGCTGTTGTAACGTCCCTGCGAAAAACCCGCAGTCAGCGTGCCCTCGGCGTTTTCGATCAGCCAGTTGCTAGCGACTGACTCGAACCATGGAAGGAGAATAAAGAGCGAAACACTTTAGAGAACGGCGGAAGCCAACACGAAAGCCGCCGGCATTAGTACCAGTGAAATAAGTGAATCCCGCTAGTCGCGGCCATGGGATTGGTGGAGAGGATTGGGTGTGACTCAAATACTTTCAATGGGGAGGTGACGGGTTAATCGCGCTGTACTCCCAACCCCTACCCCTCCCCCCCCCCCCCCCCCCCCCCCCCCCCCACCCCAAATCTTACCGCTTTACTTGTAGGCACCGTTATCTGCTCTGCGCGGATACACGCCGCGCACGAGAAGCAGGTCAGGTCTTTCTTATTGGACGTTTTGATGTCGTAAATTATCAATAAATGTCACTTGTTTTCACAACATCATAATCTGTTTACTGTCTGATAACGCGGTTGAGAGAATCGAAAGCGCTTTTCCGATTTGAGCGTTTTCCACGTTTCATCGATTTCCGTTTCTTTCTTCTTCTCTTCCAAAACCCAAGAGAGCTTGTTCGCAGGCTATGAAGCCACTCGACTGATGCACATAACTACATTGTACCAATCTCCAATCTCTTGCTTTGCCTTAGCTCTCTTGCAGCTCTCTGTCAAGAATGGCTGACTCAAATTTGAACAGCTTTATAGTCTAACGGCAATAACTGTAACCATCTATTTATTCCGATGTGAATCGAACATGAAATTCACGCTGTCGTTTGGCAAATGGTCACGTACGTGAAAGTTGTGGGACCACTTTTTTGGGACTGCCTTCCAGACGCGCAAAAATCTTGCGTCTTTCGTTAGGCGTGGTGTTTTGTCTTGGGTGGAGCCAGGAGGGCGCGTGACCTAATCACAGGTTTATAACCCTGCATCTGTTTCAAGTATTTCCGCGCCATTAAAGCAAGCTACAAACTTTTCGACGCTGGGAGAGTTGAGGTTTTTTATAGACGATCTAATGAGTGGATAAAATACAAGAAGAGTGGTCGAATTGCTAATCGCTGTAAAACAGTCCAAATTCATGGCTTTGACAAATTGTTGCGATGTTTCAACAAATTCTCCAACTAATAGTGCTATAAGAAATGTATGGAGACCGGTATAAAGGAAAATTAATAATTTAGGCCGATCGACTGTTCGGATGGTGCCAGCCTATTTTAGAATCATCCGTGTAACCCTGTGTGGTACATGTAGTTTGAGCTATTTAAGTCCATTGCCACTACAATAGATTCATGCATTTTTGAACACCATACCGTAAAATTCCGCATATAATCCCTGGGCTTATATTCTTTCAAATGACTTTTTTGTGTGGGATTATTTTCGGGGAGGACTTATTTATTTATCGGAAGGGATTTTGAGTCTAAAAATGTTATTTGCATACAAGAATACTGCATGACAAAACTGCTTTAACATAACGAAATGAGACACAAAACAAGTTCTACACGTGTTAAATGGACACCACAAGGTGTCGTAGCATCCTGTAACACCAAAAAATACAATATAAGTTCTACAATAGGGGGTTATATTCGGAAGAAGATAAATATAGATCTTTAGGAGCTAAATCTCCTTAACCCTTTCACTCCCAAAAGGGCTAAGTTCAAAACTAAGGGAAAAATCGTGAATTTCATTTTGCAAAATTGTCAAAAACAAACAGCGCCACTTGAAAAGTACTGCTTAATAGCTTTCATTTGAATGGTCACACACTAGGGTTTCATCCACAGACTCAAAAGGTACAACCACATTTACTGACTCAAAGTTTGACTCTGGGAGTGAAAGGGTTAATATAAGCTCATGGCAGTCCTGCCATGAGCTTATATTCGGAATTTAACGGTATTCTTTCTCGGTTGATAAATAACGAGTCCCAATGTTCTGATCTGCGCTTTGCGCCAACTTGGTGTCGGTCAACGGCTCGAGAGAGATCAAATGGGTTAGCTCGTTGCAATCCGTTTTGGCTTCCTAGCATTTTTTGGTGTGTTTTCCTAAGTTTTAAACCATTATTTAGAGGTTTTAAAATACAATGTAGGTTTTAATGTGCAGGGTTACCAAAAAAGTGACATAGCATGGGTGGCCGGGAAGTCTCCAGCGACGAGTGTGTCACGGCTCTAATGAGAACCCGCAATATACCCCTGATGTTCAGCTGGCTAGCAGTTTTAAAACGATGCGGAAATGGAGTAAAATGAAAATGAAGGCTCGCCATTTAGTTAGCCTGCGGAAATCCTTCTACGTTTGCATTTAGTCGGAATGGGCGTCCATTTGTTCTATCTTCCGTTTTTTATGCGGGACAAAAACCTGAAAAACTACATAGGCCATTTGAGTGGGTTTTAATTTCATAAAGGGGAAAAGGAGCTTGGTCTACTTGTGGCTTCTCAATCGCCTTTTTACTCGACCGGAAACTGGCTTCAGCTGTGGCTTGTTTTATGTTTTTATCAAAAGACAAAGAGCTTTTGTCTCTTGACTATTGTCGTGATTCAAAACATTCGTCGTGACGTGATCCTCCTGTGTTGAGCACTCGGCGTGTGACACATGAATCAGATGAATAACAAGATTTCTTTCTAACCGACGTTTTTTTTGAGGCAGAAGAACTTTGACATAGAGACAGGTTGGTGTGTGACTGAGCCGCAACTTCGTAGAAAAACAGCCCTAATTGACAGCAAGGGGTAAATTAATTTAGAAAGCTCGAAGCACATGGCTAAACCGATGAGATTCAGAAAGTCACTTCATCGTATCCTTGGAATTCTCAGGAGTTTTCTTGGACCGGTAAGTCCGGTTTTCCGTTGTAGTAGCCCAACTATAATCCAACATTGATAAATATTAGTTGAACGCTATAATTAACCCTTGTCTCCAACATTTAAACAATCACGAAAACACTAATTCCAAATTCCATTTCCATTGCCACTCAGATGAAAATAGTTCTCTGGTCTTCTCTGGTAGACATCCTGTTCAGTAGTCAGTCGGGTAGTTGCCAGTTTGTTTAGAGCGGGAAATTGAGAATTCAATTTGAATTTTTTTTTCAAGTCAATGTTATCACCAAAGATAAGAGTTTCTGATCTGATATCGGAATGGGTGCTTTGTTTATCAAAAAAAATTCCAGTAATTAGGCTTTAGAACGAAGTTCGGTCATTAATTTAAATACCGCTTTGAAAATCAAGACGACCTTTTGCGGGCGCGGAGAGATTTAAGGTTCAAGGTAAGGTTTGAAAATCAAGAAAAAATCAAGTGTCGGTTTGAACTGCTTTTGAAACGGGTTGTGAAGCGAGTTAATTTGACTACTTTAAAACTAGTATAATTTAACGTTTATAATAGGTTTCGTCTAACGATTTGTTCAAATCAATTATTTCATCGGCGTAAAAAATGTAACAGTCGAATAGGACCAACTCTGAGTTGCCCGTTTATTGTGAGCAAGTCCGCGAAACAGCTAAAAATTAATTAACCGGAAGCTGTAAATTTGCGAGTGATTATGCCACAGGCTAGCCACTGTGCCGACTGAAAATTACATACTTTTGACAATAAAGGGACAAAGCGTAATAGATTACTCAATTAGAAAATTTATTCACCGAAGATATGGTGTGGTATAGCGAATGACATTTCTATTGTCATATTAACGCCTCCGAAGAACTACTCTCCATAAATGACCACTGAAAGCCATGTTGTTTTCTGATTGCTCTGATCGATGCCAAAATAACATTACTGTGGTTTTTATTGCGGTTACTATATTATTGATATCTCAGACAGTTCAGTATCACAGTTAATTAAGGAACTTTTGTTGTTCCCCAGGGTTTTGGCCGGAAAACTATCCTAAGTGTGTTACAAAATGCGGCGATACGGTCACGCCCGCGCAGTGCCTTAAATGTCGTGACGTAACAAACCTCACCGTTAACATTTTTTAGCTCTATTAAGCCCTGGGGGGGGGGGGGGGCCTTATTTAATTTCAGGCCCAAAGAAAGGGGGGGGGGGGGGGCTTAATAGAGAGGGGGCTAAATAGAGCTTTTTACGGTAAACCCCCTCTAGAAATTTTCATTGACTTTTCATTTCTTCGCAGACAATAATCTCAGCGGTTGCTGTGGGCAGTGTTTCTGCGTTCTTACTACAAGTACAGATATTGCCGTCAGTATCATTATCTATATGCCATATTAGGGGTGAGTGTACCGTCAGTATCATTATCTATATGCCATATTAGGGTGAGTGTACCGTCAGTATCATTATCTATATGCCATATTAGGGGTGAGTGTAGCAGAAAATTCACTTATTCAAAATCCTCCTCGATCAGAAAAATACAGTAAAATAGAATTTTGACACATTTTCTGAATCTCAGGACAGTTTGTGTTGGTCACGTGGTTCAGCCTCGGTTCTATGTGTCAGTTGTTGCCTGGTACTGCTTCCAATGTGTCGCAATGTGTTGGCGCTGATCAGGAAGTCTAACAAGGTGAGATAAAAGACCTGAGGCGAGCTATATATAAGCTACACGGCCGGGTATGTGCCGCTTGATGGGGTACGGACTGTTCGAACTTTTAGATCTGTTGTAGTCTGAAATGGGGATACTTTTTCTGTTCAGTTTTGAAAGTCAATGTTCGGGCAGGTTAATTTGTTTTGTCAAAACTGGATAGTGATTTATCCCGGCACTAAATAAGCACTGTCCATCCTTTGGACAACAGCGGCCTGGAGTGTCTTCTAACAATATAAGTCAAGAGGGGATGATTTAAGAGAAGCATCCCATACATGGGTTTCTTGCCATGATCATTTTGTTGAAGTCTATTTCAGTAATTTTCAGTCCATAGCTGAGCTATTTTAAGAACGCTACCTGATTGGTCAGTTCGAGTAACGTGATGTCGGAGCCTCGATCAGAAGGAAATAAAAATAACCTTCACAGCATGGCGCGAAATAGACTTGCCACAAGTCGTCTTCTTTGAGCGAAACCGGGCGACGCGCGACAATGATCGAGGAACCAAAACCAACGAGAGGGAAAAATAATATTGGAAAGGGCTTTTAGAAAGTCTAGGCACGAAACTATTAATAGATTTCCAAACATTATCAAGGGGCACAGGGAATCCTTATCTTAGATAATCCTATCTTGTATCAGTACATTGCCAAGCAGACCAAGAAGGCATTACCATCAGTGAGGGGATATCATCTGATGTACAGTAAAATTCTTAGAACTAACTTTATAATTAGCCAACTGTGTGTTGTTTATTTGTTCTGCAGGTCATTAGCTGTGTATTTGGACGCTTATTGGACAGAAACATTTGGTTCACAAGGCATGCGCAGTTGTGATCATTATTTCGGCAGGTAGGTCACCTGGTTATAGATTATAAATTGCCTCTCTTGTCTTCTGTCATCTTTGTGCGCAAGCAAGGGTACGTTTGTGGGATTGTTTGGATAGAGAACAAGATGGCGTCTGTAGTAAAGCTGACGTGTTGGGCGTGAAAAAATGCTGAGACCAGCGAATTGTTGTACATGTGTTTTGCTTGTACTAAAATCTTCATAAACAACCTGACTTACAGTATTATTGGATCCAAAGGATGACACTTGTAATGTCACTTTCCTGTTTTGTGTTGACGCGAGTTTGAAAACTACTCTTTGAACACTACTCATGCGATCAAACGGTCCCAGAAGCCCTCGCGCGGCAGAGTTTCTGCAGTTGGCGTAATCAAGTTAATAAAGTATAAGTGAATAGAACGCTGTTACATTATTAATAATTCGAATTACATCCTAACATACGCGTTCAAGTTGACTCGCAAGTTAGTGATGTAATTCGTCGTCAACTCATCCCAGCTAGCCTGTTGGAATTCCTTCCCGAAACAGTGCCTTTTGCTCCCCGTATCGAGCTTTGAGGTTTTTCAAGCGTTTCTTATGGAAGAACTACTAAGAAACTGCAAACAATGGGGTACAACACTAAGAGAGGATAATCTAAGAGAAGAACTCCCCGTGCATCATGATATTAATAGTTTCGCGCCATGCATACCGGCTTTGAAAGTTATTTTTACTTCGTTCTGATCGAGGCTCCGACATCATATTACTCGAAATGACCAATCAGGTAGCACTCGTAAAATACCTCGTAAAATATGGACTGAAAATTTAAAATAGATTTCAAAAAATTATCATTGGAAGAGACCCATATATATGGCCATGGGGAATTGCTTCTCCCAGATCATCATCTTTTCAGTGGGTATAAGAAACTATATGTACATTGCTGGCTGTTGTGGCAAATGTCTTCGTTCTCTTTATTGCTCGTGTTATTTTTTTGCTCTCCCTTTCTTTTCAGGGATTCATATCGGTGCCCATTTTGTAAATGCCAGCAGATTTTCCACCAATTACAGTTTGAACTTTACGGATTTAAACTTTGCCTCGTACCCCAATCAGGTTAGAGTTTGATTACCTTGTTCTTATTAATTTTCGCGAGTACTAATTTTCGCGATTTTTGCGATTGAAAAAAATTCGCGAAATTAAATACTCCCGAAAAAAAGGTGCCGCGAAAATTAAAACGCGCGAAATTTAATACCCCATTACACAAGAAAATTGACACTGTAATTTGGTAAAATACAAAGGGTAAAAATTGTCACAATTTTGTCGTGATTTATGCATCTCCACATTCCTCCTCTGATTCGTCGTTTTCTTGCAATTCCTGCAAAATGTCTCTGATGCAGTCGTCAAAATTGCCATTCACAGTACTGATTTTCCTTGAACTCATCAATTGAATGCTTTACTGGGGATTATGAATAACTGATTTTTTAATTGGTGATTAAAATTTGGTGACATTTTCGCGAAATTCAATACACTTTGAGTCCATTTTCCTCGTGAAATTGCGAAAATTAATACTCGCGAAAATTAATACTCGCGAAATATGGCTCTGTCATTTACAATCGCTATTTTTACCTCGGCCCTTCAGTGCCGCTTCAGTTTATAAGATGGAGCGGTTTTCAGCATTTTAGTGTCGCAAAACCAAAATCAAAGTCAGTAATCACAATGACCAATCACAGCAAACTTAAACAGCAAGATAACCAATGAGAACTCGAAACGAAAACTCGTAACTGACGCCAAGCGCGGGAAAACGCGTGTGACCAAGATTTTTGTTTTGGTTTTGCATCTGATTGGTCGAGAAGGTGGCACGAGTTTTTTTAAACCAATCATAGAGCGCAGTAGAGCAAAGCCAAAGCAATTCAGCAAATACTTTTGACAGGCAATTAAAAACCGCTCTATAGCTAGCAAAGCCGCACAATCAAATTCAGTACACGTAAGTGGCAGTGGCAGGATGGTGGGCAGGCTCATCCAAAAGGCACGCACAGTTACAAGATCAGCGTCCTAAAGAACTCGACCACGCTGCCTCCTAGGCCAGTATCAAATGAATCAATGAACCAACTGTGCGTTGGGTACAGCCTTGTTATAACGCAACCTTTTAGTGATGTACCGCTGGTTACTTTTCTTGTACTTCTTTGGTATGGTGTGGTTACGTGCTGTCTTAAATGGGCTTTACAATTTGCTGCTATCTATTTTCTCTTCCATTTTCCTTCTAGGAACCGCTTGAACTGTTCTTTACTTCAGGTAAGGCATTTGATACCCATGCCTAACCTATGCGGTGTTGATGTCCACTTTTAAATAATAATAATATTTATTATTTATATGGCGCAAATTAACATGTAAATATGATCAAATGCGCCTTACAAATTAAACTATGTGAATGAAATAAAATAAAAGATATGCTATGAATATGAGTAATTAAAAACTAGAATATTTACAATTATGTATAGGACTAAGGTTAAAAAGCTTAAAATCGGGTCTAGTAAAAATGTCTATAAAATATAAGAGCTATTCATACGCCTTTTGTTCAATGTCAGTTTTTCACTTTCCTTGCAAGAAACCTCTCGTTTAATATGCTAGGTATTTCTCTGTTTTAGTTGCTGGACTAACAGGAATACTCATGACGCTACTTTGCTTGCTATGGTACGTGGAATTATTTATAGCTGTGCATAACCCAGTCATCATCCGTCCATAGGTCCATACGTTCAGTCGTTCGTTCGTTAGTTCGGATCGTTCGTTCGTTCGTTGACGAAGTCAATCAATTAATTAATCAATCTCCTTACTGATAAATGTTTTAAATATCCATTGCTTTCCTATTGTTTTTTTTTTTAGATTATAACATCTACCACTGCTGTGAGGTAACAAAAAAATCTCTTACTTTTAGTAAGATGCATGGTCATTTTGATTTTTGAGTTCTTTCTATTTTGCCATCTCGATACCGAAAAGTATTACTTTGACACTATCTATCTTGTTGGTTTGTAGGCGCGCCTCGTATGAGATGTTCTGGTATACTCATCATCTGTTCATCGTGTTCTTTTTACTTCTCTTTGTTCACGGTTTCGGGTAAGTCAAGAACCAAATAGTTGTTTCATACTAAAATGAATCAACTCCCTCTTGTTCTTGTAGCTACTTCCTCTTCCCTATTGATGCGTCCCCAGTTCTTTCCTCTCCCACCCTTACCACCCACCCCTTCTCCATCCAGAGAATCACAAATAAGCTCTGTACAGTCGAACCTCCACTATCGGACACCACTCGTAAGCGGACACTTGGTCATGTTCCAGCTACATACAAAACACTACATTTTAACCTCCCATAAGCGGACACCTCTCTTAAGCGGA
Source organism: Desmophyllum pertusum (assembly GCA_029204205.1). Lineage (NCBI taxonomy): Eukaryota > Metazoa > Cnidaria > Anthozoa > Scleractinia > Caryophylliidae > Desmophyllum > Desmophyllum pertusum. Next base: position 296,384 of record MU825406.1, on the reverse strand, counting down.
CACTTTTCTTGGTCCCGAGGGGTGTCCGCTTACGGGAGGTTCGACTGTACTTGGAAACTGTTTACTGGAATGGAACAAACCTATATCGGTGAATAACCCGACACCCCCCCTCCCCCTCCGGGAAATCGTAACCGATCAGATAAGCTTCTGTCTGAAACTAACATTTTGTCCTCGCTAGCTATACATAACTGTTTATATTGACAAAACTGAAAGACTAAGCTGGGATACCCAGATATCAGATCAGCCAATAATTGTGAATTATTTACACGAAATCAATGACTGATACTGTTAGCGAATAGGTTGTCTTTTACCTTTGTTTCAAAAACGAGTCCTGACTCCTGGTGCACAAAATTTCACATAGAAATGAGTTTGATTTGCATGCAAATGAACTTGTGAGTAAAACTCATTTCCATTTGAAAGGTATGCACCAGGACTCGTTTTAAAACAGAGGCAAAAGGCAACTCGGAAATGTCCTATGTTCTTTTTTACAGTGGAGTAATAAAAACACCAAGTAAACCTGGACACCCACTCACCCGGATGTGAGATGGCAAAGAATAAAACCAATAGTACAAGTATCAGTCACGTGGTATGGTGTTCAGAGGATCCAGTATTCCAGGCGGATAAACCAGAGGTAGTTGTGTAGATGAATCACACTTGTAACATTTTATAAGATAGCTCCGATTTTGGATGTAACATTTTTACCGAAATGTGGGCGTGAGTTTAAAGCTTGTATTCTTTATCAGAGCAGGAGCATCACCCTGGAGCCCGACTCCAGCTCCCTTATTGGGCCTATGACACGGTACGGTGTAGTTACACCTTGAGCTATTACTTTTACTTTTACCGCGAAAATCACCCAGAATAGATATGTCCCCGTTCAGGCGACATTCATCAAATTTTGGTGCGCGAGCATGCAAATGAGAGAAATTTTATAAAAAAAATTGTCGTTAACTCTCTCCTTTACATTGGTGTTAGTCCTTGAATGGTGGCTCATGTTCTCTCTACGCCATCACGGGAGCGCAAAAATGAACCAATGAGAACTCGAAGCAAATGCACGTAACCGGCGCCAAGCGCGGGAAAAACGCGTGCGACCAAGTCACGATTGGTTTGGTTTTGCATCTCGTTGGTTGAGTAGGTGGCGCAAGATTTCAAACCAATCATAAGAGTGTATAGTAAAGTTAGACCAAAGCAATTCCGCATTACTTTCGGCACTCAATTGAAAGCGATCGAGTAATAAAAATAATAATTTTTGGGCGAGGTTCCCAAGTAACATGACGTATCTGGCGACAACCTCACGTGACAACTTCGTACGTGCTTGGACTTGGATATTCGTATTTGCCCGTAAATTCATTACTACAGCAATTTCTTACGGTGCATTCCATAGTGGAGACGCGACCAGGCCTAATGGTTAGCACGTCAGTGGACTCCAATCCAACCTCGTCCCCAGGGTCTCTCAGGGGGCGGAAGATGAGAGACCCTGGGAACGAGGTTGACTCCAATCAAGCTGGACGGGGTCATTGTGTTCTTGGGCAAGACACTTTACTCTCACAGCGCCTCTCTCCACCCAGGGGTATAAATGGGTACCGGCAACACAAAATACTGGGGGTACCCTACGATGGACTAGCATCCCATCTAGGGGGAGTAGCAATACTCCTAGTCGGCTTCATGCTACAAAAACCGTGATAAGCTCCGGCAGAGTGGGTCAGTTTGGCCCCAGTGGCTTTACCTACTCTATAAAACTAACTAAGTATACTGAGTATATAATTCTGTGTTTTCTGTCACATCCAGGCCTGGATATGGTGTATTGTTCCTCTCTTTGTCTACATAACGGAGCGACTTATAAGAGCTTTTAGAAGTTTTCAGAAAGTTGAATGATTCAGGTGAGGTAACGCATTTAAACACATGCGGATAGAAACTATGCCCAGCGAAAACGAATGCTTGATTGTAATAGAGACACTGTAGAGATCCCGGGGGAACTTTCATAGGTGAACAATGAATTCGAGCCACACTCCCAAAATGAGGTTTTGGTACCTTTTTTAGGTTCTTTTCAAACTTTCCGACGATCAGCCCCGTTATTTTTATAGGGGAGTCCCCCCGGGGTAGAGACCTCGGTGTTGTTAATACGTTCAGGGGCGGATCCAGGAATTTTTGATAGGGGGGGTCCCAGGATTTTTCCCGAAAATGTTAAGAAGAGGGATAATTTTGGAAGTAGACGGCAGTACTGAGTTATTACTAAAAGACGCGGAGGGGAGTGTTTGGAGGCCTACCCCAGAAAATTTTTGAGATTTCAGGCTCTGAAAAGTGCATTTTGGTGGATCCTGGAGATGGTTTTGCTATGGATAATGGGGAAAGCAAAAATCTCCTCAGGTCTGATAGGGGGGTCCTGGATCCGCCACTGACGTTAATGGATAACGTCGTTTTCAGTGAGAGATGCTAGAGTTTCCCCGCGAGAACAGGCATTGCTGCAATGACTCTAGGAAGAACCAGTTCGGAAGCATTGAATAAAACCGATACCCAGACATGTTCCACGTGTTAAAGTAAATAAAACGATAGAAAAATTCCGTTGTAAAATCGCGCCCTCGAGAAGGAAACTAACCAACCAACTAACAAACAAATAAAGCACAAGAAAAAGCAGCAATACATCATAAGACGTAGGTGATGAGAATAAAGCAAATCACCCAAAGATCTAGATGCGAAGATGAAAATTCAGGAGCGTCATCGGTTTCCTGGAGGAGAAGTAACTGAATAAGATATTCACTTACGAAAAAGGAGGAATAAATACATTGTAGCAACTCATTTATCCCTTTTCACTCCCAAGAGTGCTAAGTTCAAAACTGAGAAAAAAATCTTGAATTTCATTTTGCAAAAATGTCAAAACCAAACAGCACCACCTGAAAGTACTGCTCAATAGCTTTCATTTGAATGGTCACACACTAGGGTTTCATCCACAGACGCAAAAGTTACAACCACGTTTATTGACTCAAGGTTTGACTCTGGAGTGAAAGGGTTAAACTTATATGCCTGTATATTTTGCACGTTGTTAGGTAGTACAACATGGCGAGGGAGTCGTGGAAGCGAAAATGAAAAAACAAAATTTTACAGCCGCACCGGGACAGGTAATGGGATTAGCAGTGAAACTGTAAGTTAGGCCTGAAATTGTGAATTTGCGCACTGTATTGTTTGATCGTTTAACCATTTGGTCCTTCGAGCCGGATCCAACCGACGTTTTACCCATGCGCCACAGCGGGTGCTAAATTTTAAACCCTCCTATGCATAAAGCACGCTTCTTAGAAGCCAATCACATCGCAGTCAATACTGGTTCAATACTTTAAATTATCTTAAGACCGTGAGTAAGATTATGAGATATTTCCTCTGTTTGTAGTACGTGTTTATCAAATGTGCAGATGTATCAAGATTCGAGTGGCACCGTTTTACTCTGACACAGGTATGAGGACGGCAAAGTTAGTCTGACAGCGAAAGCTCGAAGTTTTTAATTGTATATAGCCAGTAGCCTGCGAGCAAGCTCTCTGGGTTTTTTGGGGGGTGGGGGGTGGGGGGGTGGGGAGGCGGGAAAGTGAAGAGAGCTTGCTCGCAGGCTATATAGCCAGAGAACGTTTTATTAAGTTTTTAATACATGTAATATGTTTTATCCTGGTTACGGTTCGTAAATTTTTAGACTCTTGTTCATATATATGTTCAAACAAATTTAAAAGCGCAAATCCTTCAATTCCTAAACAAAGCTGGTCGAATTTTGAGAACATGAGAGAAATTTAGAGGATTACCTTGGACAAATCAATTTAAATTTAAGTCTTATTCGAGTCTGGAACATTTTGACATCGTTCCAGTGCTTACTGTATTCTTGAAATATATAAATGCTTATAGAATAAATGAAAACGATTGTCTTTGTTTCCACAGTGCCCTTCATCGGAGGATGCGTCGTTCTCCATTCATTGTAAGAGTCTAGGAGATTGGACCGGTAAGTCAGTAGAAAACAAATGTTAAGTTTTGAGCCTTTACAGTCGGGGAACAAGTACCAGTTGACAGCGAAATCCGCCTTCGAGACGGGACTGAGCCCGCGGTGTTCGTCCCGAAGTTGCTAAGTAACATGACGTATCCTCATTGCGCTATGCATGCGTGACAATTTTTCGGAGTACTCGTGAGTGCTCGCGCTGTTTCTTGATTGGATAATAACAATCGGAAACTCTTCTAGTGCGCATGCTTCAACGAAGATTTTTCCGAAAACGGCACTTGTTTACTCGGTATATTTTACAACACTTCGTTCTGACCCAGTGGTTCCAGAAGTCCCCTTTAGTTAGCTTTCCTTTGAAATACGTTTTTGCCTTTCCTTTAGAGTAACATTCTCTTACGTAACCAACCTCGTTCCCAGCCCCCCCGGAAGATGAGAGACCCTGGGAACAAGGTTGTTACGTACCCTGGTTCCAGAAGTTTACTTTCCTTTCTCGGCATTTTCCTCCAAACCTCGAGCGACTAAGCGGTAATAAAAGAAAACGACACGATTTCGTAGCATGGCAGCTTTCAGGATTAGACGACAGAAAAACTATACCCCCAGTATGTAGTTCTCGCAACTAACTTTTTAAAATTTTTGTTTGTTAGAGAAGTTTGCTGATAGGTTGTTTCTTACGAAATCTGAAGAAACCCAGGACACCGGCCAAGCCTGTTTGATACAAAATGGAGAATACTCTAATGATGTGACATCCAATATCAAGTAAGTGAATTGGTTTTACTGAATAGTCATTTGCGTGTGAAGAATGAAATGACATCACATCAGATTTTAAACTTTTCAACTGGCTGTTAGTTTGCGTCTTTGGCTGTTTTATACTACAGATGCATAATCCGTCTAGACGACGAACTTGAGCAAGAGTTTCTAGAGGCACTAGAAACAGCTTTAGTGCGTCTTAAACGACGTACTAAGAGACGAACTAAGGGCTCAGTTCGTCTGATAGTTCGTCCCGTCTTTTCTCTAAATACATAAAACAGCAGACGCATAATTCATACTGGATGAATTATGCGTCTCTAGTATATGAAGAAAAAATAATTAGAAGAGGGGAAAAAAAAAACTTGATAAATTAATTTAATGCATAAATTAATACGCATAAATTGATGTTAACAGCCCATTGACCGAGCGAGTGAAAACTTTGCATATTCGTCCACACTGTTAGAACTCATTCATTGCATTTCATGCATTCATGAGTTAAAAAGGGCCTTTGACAGCAAGCCTGGCCCGGCCGTCTGGCCCTGAATTATCAAGTTGTAGAAATATTTGTTTGCTTCTCAGTGTTGCATGCATAGATCTACAGTGGTGGTTGATTTTTCTGTGAAAAATAAAGTGTTTTTGATGGTGGAAGGTGGTTTGATGATTTCAACAATCTAAATATTCTTGGTGTTTTTGTTTCAACAATATAGAATTGCTGTTGATGGTCCTTATGGAAGCCCATGCATGGTAGGATGAGGATATTATTGAACTTCTTTAAAATGTTACGTCTTTTAACCTCGTCCGATATGTAATCAAGATCAACGTACTCTCTTACTCGTGTGTGTGTAAAGCCGTTCGGCCCGCCAAACTACTGGACCCACAACTGCCAGAGCTTATTCCGGTTTCCGTAGCATTATGCTGACTAGGAGTATTGCTACTCTCCCTGGGTGGAATGCAAGTCCAACGCAGCCTAGGTTACCCCCAGCATTTTGTTAGGTTTCCCTAACAATTCTCTGGTATCCATGTATACTCCTGGGTGGAGAGAGTCACTGTGAGAGCAATCTCGTTCCCAGAGTTCTCGTTACCCTTGTCAGCGGTGGAGCGGCCAACAAGGACCTCTGGGATAAGCGATCCGCCTGACGTCCTTGTTGGCCGCTCCATCGCTGGACAAGGGTAACGAGGACTCTGGGAACGAGATTGCCCTCTATCCGAGAGCGTAGCGCGTTTGCGTGACACAGAGAGGGCCAGAACTGGACTAGTGTCCCGTGTTACTCCATGCGTACGACCTCCTTGTATAGTCCCCACCCGGAATCTCATCCCTCGTGCAACATGACTTAAAAATATCTAGATAATTTCAGACAATTTCAGTTGATTGCGTACATCATCATGACTTTATTTTTGTAGGATGTTTGGAGTTATGATGTGAGTCTGTGCATAGCAACAGGAATTGGTGTCACTCCATTTGCTGCTCTCATCAATGAACTCAGGTAAAGCGTCAGAACAATTCATTCATTTTATAAAAGACCGTACTTAAGATGCTCCGCGCTATGTTTTGGTCGTCATACTTAGTGACTTAGTGACTTAAACCTCGCAACGACCTCAATTTTAGTTCAGTTAGACCAGTCAATTCTGTTAATTTGTCAAGTCATGCAGAGTCGGATCACGATTCACGGTCTCTATACCTACATTCGAAATTACCTGGTCAACTGATCCTGTGACTGAATGTATTGCCTTTTAGTCTCGTTCCCACTCCCTTGGTCTTCTCTCAGTCTCGCCTCAACTCTCCTCTTGTCCTTGGCGACTAATCCAGAGTGCGACTAATCTAAATACACTTAACGGGTCCCTCTCAACCAGTGTGCTTTGCGCGCCGATATTCTTACGGCAGCCATTTTCGGGTGCCGCGAAAATGGTGACTTGAAGTTAAAAAACTACTTTTTGCAGGATTCTGGCCTTGTTCTGACCACAAAAAAGCAGTTAGACGACCCAAGTTAGCACAATTTCGAAAGTATGGCATACATCGATTAGCCCCACGAGAGAGAGCGAGTTCCCGGATGAAAACAATAACACGCGACCGCAAAGCACACTGATTTGAGAGGGACCCTTTAACTGGGGAATCTCTCAAGAATTCTCCTCAGAGGCTCATAAATAGTTCGGGGAGGGGAAAATCTACTACGCGAAATACGAGTACAGTGTTGTGCAAGAGACAGAAGAAAGATCGCTCTCATTGGTTGATTCTTCTGACTGACTGCGCCCGCACCAGCATCTCGCTCAGCGGATTTCTCTGGAGAAGAGAGATTTACGGACCGAATCTCATCAAGTGATTATCGTTTGCCAAGGTACTCCTGCACTACATAAAGAAATTTAATATCTCATCAATGAACTATTTTTTCTTTTTTTTGTAGGCACAAAATAAGAACAGGGAAACGTTTAAAGCTCCGCAGATTGTATTTTTGTGTGGGTTTGTAAACACGTGGAGTCATTTCAGTGGTTTGTGGATCTTTTACACTCTACTCACACTGAGGTATGAATTTCACGTCCTACTGCGGTATTAGCTGTGCATATACTCGTTACTGAGCGATTGTCAAGTCCAAACGGACTCGTATAGCCACTTATACGCGTCAGCAGTGTTGCTGCATAATCTGTGATCTGCATACTGAACCAAGTATGAACACATTTCCCCAAAAACATATAACCACCAAAAAAACATGACCCAAGTGGTATCAAACGTAACGTGATTTACCGTCAAACGTTTTAAAGCGTTGACTGGCGGAGCGTTAGGCTAACTCCCGCAACGGTAACTGTGGACCAGAAACGAGTTTGGTTTACGGACATGTTTTGCAATGAGTTACATTGTTTGAAAACTAAAAAGATTCTCGTAGCCATAGTTAAGCACGGTTCATTTAACTGAAGACTAGCGTTTATCTTTAGTAGTTTTCTGTTAATGTATTTCAGAAGGATTTTTAGCCAGGTTAGAAAACCCTGAATGTATATAAGCTCTCTCGAGTATTAACCGTCTCATACGCAAGGTTTTATACAAGCTGGAATCTAGGTACGTATTCAATTTTATAAAATTTTGATCATATAACGCGTACTCTGATTGGTTGTATAGTCGTTTTACATGAGGCTCAGGTTATGCAAACACTGGCTATGACGTATCGTTGCATTTGTTGGCCTTATTCATAAACTAAAGGCCGAGTGTATACGGGCAACATTTCTTTCAACTTGTCGCGCAACAATGTTGCGTTGCAAGTTGGCATATTACACCCGCGTGTTGCAAGTCACGGCAACATGTTGCACAAAGTAGACATAAGTTCAACTTTGTGCAACATGGAAACATGGCAACTCAGTTGCCACACGGGTGATAATAGTCATAATACACGCAAAAACACTTTCAACTTGCAACGCAACAATGTTGCGCGACATGTTGATAGAAATTTTGCCGTATTCGGCCTTAATAACAGAAAACAGTCGCTTGCAACTGAAGTCGCTTGCAGTCGACAAGATCTAATCACCATACAAAATTCAAACTGAAATCAGCAAAATGCAATTGCTTCAAGTAATCTTTCTTTGTGAGGATCATCCGTCCTTGAACATTTGCCGAACTACGTTTAGACGGGGATACTAATCTTAAGAAATTTAATTACGTTTAAAGAACTATATGAACATTTAGTATTGTACCTTCAAAATTTTATTTACATACATATACACATATATATAAACATATACCAGGCCTTTAGACTTTATTATTATTTATTTGATTTCCTATTTTTTTATTTTTTTTAGGTGATCTGTATATAGGGTTAACCTCAAGATCTACCTGTTCAAATATTTTTATCTTTTAATTATATTTGAATTAAAGTATCTATTATTCTGTGTGAATAGTCTGATGCAATCCACTCGTAGACTACGAGCAGTCCCTTATCAAGTTTACTCAGGGATAGTCGAGTGGAAGAGCACGCAAAGCGCGCACGAAAATCACCTCGAGGTATTTGTCGCGTGCAACCAACTGGGACTATCCCTGAAGAAAAATGAGGGACTGTCTCGTAGTCTAAAGCACTCGAGAAACTTTGGGGAATTGTACACCTAGCTCGCCTGTGGCTTAAGGAATACATAGCAGTGAGGGTGATATGACTACTGCAGGCAGTCCATGCTGTTGTGGATTACAAACTGATACTGCTGTTTCATCGTGTTTTGCCAAGCTCTGGGAGAAGCAATCCGACCAGATTTCCTTATATGTAACTTTTACGTCACAAGATCACAGTCTGAAGATCAGGTAATACGCACGTGTGATAATGAAATGGTTAGTTTGAGCGTGAAAATGGGGAGTAGCTTACCGAGGTAAGGAAGGAGCCTCGCCTACTTGCAGGTGGTCGCTATTTCGGAGAGGCACGTGTATTAATACAAACGCAAATGCACATGTAATTGCGTTCGTTACGTTGCCGAACTTGTTGCTAATTGTTGGGGGGCGCTACTTTCGTTGGGAGTCAGTGGAAGGGGGGGGGGGGGGGGGGGGGGGAGGGAGGTCGCTACTTTCAAGATTCTACTGGTAGTTGCCAGGCCTAACTGTAATCCCTGCAACTATGTGTGACATAATCCATTTTTAGATTTACGCGATAGCAGCACAACGATATGGCTTCACCAGCAGGATGCCATAATTCAAAGAAACCTTCATGGAAAGCGGTGTTCTGACCGAGAAGCCGGGGAAAATCCAAGTGTGAATATGATATTAGCTCCTGCGTAGCAAGGTTCTGTACGAACGTAAAGAGTTTTTCTGTATTCTGGCCGCTGTGAAAATTGGGGGCGTTAGATAGCAAAAAAAGGTCGGACGGTGAGGGAGCCTCCCTCCCTCCCCCGGGGAGGTGGGTGAGGATTGCTCGTTCGTTACAGGAAACGATTGCTACGACCCCCAGGTCTATATGATAATATAGATCCCCCCCCCCCTCCCCCACATAGAACGTTGGACCTAGTTCATCCTATCCGAGCCAACGGGGACGCTTTTACCCATAGATCTCCGCCCCCCCAGTGCACCATATGTCCCTCCCTCCGTCCCGTGGGGGTTAGGTCCTCGTTGAGATGGGGGCGGGGCTCCAGCCGGGGATTGGCGGTACCTGAACAAAGTTTTATACCGGGAAGCGTTGCCTGGTCACTCCGCGCCCCTCGAGGTCCAAACCCTTACCCTACGATAACGGCATTTGTGTGAGATGCAGGTCATCAATCGGGTTACCATATGTCGCATGATCTACCTTCACTGAGAAAATGGTACCCCTTTCACCTGCTACAGTTGAAACACACTGTCTCCTGTTTTTAACGAGAGTTTCTAAACTTTTTGCTTTACATAGCCCGTTAAACCATGATTGGATGGATCCGAGCCGTTAGCGTGTCGTCCCCTGTTCGAGATACACATTTTGGCAAAAGGTCAACCATTGAAACGGTAGACTACTGATCCAAATTTAACGGGAAGCCCTCTGAGGAAAAGAAGAAACGAGGAACAAAACAGGGTAAGCAGAAGATAAGCAACTAAAAAACATTATGAAACGTCGTATATACATAAAATTTGGAATCACGGGCCCTTTGAGTTTACAAAACCCCCTAAATGAACAGTCTTCTCCCTCCCTACCCTTTTCCTATACTTTCAAGCCTCAATGACCCCGCACAATCCCACCCCTCTTCGGGCGCGGAGCCCTCTCCCGTCTAGTCCCATTATGGGAGTACCACCCCTTGACCCCTCGCCACCCCCCCTCCCCGCACGACCCACGGCGGGCATCTTCGCGGGTGCGATGATAGCCATAATAACGGTTTTTCTCGGAACTAGAACATCCATGTTTTTTATGCAATAACCATCACAGAAAGTTTAGTTCTAAAAATAGCCTTACGTATAAAAACGCTTGCTTCACCCCTAGTAATGAGCTCAGGTAATTTTTTTCTAATTTTATTTTTCATATCTCCGGTGTAGTTTCAATTAAAATAACAGCAACGTTACAGCGTAAAAAGTGCAGAAAGTATGCCCCAGAAATCGAATCCCCAGGAGTTTCCTGACATCAAATATTGTATTTTTTTTTTTAGGAAGAAAGTTGGCATATTTTTTCTGCGGGACGTAGAAAAGTCACCTCGGTATTGAAAAAGACCAAGTCAGCGGTTCTAACCCCAACTAGAACGAGATTCATCTTCAACAAAGAACTTTTAACTTAGGAGTTCCGACCTGATGCACTTTAGACAAAAAGAAATAAATGCGTTTTATCGCCATTCCTTAAAGGAGCGATATTTTAAGTCATTTTTTCGAAAGTGCAAAATCGCCTTCAAACTGAAGAAAGCCTCAAAATAATAGTTTACTAAGGTAGAAAAACACCAAAGAGGTGATAACAAACCAAACAGGAACAATGATTGGTTGGGGATGGAGAAGATTAAGACGGATTGCGAGCGGCGAACTTGAACATAAATGGCAATTTTTTTCAAGATGCGCCATCCGTGACTCCTTTAATCCGGCCCTTGGTAGGCTAGGTGAAGAAACATGTAGCATCTGAAGACATCATGCCATGTGCCTGAAGAGTCAACGTGCATGTATAAAGGTCGCGTAGAAACGACGGAACATATACAGCTGTTTTCGAGAAAGGTTGTCGGAAAAAAGCGCACGCGACAATCCCGAAAGGCATTGTGGGTAGTTTTAAGTTCACGGTTCCTTGACTTCAGCATTTCAGAGAAATCTGAGAAAAATGGCACGAGACCGCCATGGACTTATGTTTGCGAGTGCTAAAAGAAAGCAACAAAAGTAAGTTCGACAGCTACAGTGTCAGGAACGTACCTTGCTGATCATATCCCAGATTACCTTTCGGGATTGTTGCGTGCGCTTTTTTCCGACAACGTTTCTCGAAAACAACTGTATCACCAGAAGAATTTTATGGACCGACTTCTGATTAAAAAGAAGGACTGAGTTGAAGAATGTTCACCTGCTTTGTTAATAAAATACAAGAGAGGGTGATTCAAGAGAAGGATTCCCTCACATTACCCGAACTGACCAATCACGTAGCGCTCAGCTATAGCTCACCTATGGGCCTTTTTCACAGCCCGCCATGTTGGTAAAAACAATAGCTTTTTATTCCCCAAGGTCCCCCAAGCCTCGCATTCAGACGTTTCAAAACGAGTTTACGCGTGGTTTCAGATGCGGAAACAAAGGTTTTAAATCCTCTGGGATTTAAGATGGCCGCCGCGTGATTAAGGCCCATAGACTGAAAATTAAAAATAGATTTCAAAAAATTATCATTCGAAAAGACCCATGTATGGGGAATCCTTCTCTTAGATCATCCTTTCTTGTTAATAAGTGTTATTCTTCTAAATTTTCTAAACATTAAGTCACGCAGAGTGAGTTGTTGAACTTAATATATATTTGGTCATAGTCATGGGATGGAAGTTGGAATGTTCACCTTGTTCACAGTTATTTATATGCATGCAAAATATATATTGTGCTTGACAATTATGATTTTTTCTTTTAGCCCGTTAAGTTCCAATGCCACCTTCCATACATATTTCTTCTCGATGACGTCTCTATATACGCTTGTTGTACTGCTACCGTATTTTATAGGACAATTGTGTTAAATATCACGGATACAGTTTCTGTTTGGTGATCATTTCCACAAGTCTCCATACCTGTATGCTTGAGTATGTACTGGTGTTATGAGGAGAAATCAGATGTTAATTATCTAACATTCGTTTGGGGCTTAAAAAATTAAATGTTAATAAGCTTTTCATAATTTATTTATATACAAAGTAGAATTGACTTGTTTTGATTGACTTTACCCTCTGCTGTTCTGTTCTGAGTTGTACTGTTCGATACTGTGCCGTGTTGCGCTGCGCTGCTGTGCTGTGCTGTGCTGTGCTGTGCTGTGCTGTGCTGTGCTGTGCTGTGCTGTGCTGTGCTGTGCTGTGCTGTGCTGTGCTGTGCTGTGCTGTGCTGTGCTGTGCTGTGCTGTGCTGTGCTGTGCTGTGCTGTCCTGTCCTGTGCATGTCAGTGTGCTGTGCTGTTCTGTTCTGTTCTGTGTTGTACTGTTCGATACTGTGGCCGTGTTTCGCTGCGCTGTGCTGTGCAAAAGCTGATAGCTCTTCTTACAAGTCATGTTCTTGCTGATCACAATTTTCCATACTCCCTGGAGATGATTGTCTTTGAATGAGCGAATACTTTGATCCACCTGCACTACACACGATCGAGAATGACTTTGTTACTTCTCCAGGTATTTTTCGTATCGGCGGAGGTTTTCTCTTCTTGACTTGTTTCTCGTCAGTCGAGGATTCTTTGTTTACCTTTTTCTTGATTTTTCTGCGCGATCGAATTCCGCGAACTCTTTTTCCAGCCGTTGAAATGTCATGAAGTGTCAAAGATTCTCGAAAATGATCCTCTATTCTGTGGAAGTTTTCATAACCGTTATCCTTGTGTATTGGCGGTAGTTTTAGAGCCTGATCGCGGATCTTGCGAATTTCTTCTTCGAAATCCAGTGGTGTTATTATTGGCATAATTTGCCCTCGTATTATTTAACCCGTGTCCAAACTTGATTTAAAAATGTATAGTTTTTTGCCTTTTACATTTTGAGGGCAAATGTAGCGTTCTGGCATTAAATTGTCTTATTTGTTATGCTGTGGTAAAAAACTACAATGAACTAACCGGTAATGGGGATAACTGATATGTGATTGGCTGTTTTCAAGATAGATGCTTAATAGCTATAGAAATGTCAAGTTACTAAGAGATTTCATTAATAGCTTTGTTTTGTTACAAACACCTGCTAACGGAAATTACAGGAAAAACAAATTCTCGTTGCAATAGTTCAATATTAATTTTCACGCTTGCCAGCCAAATCAGTCATTTTTGTAGTCTTTGGTTCTAATTTGGAAGTGTTTATAACACATTTTACGAAGCTTATTTTAATGTGAACTAAAACCAATTAAACTTCCAGTAATTAAATTTTAGTATTTTTAGGCAAACTGTGCAGTAGTCATAGAAACCGTGCTAAATAAAAATCCCCAGAGTGGATTTTTGATTAACTGAGTGTCGAAACCAAGCCTCTCTTGTCGATAAACTAATTATGCTACCGAATAATTATTTATCATAATTATGTCTTTGCTTTGGTTTTTCCTATAATGAGCTCTCTGATTGGTTAATAAGAAAACTCGTGCAAGCAAACATGCCGGTTTTTCCACCAATCAGGAGCGAACCCATTCTCGTCCCCAGAGCTACGCGGGTTTTTTAAATGTAATGACGTGTTTCGCCGACCAAAAACAAAGGCTCTGGGAACGAACCAAAATCAATCGAAACTGGATTACCCAAAGCTCTATTAAGCCCCGGGGGGCTTATTTAATTTCAGGCCTCGAGAAGGGAGAGGGGGGGGGGGGTTATTAGAGAGGAGAGGAGGGCTTAATAGAGAGAGAAGTGGGGGGGGGGGGGGAGGGGAGCTAAATAGAGCTTTCACGGTGGCGGTTTTCCCGCTTGGTTCATTCTGTCTACTATAGGTTGCTGTCCAATATATTGCTGTCATACATGGAAAATTACTATCTGATTACAATTTAGTTTCACAGTGGACCTTTGCCTAGCCGCGCGTGATCTGAGAACGACCTCTCTTCGGGGAATGGAACCTACGATTGTGCTAGTAAATTGTGGAAAAGTTGCTCAATGAATCTTCGGAGGACTTCGGGTGATTTTCGGAAATCTTCGGGTCATCTTCAGAAATCTTCAGAAGGGTTTTGGGTCATCTTCGGAAATCGTCGGAAATCTTCGGGTGAACTTTGCACTCAGTTTGGAAGACCCGGGCGATCTCCGGGAATTTGCCCTGGGCAAATCAAAATTAACGAAAAATGTGTGTTTGATATCTCTGATAAGCTCATTTGTTGTTCAAAAGTTGCTCTGGGAGGCAAAAGTTACTCATGGTTGCTGGCAGCACAAAAAGTTTGCTCAAAACTCCAAAGGTTGCTAAAAAGTTGCCGAGCCACAATAGTGTGCTTCGTGGTCTTATTAATTCTGGACCTAGACAACTGACCTTAAATTAAACGCAGAGTGCACTATAAAAGGGAGGTTACCTAGGAAGACAGGCTTCATTTGTCAATCATCAGCGAAACGAAACAAATAGCTCAAAATTAGCAGCCAATTAAATCTTGAGTTCTTCCTTCCAAATAGGCAGAAAAGATAGAAACAATTATTTAATCCAAGAAATACGAACCACAAGGATATGGAGTTTTTATGCAAACTTATTACTTGCAGTGGGTTCGGAGTTCTGTAAACGCACGTGCTGCGAAATTTCAAACGTTAAATTATTTGTATTTTGCCCACGCTAAGTTACATGTTGGTATGGTCATTTGAGTCAAATGTTTCAAAATTAGGTTTATACAGGTTTATAGCAGAGCTAGAATTTCTAAAGAAGTACGAGAGTTTCAGTAGAAGTGCCATGTGCAAAACTCCGGGGGGGAGGGGGGGGGGGGAAGAGAGGGGGTACTTGACCCATGTTTGGGGTATAGGGGTGCCGCTGAAGGTTTGAAACCCTGACCCTGTTTAGGACAAAGGGACAAACTACACACTCTTGTTTTGCACGCTTTTAAAGTGTTTTATTGGCAATTGCAATTTAGCGAATGACGTTTGACTGACACGCTAAAGACCGTCTCGGATAGCTAAATACTGTATAAATCATATTTTTACGACGACAATCGTGCAACCATACCCTGTAATGGGCTCCTGTTTAGGACAGGTTTAGGCCCTGAGCTGTTTAGGACAGACTCGCATAAAATTATATACCCTGTTTCAGGGCAGAGAGGCCAAAAACCATACCCTGTCCAGCGGCACGTCCCCGTATAGGCCACATAAGGAAGTACCGTTCCCCCCCCCCCCCCCCCCCCCCCCCAGAAGCGTTGCGTGACGACCCAAATAAGGGCTGGGAAAACGATGCTCTAATTTATCAACAATACCAGTTGTGTCTATTCGGGGGAAAGAGAAAAGATTCAGACGAGAAAAAGAAGGAAGAAAAAAGAGACAGGAAACTAACCATACAAATACAATCTTTCGAGTGATATTTTTACAGCATTTTATTGCTCTCTGCCAACTTTGTAGCGGTTTACATGTATCTAAAGACTAATTCTTTTAACCCTGGGATGAAGTGAAACCGGTTATAAGGTTTTCTTCTTCTGTTACTCTTACACTCCCTGTAAAGTGAAAGAAAAGAAAAGAAAAGAAAGAAAAGTTATCGCAGCCCGCTGCATTTCTAATGAAACGACTAACGGTGCCGGCGCGCAACATTGAAAATGTCGAGGTTACTAAACTTCTCACCAATAAACTACTTATGAATCAACTTTGTGAATTAGTTTGTTTATAGTACAGGGCCCGGTTGTTCGAAGAGTGGATAACGCTATCCACCGGATAAATCACTATCCAGTGGATAAGTGTCAACAAAACAAACTACGCTATACACTGGATAGTGATTTATCCGGTGGATAGCGTTATCCACCCTTTGAACAACCGGCCCCAGGCTAAAAAAAATTTAAAAGGTGATTTGCATGGTTGAAACGAGCTGCATTTATTTGAAATACTTAAATACCTACATGTAGAAATAACAGTTTCCGAATATAAATACAGGCTACATGTTATATAGCGCGGTTTTCAATTGTCAAAAGTAATCGCTCAATTGCTTGACCCTATATGATTGGTTTAAAAAACTCGCGCTACCTTCTCAACCAATCAGATGCAAAACCAATCGTGACTTAATTGGTCACGGGCGTTTTCCCGCGCTTGGTGCCGGTTACGTGTATTTGCTTCGAGCTCTCATTGGTTCATTGTGATGTTTACGTTTGTTGTGATTGGCTATTGCAATAGTCTCCTACGCAGCCGTTATTTGTGTCGTCACGCAACGCTTCTCCCCACTAACGGCTGCTCAAACCTGGACCACATTCCTTTCCCTTTGTTTTGACCGCAGTAACTTTGACACCTATCGGCAAAAACGTGACTGTTACCGTTTGCCGAAAACCTGCTAGATCGATCCAATTCTTGAACTAGGATGTCTGTTGTAGTTATAATGAAGTTTTTCGACATTGTTTTTTCATATCATACATTTTTCTTCAGTAAAACCGTGTTTTATTTTGATGTCTGGTGTGCGTCAAATTCAAAAGGCGGCATACTGGCGTGCGTTTGACGTTTCCGACGCCAAGGTCATGATAAGACACAATCTATGATTGGTGTATTTTGGCGCGAACAAGTTCCGAAAATGGCACTGCAACTGTGATTGGCTTAAATCTGCAAAGGAATGTGGTCCAGGTTTGACTGAGCAGCCGTTAGTGGGGAGAAGCGTTGCGTGACGACACAAATAACGGCTGCGTAGGAGACTACCATTGTAATTGTTTGGTTTTGGTTTTACGACATTCAGTCTATTGAAAATCGTTGCATTATCACGATTCTATGAGAACTTTTATCAGGACATGGAACTCCGTATAAACAATAAAACTGAAAACACATTTAAGTATCTTACCATTTTACGACTAGCGCAAGAGATTTAAGAATCTCGTTGATCGTCGAGACAAGGTCGCCAAAAACCGTTGACATGAACCACATACTTTTCATTGTCCATAGCGATGCTTTTCAACTCTTTTTGGTCCACCGATCTACCCACTCCAATAGCAATAATCCTTACGTTCTCGTCCTGTTTGAATGAGATTAAGAAAGATGACAATCTAGAATACTTTGTAGCATAAACCAAAACATGAGTAAAAAAATAATATTTTTAATGTACAGAATCATGTTCTTCAAAAACAGTTAACAGCTTACTACATAAGGTACCGTAAAATTCCGAACATAAGGGACTGTGCAATAATTATCAGGAGGGGGGGGGGGGGGTTGGAAAAATGGGCTTCATGTAGGAAAATGTTAGGTAATACCCCCCTCCTAAGGGAGTGAATTTAGTTATTGTCCCCTCTAATCAGTCAGAAATTATGTACGCCCCCCCCCCCCCCCCCCCCCCTCACAGTATACACACACCTTTATACAAGTACCCTGCATTTTCTCTACACGCATCTGTGGATTAAAATCTTATAACAGAAAGAAGAGCTCCTACTACATGTTTAATTGTTGGACATGCATCCGCGTCTGGAACAAACATCACCTCCGTAGCAATGTACTACAGAGCCATAGCAGAAGGAAAAGAGCATGTGTGTTCGGTCCCCACCTTATAAATAGTTATGGATTCACCAATGTAATATGTACTTGAAATAAAATGTTAAGCGCCCCCTCTCTTGAGTGACTTATTAAACCTTGAGCCCCCCTATCCTTGCTTTGATTTTACTTTATGCCCCCCCCCCCCTCCACCCCCCCCCCTCTGTTTTCCAAACCCCCCCCCTTTTTTTTTTAACCGACCGACCGACCCACTTTCACGAGAGAGAGGGCGATGGAAAACAAAACATTTTATGGGGATGGCCGAAAACTTCTCACCAATAACTACTTAAATGAATCAACTTTGTGAATTAGTTTGTTTAAAAGGTGATTGCATGGTTGAAACGAGCTGTATTTATTTGAAATACTTAAATACCTACATGTATAAATAGGTCGACAGACCGAATTTAATACAGAACGGCAATGTACAAATGTCACGAACTGTAGGTGTCGTGTTGGCAAGTGGCGCTAAACTACGTTTCTAGCAAGGAGAAGGGGGGAGTTTCTCCACAGGTCACCAAAGCGTATTATGAGAGTTTGTATGGAGCTGAAATTCGATCGAAAATGATTTTCACTTTTCTTTCGAAAAGTTGTAAATAATGTGAATTAAAGTGTTAAAACCTCACCTGTTGTCTTTTCCTGTGTTTTTATCGCTTCCGGAGGCTGTTTAGGGCGAATTTCGACCTACGGTCGAATCTGCTACTAAGAATAGAGCAGATTCGACCGTAGGTCGAAATTCGCCCTAAACAGCCTCCGGAAGCGATAAAAACACAGGAAAAGACAACAGGTGAGGTTGTAACACTTTAATTCACATTATTTACAACTTTTCGAAAGAAAAGTGAAAATTATTTTCGATCGAGTTTCAGCTCCATACAAACTCTCATAATACGCTTTGGTGACCTGTGGTTTCTCTTGTTTTGCTGTTGTTACTTTCGGCGCGAAACATCACGCGTGTCCCTCGATCTCGTCTTCGATCTTGTCGTCGATTAAGCCGAAATACTGGCTGGTGGCAGAAAGTATGGAACACGTATTCTGATGCACGCTTTAAAAAAACAAGAGCTGCGCATCGCGGCGTCGACAAAATCTGGATCGGATCACGGACCGGATCGCGGACCGGATCACGGACCGGATCACGGATCGGATCACGGACCGGATCACGGATCGGATCACGGATCGGATCAACAAAAAAATAAAATAAAAAAAACAAATAAATAAAACAAATCAAGAAATAAAACAAATAAAAGTGAAAAACAAAATATATTAATGAAAAATAAAGAACGTAACATATATTGGAGCTCAGGCCACGCTGAAAATGATTTCCTGTCAAAACCCATGTTTACTATTGCAAAGTACTTTCACTGCAGTGTCGAGCATCTAGTGTCGCCATGCATGGACGAAGTCGTGAGTTACACATCATTTTATTGTCAGTTTTAGTATCCAAGTAACCGTCGCAGTTGTAAGAATTCTCGCTCGAGGCTTTTGTTTAGATGCTTTCCTAGATGTCTGTTTAGCGAGGTTAAAGTTTACCAATATGCCATCCAATAAAGCTTGTTTTGGCTCAGTTCTATTTATGTATTGGTCCATGCGTAAAGGTCGTCTATCGAGAGTTTATAAAAGAAGTGTATTAAGAGTTGCTTGAGGCGCAGCCAAGAGACAGTCGATCGATTGAAAATCGGCTTGCTCGCGTGCGGCCTGAAAATTGAAGCCGCAGAAAACAAACTGAAAGGAAACAAGCCACATCACTACAGTTTTGACATCCTCAAACGTTTGTCGTTACTATTCCAAATAACCACCATAGTGAATCAAGTTAATTTTCAAGTAAAAACCGTGAAATAAATGACTTTTTCTTCCTCGATAAGCGAAGTGGATATGTTCCCTCGGTGGTCCGCATTGATACCCATTGATGTTACGATCTGTACACACGGCTGTCGCACTGCTTATTTCCCGGCTTCAGAAAAACTTTTAGAGTCAAAATATTTTGTCATTTTTCTTATTTAGTCATTCGAAAGAAATTCGTCTATGACTTACATCAAAATATCTTGAATTGCTTCGCACGAGGAAGAAATGTTGACGCCATACAGATGCGCGGTACTACGGATGAACGCTCGGATTCCACGCTCGTGCTACTGAATTTTGCCGGCTATGTCATTGGTAGAGATAACATTTCGGTAACATTTCGTCGAATTGCTAGTTGACTTCGACTGGGTAGATTTGAAAATAGCCTTAGGAAGTCTACTGGAAGTACGCGGACAAACTCCAGAGTTCTCAAATTTATGGCTCTCCCCACAGTCCCACTTCGCTCATATCATTTGAGTTTACAAAATCCACCGTCTTTTTCGTATGTTCTCGACCATCGCTTTAAAATGCATGGTATAGTATACCTTTGTCTAAATCTGGCGTGCTGCTGCAACGCCCAATAACGCACCTGGAAGGCGTTTCTGCGCACTTTTCGGATGTGTATCGCATCTTTCTGAAGTAAATGAGTGGACGCGAAGGATCGAACGTTCCCGGGTAGACGTCACACAGCCGCTATAACTGTCGAAAAATCGAGTTTCAAATTATAAGTACATTTATTTAAACGAATAAAAATGTTTGGGGTTAGGGGCACTTTAATGTTCCAAACTTATCTTTAAAAAGTATAGTATCCAGGAAAGAGATATTGTTTCACATCATCAGGTTTTTGGTGTATTTCATATTCGTTTATGGTAGATTCAATTTTATATTAACGTTCATTGCAAAAACGTTCGGTTCACAGTAGTTACTTTAATGTAATCCGCCCAGCAGTGCTAGTGCCACTGTGCTTCACCACCGAAAGCTATTGTTCCACTGTTGAGCGCTTTATTTCAGAGTGCACGGTTTTTCTCGATCTAATAAAACTTTTGTTTTTCACTTTTATTTATTTGTTTATTTTTTTTTTTTCTATTTTTTTTGTTGTTGATCCGATCCGTGATCCGATCCGTGATGCGATCCGTGATCCGGTCCGTGATCCGATCCGTGATCCGGTCCGTGATCCGGTCCGCGATCCGGTCCGCGATCCGATCCAAGTTTTGTCGACGCCGCTGCACATCGCATCCGATTCCTCCATTTTGTTTCTCCCGATCCGCGCATGGCAAAAAACTGTAGAATTGTGGGTAAAACATAATTTAAAATAATTTAAAATAATTTATGCATTCGATTCGGCACATGTGAAGTTCGACGTATAAAGCAACTGTCGAACTTCTGTCGAATATTCGACTGGCCCAGTCGAAGATGGGTCTTGACTAGAATGGATACCCCAAAATAAGATCAGACGTTACCCCAACCCACAAATGAAAGCTAATCATTCTCAGAGTTATAGTAGGCTAACCGGGGTGCTATTCTCGGGCTAATCAGTGTTTTTCTCGGGCTAATCAGTGTTATAGTAGGCTAATCTTATTTTGGGGTATCCATTTAAGGCGTAGCCGTCGAAGATGTGGCAGAAGTCGCATTTAATTCAAATCTGTCGAATTTAATTGATTTTAAACGTCGAACTTCACATGTATTTAATTCCTGAATTAGATTCGGCACATGTGAAATTAGACGTTTAAACCGGGCCTAAGCCCCTCAAAAAAGTCCTTTGAAAAATATAAGCCCCGGGGCTTATTTTCGGAATTTTACGGTAGATGAATGCATAAGAAGTCATGCTAAACCAAAATTAAGACTGGTGAATATTGGGGCGGATTGAAAACTTGAAGCTGATCAGTGACCAAGCCCCAAAAGGCTTGGAAGTATTATTACCCTGAACGGCTTCAGTACTTCTTGGTATGGCTTCGACCTGCTGCTTGTCTTTCCATCAGTGAGAACCAACAGAACATGTGGGACGTTCGGTCTTTCACCGTTCCCACTTTTGAACAAATCTTTCCACGCCAAATCCATGCCTTTGTCAGTCCTAGTCCCTCCCGGCTGGTACTTCAAGTTTTTGATGGCTTTCTTGAGAGCTTCGACGTTCTGCGCCCTGTCGCTGCTAAAGTCCCAGTCCAGGTACGATCTGTGGTTGTAGTGGATGATGCCGACGTGCGTCAAACGCGTCGAGACGTGCATCTTGTCAACAAGTTTGATTAAAAAATCTTTCACTTTTTCGTAGTTGTTACGCCGGACGCTGCTGGATGAGTCCACTACAATGCCAACATCCATCATCTTGTCACAATCTGGTAAAAAAAGGAAAGAAGAACATTAGTCCTCGCACGTACGAAGGTTGTTTAACATATTGATCACAGGGTCCAATGCGCTAACTCGTGAATGAATGAACGAACGAACGAACGAATGAATGAATGAACGAACGAACGAATGAACGAACTCGTGAATGAATGAACGAACGAACGAACGAACGAACGAACGAAACGAACGAACGAACGAACGAACGAACGAACGAACGAACGAACGAACGAACGAACGAACGAACGAACGAACGAACGAACGAACGAACGAACGAACGAACGAACGAACGAACGAACGAACGAACGAACGAACGAATGAACGAACGAACGAATGAACGAACGAACGAACGAACGAACGAACGAACGAACGAACGAACAAACGAATGAACGAACGAACGAACGAACGAACGAATGAACGAACTCGTGAATGAATGAACGAACGAACGAATGAACGAACGAACGAACGAACGAACGAATGAATGAATGAACGAACGAACGAACGAACGAACGAATGAATGAACGAACGAACGAACGAACGAACAAATGAACGAACGAACGAACGAACGAATGAATGAACGAACGAACGAACGAACGAACGAATGAACGAACGAACGAACGAACGAACGAACAATGAACGAACGAACGAACGAACGAACGAACGAATGAACGAACGAACGAACGAACGAACGAACGAACGAACGAACGAACGAACGAACGAATAAATGAATGAATGAACGAACGAACGAACGAACGAACGAATGAACGAACTAATTAATTAATTAATGAATAAATTAATATGCATAAATTAATAGCGCGATTAAAATTTACAGCCCATCGACCGACCGAGCGAGTGAAATTTGTCCACAAAATGCTATAACCGTTCATTGCTTTAGCATTATCACGAGTTAAAAAGAAGTTTCATTCTGGAATGCTAAAACTTTCAGTATGTTTATCATACATTTCTCGGGATATTTTACTGAATGTGACAACTGTTTGTACTCTCATTGACGCTACCATGGCAACCAACGCTGTTTAATTTTATGTTTTCAAGTGTCCTTCAGTAGTTTTACGTGTTAGTTCAATAAAAAAACAAAAACTCAAGCTTCAATATACAAGACTACCTTCATCACTACTGTGAAAGATCAAATTCTCTTTGGCATTGAATTCCCATTCTAGATGCGTGACTAATCTAAGATTGCATTACACAACTGGAATGGAGTTATATTCTGACGTCACACTTAACCACGTGCACGAATCCTGTATTAAACTGTAACACCTTTACGTCACGTTAGTCACACAACCGTTATTTATTTATACACGAATAACGAATACAGCCACGCTGATGAGGTCGTGTCAGGTGAAAACTACAATAACAAGCCCGTGGGGGTACTCCCATATAAAAGTGACGGGGGGGGGGGGGGGGTGGGGGGTGATCGTCATGCCTTTTAGGGGTTTGTTACTTTTAAAAATATCATGGTTTGATACCGCTTAGGGTGTTTAAATCGAAAATGACCAACGTCAGCGTTATCCCGGTACGTACCTTTAGTGTATTGAGACGGGAAAAAATATGATAGGATCATGTAGAATTGGTCCCACTTAGGAATGAAAACTCTCCACCCCCACTGGGTGTGCCTCGATTTCTTTTTCTGGTTCCTTTTAGACCTTTTAGGGATTCCTTTGAAAATTTCCAACGTTCACCAGTAGCGGATCCAGGGAGAGGGACGGGGGTGGGGTCCGGATCCCCCCCCCCCCCCCCCATCAGACCTTAGGGTTTTTTGCTTTCTCCATTATCCATAGCAAAACCATCTCCAGGATCAACCAATCTACTTCACATTTTTGGGAACCCCCCCCCCCCCCCCCCCCCTATTCAAAAGTCCTGGTTCCGCCCCTGATCACCTCTTTCACTTTTATATGGAAGTCCCCCTCTGGACTTGACTTCATCCTTGATGGGGGGGGGGGGGGGGGGATTACAATACAAATAGCCAGGCTAACCGTCACACTTCTGCTCGTTGCATACGGCAGTATCCTCTGGTTCACCAAGACGCGGAGAACATGGCCGTCCATT
Organism: Desmophyllum pertusum; assembly: GCA_029204205.1. Classification (NCBI taxonomy): domain Eukaryota; kingdom Metazoa; phylum Cnidaria; class Anthozoa; order Scleractinia; family Caryophylliidae; genus Desmophyllum; species Desmophyllum pertusum. Next base: position 272,271 of record MU825406.1, on the reverse strand, counting down.
TCCCTGTGGCCTGGGATTGGTGCACGATCTCTCACGCACTTTGTCTCCTCCGCCACATGTCTTGCTGCATTCAGACCAATCAGACCATGGCGTGTAACCTCCATCAACATCCGGGGTTTGCGGACCTGGATCTAGAGGTGCAATTAAAATTTAGACAAATGGTATCTGAATAGCAAAAAAGGATTATCTAAGAGAAAGATTCCCCGTGCCCCATGATAATTGTTTGAAATCTATTAATAGCTTCGCGCCATGCTGTGAAAATTATTTTTATTTCCTTCTGATCAAGGTTCCGATATCACGTTATTCGAACTGACCAATCAGATAAATATAGATGTCAAAACATGATGTCAAAACATTAGCATTGGAAGAGACCCATGTATGGGGGAATGCTTCTCTTAGATCATCCTCTCTTGCGAATAGCCATTTATGGTCAGATTTTCAAAGTGAAAGATACAATCCACTGAAATGATATGTCCCCGGGACTTCTCCCTCAAGGTGTAAGCGCGCGGTATATCTTGTGAATTTTACAATCTGATTGGTTCTGTGGAAGGGCGGGCCATAGCACTGAATTCTATCGCGAATTAACCAATGACATGAACCACGAACCACGAACCACGTGCATATGGAAATCGTGAATGTTTTGAACAAAGTGCAGTATATCTCTTTCCTACTTTCTAAAACATCACGGTTTTAGAGAGAATGCTTAACCCGCGGAGTACGTGCTCATGATAAAACGTAGCACGTGAGATGCAGGCTTGACCGCTGACTCAGTCAAGCTAGAGTCCGGGAAATTTGATGGGGGGTGGGAGGGGGGTGGGACTGTTTTGTCAATCTGTGCCAGGTTAGCCTCTTACACAGACGCTCTTTGGGCTCGTCACGCAATCTTTCCGTCCGAAGATTGCGTGACGAGCCAAGAGCGTTCGTGTGGTGAATTGCTGTCTGGCCAGGGTGGGTTAGTCAGACTTTTTACAGAAATTATTCTCAACTAGTTCTCGCTTGTTGTGGGATTCACACCGGCCTGCTTGGGCCACAGGGGTATGGCCCATAAACCCGTCCTTTGGGATGACACATGTACCATCCCATGCAAGTATGTGATAAAATTCATGTTGTTTGTCCCAAAATTAAATATATTTTATCCTTCTTTTCCCATTTGCATGGACCGTGATAGGGCTATTAGAAGAAAGTCAATTTACAGGAATGAAAGTAGGCAATATTTAAACTGAACGCAAAAAATAGCTTATGAAATAACGATGGGATAAATTAACCCTGAGGGACATGTACTCCGCTGTAAACTTACTTTCCGTCAGTTTGTAGATGAAGTTATGTTTTGGTATCCCCACACACTCTTGGTTTGAAGACAGGTTACAGTATTGTGGTGGATTAGCAAGATTCATGATGCACCCTTTATTATTCACGCCATCACGGTTAAAGTTGAGCTCGGCTTGCGGTCCGCTCCAACACTCGCCATAAAACTGTATACCAAAAACGGTGTATCCTTTTTCAAGAGCTTTCGCAGCGCATCGGCATGCCAGACTGAAACAGAAGATATTTACTGATTATTATAAGTTAAAACTTTGTATAGAAAATCGCGAGTGCAATTCGCGAGTAAAATTCGCTAGCATTCATCCTCGTTCCCAGAGCTCCTCGTTTTTTTCTTTGCGCCGGAAATAAGTAGCCCTGGTCACAAGGAAAAAATCGAATTTTTTTCATTGGCTAATAAAAAATGAATGCGCAACACGAATTAATAATTGGTAACGGCTGAGACCAGAGCCTCCGTTTCGCCAACCACGTGACCAAAAGAAACAGAGGATCTGGGAACGAGAATGGTGACAGGGAACGTTCATTTTTTTATGAGCATGGGAGGGCTGGTGGGATTTTGTGGAATGTCATTAGGAAATTGTATGGCCCCTTCCCAACATGCCAATTTTTTTACATGTCCCCTCCACAGAAGCTCTTTTTGGGGGATGACCCCCGCGTAGAAATACAGGTTTTCACCTCAGTTTGTAGTATAAAAGTGCTCAGGAAAACCGTAATTTGTAATTGTAATTTCTGATACGTTCTGTAGTTGTTTTTGTATTGAGCCACTTCCATTAAATTTCACCACTTTTAATTTCTGCCATAACAATATTTCAGGTCATTATTTTAAGTGACCCCCCTCTTTCACTCCATTTTTTGGGTAGCCCCCCACCCGCTTTAATGCCAATTTTTTCCGTACCCCCACCCAAATCCTACTAACCCCCATGCCCCACTCCCTCACCGCCCCCACCCCCAGATTTCAGTTCGCAGCGATTCTGATATCGCCTGGTGTGCACGCTCCTGTGCTTTAAAACCGAGAAGCACCAAAATATTTAACCAATCAGATTTCGCGATTTCATTGCATTACTTTTAAAAATGGAGAACTAGAGAGCGAATCGCTAGAAAAATTGCCAAGTGCGCCTGCAGCCAGCGCCGAAATTATTTTGCGATTTTTGCTGGTGATCAAATCCACCGCGAAGGGCGTGTAAAATCGCCCAGTGTGTTTACGTTTTCTTACTTTCGGTTTGTGCTTATTTATGGGAGTCATTACTTTCAGGATTCAACTGTAGCTAAACTGAGGTTACCTGTGAGTTGATTCTGTCCACTTGTGCCAGTCAAGACGGTAATTCGATTGGTGATACTTGCTGTTTCTATCTCTGTCGTTCAGAAGCATTTCAGGAAGTGGTCGGGTAGGTGTTATGTTGTCCTTGAAACAACCGATTTTCGTCCATGTTCGTTCGCATGTTGCAAACTTGTTTTCACCTGTATAGCATAATTAAAAAAGACAACTGTCTTAGAAAGCTAACCCTGGACTCAGTCGAAGCCATTTTCCAAAACCCGTCAGAAATTGAGCAAAACCCAGCTCAAAGTATTAATTCCTCCTGACTGATTGGCTTGACTTACGAGGGAGGGGAGGAGGGACGCGGGAGAGTCTACGGGGGAGGCGGGAGAAGAGAGGGCGGAATCCGATTAGCCTGCGTAGCAAGCGTTCCTGTACGAGCGAAGAGCTTTTTCCGCGATCGAAGAGCTTTTTCTGCATTTTGGCCGCGCGAAAATTGGGGCGAGAGAAAAAAAGACGGAGCGGGGGGGGGGGGGGGGGGAGAGGGGGAACTAGTAGCAGTTGATGGCGAAATTCCGCCTCCGAGAAGAGACTGAGCCCGCGGTTTTCGTTCCCGAAGTTGCTAAGCAACATGACTTATCCTTATTGCGCTATGCTGGCGCGATTGGTCGCGATTGCTTTCGGAGTATTTGTAAGTGCTCGCGCTAGTGATTGTATAATAAGAATCGGAAACTCTTTGATTGCCTCAACGACGAAGCTTGTTCCCCGACTGTAGAAGGTGGCACAAGTTTTTTAAACCAATCATAGAGTGCATATGTAGTAAAGCATAAAGCCCCTTCCACACGAGCAAGTTTTCCTTGACAAGTTTTCCTTGACAAGTTTTCCTTGCTCGTGTGGATAAACAACACATTTAATTTGACAAGTTTTTCCTTGACAAATTTTATTTGCTCGTTTGGACGATAAACAACTTTTCTTTGACAATTTTTCTTTGTAACAACAAACAACAATAATGTTGTACAGCGGATTATCGTCTTTAATAGGATCCAGGTCGCGAGCAACAAGATAAGGCCGCTGGGCACCAAGGATTCCTTGTCAAGTTTTCCTTGTTGCACGTCCACACGAACAAGTTTCGCAACTTGGCAATTTTTCCTTGACAAGTGTCCTTGTTCAAAAACTGGCACGCTTGTTTTTGAACAAGGACACTTGTCAAGGAAAAAATTGCCAAATTTCCCTTTCCACACGAGCAAGGAAAACTTGTCAAGGAAAACTTGTCAAGGAAAACTTGCTCGTGTGGAAGGGGCTTAACCAAAGACATTCCGGATGACTTTCGACACTCAATACACGGTAAGTAAAAAGATGGTGGCTGTACATTTTACCACAATACCTTGCGAACCTAACACAGCCAATAGGCACATATGAAAGCCATATTTTTGCGAAATTCGTCCCTCTACTAACAACATTGTGTATGCTAGGTTTGAAGTTATTAGAACTTTTCTGTGCGTTTTTATGAGGTTTGTTTAGGGTTTTCATGCGCTAAGAATTGTAGGTAAATGTACCAGGCGCCATCTTTTTTCTTACGGTGGATTGGAAATAGGCTCGATTTCCGCCGCTCTCTCGCGCGAGTTCGGGGAAAGAGCGTGGGCTCGTTTTCCCGAGGCAGCGGCTGATCAATTGGAAACTGCTCTATTTTATCAGAAAAGCACGCATTTTATACGCAAAAAAAATCATATAAATGTTTGTCGAGTAAATTTTTTAAGTTCGCATTAGTTTTGTATACACATTCAAAAATCCAAAACGGCAGAAAAAAATTCGCTTCATATACACTTTCAAACAAAAGTAAGGACTAATTGTGATTCGTTCCTTTGTTAATTCTGGTTTACTGATTGTTTGTTATTTGAGCAGCCGTCACATAGGATTTCAATCGCGACATTGAGCTAGCATGGAGCATCGATCCAGTGACTTGTTTATGTTTAATATTACTGGAAGAAGTTCTAAATACATATGCCTGTGTATCGATTTAATTTCCTTTTGTGAAAAGCTAATCAATCAATTGTCAATTTACGGTTGGTTTGATTTTGAAAATGAACGCACATGAAAACTGACAAGTTCATCATTTTTCTATTTAATTTAGCTCTTCAATTAGTCTCAGTTCATCATTACGAAGCTTAATAAGGCGTAAGTATATTTCCCTGTTTTTCTTACTTTTTTGACTAATGATTTCCCCATTTTTGTAACTTTTTTCATTCTCGCAAATGCATTGAAATATTGCTTCAAAACGAACCGGGATGTTTCGTGTAGTTTTATAGCGGCGCTTTGAACGCGTTTGAACATGTAAAGACCTTTTTGACTTTTTTTTTTAATCGAGGAAAGAACTATGTAAGTTTTACTAAAGGGACTTCTTATAAGGAGTTCCTCGTAACATAAAGGTTGATTTGGAAGCAGCAATTGAAAAATGGTGATAAAGCCGTCGTTCGCCGGTTGTTAATTGTTTATATTATTGAAATTGCAGTGCCATATTATACAAATTCCATATCTGAATTAAAAATAATTGTTAAGTTTGACAAACCCTTTCAACGAAAAGGGTGGTCTTAGTTTTACCGAAAACTGAAGTTTTATTAGAATACAGACGTCCTTTCGCGGGGCTAAGATCATCTAAGATAAATTTCTGTGATATTCGATTGAGAAACTGCTGATGCAACAAGATTTAGGTTTCTGCGACAAAAATTGTGGGACATGACATTACACTTGGTCAAGGTTAACAAAAGGTTTCCTATAAAATCAAACCGATTCATCCGAGCTCTTCATAGCATCGACTGGGTCCTGGCAATGCAACAGCGCAATCGTGATTTCTTTCTATCTGCGTGCGTGTGGCACGGTTCGTTTTGGTTTCGCATGGTTTCGAATTGAAAAGTTTAGGATCATTATTCGCGCGATTAATTGTAACGTTTGTTTTTGAAAAAGAGTAGGTTTTTAACTGATACAATGGCCCAAGAAGCGATTTCATTTTATTCGATTAAAAATGCTATTATAAACTTACCTTGAACAACATTCAATACGTACAAGGCCAAAACAATTGAAGCCAAAAGAATCTTCATGTTTTCCCTTAGCCTGAAAGGAACGAAAGACTTACTAGTTAAGAAATATCACCCAAACAGTCTTAAAAATAGATAGAGTTAATAAATGCCAGAGAAATTCAACTGCTAGTGAGTCCGGCCCTTGTATACAAGATCAAAATTTACTCATAAACAATCTGGGGCTTTTCGATTTAGGTTTTCTCGTCTGTTTTTAGATTATTTGTTATATGACCGATTCCGCAACTCAAGAAAATCCTCAGCTCACCTGAATACTGTCTTCACGTTTTCCTTGTTTGAAGCTCAGTGGTTGAGTGAACGATCGTTTATTGCAAGACGTATTATATACGTTAATAGACTGGGTAGATAAAGGGATAATAATAATTATGTTAATTGTGAGCAAACATTTATCGGGGTAACACGTAGTTTTGCCAAATGTTTTGTCTCGGCAGTTTTCTGTTGGGTACAGTGTTTACACATATAGGAAATGAAATTCGTTAATGGGCAGAACTGAGCAAATCATACTGATGCTCCATCGATATCGCAGGGTTTTTACATTAATATACCTTGCTGAAAATGTAACTACCGTGGAACCCCGCCTTACGACCACCTCGATAATGCGACCACCTCGTTAATACGACAAGTTTCTTTTGTCCCGAACTAAAGTTCTGTCAGTCATTTTCTTATTTAAGAACCCCTTTAATACGACCAGATTTTGGTGTCCCGTTGGTGGTCGGATTAACGGGGTTCACTGTATATTTATCGTTTACAATCGTAAATTTATGTCCACCGTATCGATAGACCAAGAAGCCCTGCTTGAAAAGATCGCGAGGTCGAAACTGAATTAATAATTCCATAATTTCATTTTTAATGTTTCGCAAGTAACACTGAAACCAAGGTAATTACGTCTTACTGTCCGCCCTGAACAACATTATCATGTTAAACAATAGCCAGGCTGCTCTTCAGATTCAATAGAAAATTTGTGATACAAAGATAATAATGGAAGATTAAATAACTCGAAACTAGACTGACTGATTTGTGTTTAATCAGGTGTTGTGGTATACAATGCTCTCCTTTATTCCAACAGTGTTAAACGAAAATATTAAACAAAAATATTTTTGCAATGTCTTGTCTATCGATCACTTCAGTCACTTTTGCTAAAATTCGAATAAATCAATTAACACGATATTGAATTTCTTGGTAGTTTTGCCTCTAGCTTAGCTAACTTCTTGTTCGTCCACGCAAAGTAATTAAGAGCGTATTTCCGATTTTTCCCTGAATATGTTGAAATATCGACGCAACAAAAGAGTAAATATTAACAAAAGAAAGCTAAGATTTACCTAGCTATCGATTAAGGCGATTTTATTTTAATTAAAATGTTCATGCAGTATTCTTCTTTTTTTATTACACAACTACGATGTGTTTGCTTATTGTTTCTTAACAAATGTATTAGTGCATGCTTTGGTGAAGGAACATGTACAGTACAGAGTTTAATCATTTTTCTCCTAATTCCACCTTCTGTTTTAGGTCGTTTCTCTATCCTTCCTTTACGTCGTTTCTCCCCGGCCTCCCCACTTTTTTCAGCCGTTTCTTCCTCCTACTACATTTTTGGCCGTTTTTCTCTTCTCCCGTCGGGTTTCTCTCTCCTTCCTATTTTTTTCGATCGATTTTTTTCGATCGTCTCTCTCTCTCCCTAAACCGTTCCTCTGACCTCTTTGAATGTACAGTGGAACCCCGTTAATCCGACCACCAACGGGCCACCAAAATCTGGTCGTATTAACGGGGTGGTTCTTAAATAAGAAAATGACTGAGAGAACTTTAGTTCGGGACAGAAGAAAGTGGTCGTATTAATGAGGTGGTCGTAAGGCGGGGTTCCACTGTACTGAAAAAGAAAGCTGCGTACATTTCTATTTTTTAAGTTTTCCTTTAATATTTTGTTTATTTCTTTACCACCTTGGTACCCTTTAATGTTGATTTTTGTGTGGGTTTACACGAAGTAACTATATGAATTTGACCTGCTCCCAGTGTGTTGGCTTCATAGTTCAGTTGGTAGAGCATCGCATCGCGGAAGTCATGGGTTCAAATCCCGTTGAAGCCGACATTTTTTCGGCTTCCTTTACAATTAGTATTGCAATTACACTTCGTTGATCGCTTGTTCACTTCTTACACGAAGTGTAACCCCACATATAGGCATGAACGTATTTGAGTATTTGTGATCACGAGCTTACGCAACGAGCAGAGTTGCGCCCGCCACATTTTGGATCAGCGTGTCTGCGAGAGGAATGGGTTTGAGAGATTCGACAGTTTTCCTTCTCGCTGCAGTTTTCAAAGGTAAGCTATTTTTAATTTATTGGGAAATCTGTGAGAGTTCCGTATCGAAACCTGGAAAATATAAGCCACAATTTTAATATTCTTAATTGTCTAAATATAATTCTTCTCCGTATTTCGTTGAGCTGTTCCTCAGTTTGGTCGTCTTCACAGGAGTCGTTTTGCTCAAGCAATCTCGACTCGGTTTTATATCAAATACTTTTGGCATGAGAAGTTAAACTATATTTTGTATCAAACCATACTGATCTCTGATTTTGTCACACATTGTATTGGAGCTAATGGACTCATATACTACTCATGAATATGAATGCAACTTCTTTACAGAGCATGTAGAGTTAAGTTCCACGTTGCATCCAAGAACAAGAAATGGAAACACTGTAGGAACCAGAGAAAAAGAATGCTTTCTACTTGATCAATATTTAATCATATCACAAGACTGAAGAACATAATATATGCTTCTGTGTGCAAGTAATAATACTTTATTGTTGTCGACATTTCCTGTATGGTATTACAACAGCTTGTTATAACTTTATGTTAATTTAGAGTTCAAAGTTACACCCAGAAACAATGAATGTAAACAATGTGGAAACTAGAGGAAACAAAAAGAATGTTATCAGTATATCCGTCCTCCACAGGATTTTTCAAGTCAACTTTGTAGTTGTAGATGTCAACATTCCATCTATCAAAATACGCATGTCAGCAATCCTGTAATACATGCATACTTTATTTCCAGTGCAATATATCACACCTTGGCAAGAAAAGTGTAATGGAGTTTTTTTGCTTGCAAGTATTTTTTTATTATTCCACTGTTAAATTTAACTTGTTATATCTTCGGTGCAATTCGATGACAAGGCTTCAATTCAGGACCAGTCAAAAAGAAGTATCAGTTCACTTTTGACAAGTTTAGTTAATGTGACATATATCTTCAAGTTCGAATTTATATTACATGTACATAACTTTTTTTTCTTTTTCATTTTACCTCCATTTGTGTCAGGGTACTATTTGCATAATTACTTGAACTCAAAAAAGGTCAAAATAGGAATTACAGTCAATGGAAATCAAAGATCTGTGAATGAGTTTATTTCATTTAAACTATGTAAACCCCCTGCATATATACATCGTGGACCTATTTTTAATAATTCCCTCCACAACCACTCGCATTATTAGTGCAATTTTATCTAAAATTGTGCAAAAAAAGAGTACTTTGGTTAAAAAAGATTAAAGTCTATCTATAAGCCTAGTGGCGTATCAGGCCGGCTCTTAACGCCAGTTTCTGTAGCATGACGTTGACTAGGAGTATCGCTACTCCCCTGAATTGGATGTTAGTCCATCGCAGGTCACATCCCACCATTTTGGGCAGGTTGTCCTGACAACCGGTATCCATTTACTCCTGATAGAGAGTATCTTGCCCAAGAACACAACACAATGACCCCGAACAGGGCCCAGTTGTTCGAAAGCCGATTAACGCTAATCCAGGATTAACAAATGATGGAGGTTTCAATTTCTCCTATATAAATGTGGTTTCCAAGACAATGTTTTGTTGAATTTGACATTATTCAAAGTCAAAACTGAAGGGCAAAAAATATAAAGAGTAAATCTCACTGAAAAGCTACAAAACTGATATCAATATTCACGCTAATCCATGATTAGCTTAATGGTGCTTTGACTACCGGGCCCAGGACTCGAGCTCGGACGCATAAATTCTTCAGATTTTCATCACATTTTAATCTGAATATCTGAGGCGATTATAGGCCTTCCGAACAGATATTCCACCGAAACGATCCGACATATTAAACACCATGTGCGAACTGTCCTGTCGATAAAGTGCTTTGTTTTAGGACGCTAATGGAAAATTCGTCTTTACTTACTTCTTGTGTACTCTTATGGACCGTTAAAGTACTGTTATGTAATTTCTGAAGATTCAATAAACTTCAGTTTTCGATGGCAAGATTTAGGCAAAATAATTGTCTACCGGTACTCTAATCTAAATAATCTCTAATCTAAGTAATCTCTAAACTTTTTGCAGATTAACTTGATCATATTGATGTAAACGATATTCCTTTGCAAGGCGTAACTTTTGAGTATGTCTCCATTCGAGTGCTGACAGTTCAGCAAATGTGGTACTGCCCAATGGGGGGATGAAAAACTCTACTAATGAGTTAACAAACCTTTTTGAGAATCTAAATCTTCAATTCCAGGCTTTGTTCCAAATAATCCTTGTTTTAAAACTGAACATCAAGCTCCTTTTCAAGTCTGTATATATAGCCAGAGCTACAAACCCAATACGTGTGCGGTAGCTTGCGATTTCTTGACTTACAGAATGAAGAACTTCCTCTTAACGTGCTCACTGGGGAAGCGACACTAATGGGCGGTTACTTTGAAGTTTATATCCTTTGAGAACTGTTTTTAATTAAATTTCTAAACTATTCACAGGGGAAATTCCAAATCATTTATTGGCGAAAGCCAGAAATCGGGAGCTAGGCATTTTGACCAAAGTATGTATTTTTCATTTGCACAGGTAGACTACTATCTGCAGATAAATCACATTTATTGGAACAAGCTCATGTTTTCATCGGTTAATAAATACTTGTAAAGATTACAGGCTCAAAAAGAGTCTCATTGCAAACTTATTATTTTTCATAGAGTAATTATCGTATGTTATTGCGTTAATACATGTTTTTTATTGAATACTTCTTGTTAAGATAAGTTTTTGGATTATTGAAATAACATAAATACTAATGAGACAAGCAAATTAAAGTAAAATTATATAGTACAATGTAACGACATTCAATTTTAATTCAATCAGGAAGAATTAGATTCACTGAAAATGTGATACTAAACTGAATAGATTCAATTTTAATTAAACGGAAAGATTCAATATCAATGAAATGAGATCGACCAATTTTAATTCAATCAAAGCTGCTCATTTCATTGAACTCATTCAATTCCCTTCAAGTTCCGCACTATCGGCGAGTAGAGAGAAAAACAATCCAGTAAAACTAAGAAGAATTGAGCAGCTAAAATCGCAAAAAAGCACCGAGGGAAATAAAACCAGGGGCACCCAACGACGATTTTCTCCCAAATGCTTTAAAACACTATCAGTTTAGGTTGTCTGGTGTGCTTTTAAAGATAAATGAATTCTATGCTGCGCTATAAAATTTATATCTGTTCGGTCATTCTAGGGGAACTTTAGACTTCACGAATTTATTAAGGCTTTTTTAGTCATTTCCCGAAAACCTCAGCTCTTCCTTGCTGATTTTTCCTTTCCGACAATCCTAGCTGACCTTTTTTCCTTTCCGAAAATCGGCTAGCTGACCTTTATTTGTACCCAAAACGACATTTTTATCTCTCCGAAAATAATAGGCATTAATTTTCCCATATTAAGAAAGTTCGAGATGATATTTCCCTAAAGAAAACTCCAAACTTTAATCCGAATATCCGTGAGGCGATTATAGGCCTTCCGAACAGATATTTCATCGAAACCATCCGTTGGGTGCCCCTGGAAAACTAATGCGCACGATAAGGCTCTCTCCCGGGGATCCGTGAACCGAATGTAAAAGAACACGCGGAAAGGATCGAAAGCATCCAAAGAGAATGACCAAACTCAATCAAATGATGTTAGAATTGAAGAAAAACAGAATAAAGAAATTGAATCTTATCCTAGTCTATTATTTGTGTGTACAGATTATCCTAAAAGGGAAAAGGGTCGAGATAAACTCTTTATCTCTATTTAGAAACACAAAGAACGGCAACGCGATATATAACTGATCAGGAAACGGAATCAAAGGGAAAAAAAACACATTATAGAAACCTCAGATTACGAACTGAGTTAAGCATGGTCAGCGATCGTTGCGATCGTTGCGATCGTTGCGATCGTTGCGATCGTTGCGATCATATGGAAACCACTGGCTTACGATCGTTGCGACTCGTTGTGATCATATGGAAACCAGGCTTTAGAAATATCAAACCAAGAAACAAGGCTGCCTAACTAGGAACGTCAAGCCATTATAAAAGAGCTAAAATTATCAGATAAAAAAGGCAGATAAAGGCACAGAAACTGTCATTATGAATAAAGAAGACAAAATACACGATACATACATATATACATAAACTTTATATATTTAACCTCGATGTTAGAGCAAACTATACAAACCCTAGCAACATGCACCCATGGTAGATATAATTATATGATATTTGCCGGCCAGGAGGTTCGTATTGGGAAAAACTGTGCCGTCTTGTCAAAAAGTCGCTACTAAAAGCCAAATCCAACTAACAAGATCTAAAAACTCAGATGATTAATTTATGTAATTACAGAAAGGTAGCTTGAAGAACAGATGATGGAAACTCAAGCGGAATTTTATCATTAAGCAGATGAAATAAGAAGCTATTACAAATTTAGCACAAAGACCATTCGTAGCCGGCAACCGTAAATTTAATTTTTCGTAACAAACTGATGAAAAGCATTTTTCGAGCAAAACTGTTTCCTTTCCTACAATTTTATTTCACATGTTACTGTAATCTAATATAATGTTTGCGGCTATTCGGTGTCAATTGACAATTTTCATTTTATCTTACAAACTTTAAGCTTGTATTATTTCAACGTACGGCACAACTGATTGATATTGCCGAGAATTAAACTGGACTGCCGGTATTCCGGTAATCATTATGAAGTTCTTCTTTGAATGAAACTTAACGGAGGTTTGTTTAGGGAAAAAGAGAAAATAAAAGCAAACAATTAAAACTAAGGAATTGAGTCTAAACACGGTGATTTGTAATTTTTTAAAAATCGCAAGTTTTAAATAGAGCTTGAAACTGATTTCCAGAAACAAACTCAAATTCAATTGAACAGCCGCCTTTTTGAAGAAATGCAAGTTCTTTAATTCCACTGCGAAGGTCAACGATAAGAGAGCAAAATAATGTGAGTTTTTTTAGATGAAATTCTAAAAACTTCTCCGCAAGACCTTCGCACGTTGCTGAAATTAAAATGTTTTCGCTTGGATAGCGCATGCCTGGCGGCAAAACCCTTTGATCTGTTGACCGCGCAAGATCGGAAAATTTCGCCCGCTCCTGGAACCAATCAGATTGCAGGATTCGCAGACTGAATTCCGTCCGCTCGTGCTTTGGAGTTAAAATAAATTGTGAAAGAATGTCGGCTCTACAAAATAAACAAATATAATTCTAAATTTTGCCCTTCATGACAGAGTATCGCCCGTTTGTGCCTTATCTTAAAGGAGCACTATCACAGGGATTTTTCTGCTTCCGGGGATTTTACTGGATTTTTCGGTGTTAAAATTATGACTGAGTACCTTCGTTGATACACGACATGCGCTTAGCCTGTGTACATCCACACAGCGGTCAAACGTACTGCGCGCGCGCAGTTTCCCGCCAAAACTTTGCAGTCAAATGTCTTAAAATTGCGAAGTCGTCTGCTTTAAAGCTCAAACTTAAGAAATTTACTGAAAACTTAAGCTTTATACTCGGAGTGTGCATAGATAATGTAATAATTGTTATCCAAAGAGTGTCTCAGCTCGTATTTTGGTTTACCACTGCATGTTCTATAACGTTTCCTTACAAACTTCGCGGCCATTACACTTCAAACTCATGGAAAAGTCAAGGCCGCGGAAACCGGAAGTGGCGCGCAATTTTTGCGTTTGACCGCTGTGTGGTGTACATCCGCTTCCTCCCCTCAGTTTTGTTAGGGGAGGAGGCGGATGTACACAGCGGGCTACACGCGCTTAAACATCAAGAGGAAGATATCAAGTGAATTGTTGCAGGGAGAGCAAACAGTAATTAGTTTTTAGTCGAAGCTCTCTGAGAGGACACTCTCGTTAGCGGACAGTTCTATTTACGGCCGCCTTGACAAAACCCCGTTTAAACTCTAGCTCATACTGTATATTTACACATTCCCGTAAGCGGCCAGCTCCAGTTGCGGACACTTGTTCTGTAGGGGTGTCCTTACGGGAGCTTAGCTTCGACTGTATCCTCCTTTATTGATGAGATGTTTGTTTGTTTGTTTGTTTAGCATAGACCGGCTCTTCGCAGGTTTCATTACTATGATATTCCAGTACAGTGGAACCCCGTTATTCCGACTACCAACGGGCCACCTGTAACCTTCAACCTTTATTTTATATGTGGATGTGGTTCGAAATATAAAGCTTTCAATAAGATTAAAGCGTATTGATCCGCGCGCGGTCGGGACGAAAAAAACTTGCCCGTTGTTCTCATTGAGAGATGGCTGTTAAAGGGACACTGTCCTGATTTTAGCATGATTTTGGGAAGCTCAGAAACATATCTAGATCATAGGAAGTTGATCAATAATGGTTTGATTCTGTAGAATAGCACTCGACAAATGACAGGAACCCATTAGGAAGTGAGGATGACAAACGACAGCAAGGATGAAAATGGATTGTAATATGGATTTTTGAAAAACTTCAGGATGTCAGTTTTTCAAAGTTTCAAATTTGGCTCGGAAATCTTTGAAATTTTGCAAAAACTTTGTTGCAGTATGGAATTTCTTGAAGAAATTACTTTTTATCATTTTGTTAGAGTTTATTAAGTTCTTATTTCATATATTTAGGGACCATTTCATGCATTTATAACAGTTTTGAGCAAATACGCCGGGACAGTGTCCCTTCAATAGAGGTTCACCAACCTTTCTACAGCGGCCAGGATTTTCGTCCCGACCGTGCGCGGGTCCATACACTTTACTCTTAATGAAACCTCCCTACAACGGCCAGCTCTCTACAACGGCGCCCAGTCAATTCTGCCCCGTGCATAGTGGCTGTTTTTAAAGAACGTTCAACTGTAACTCAGTGAACATATATCGCCGCCTTTGTAAGAGTTTTATTTGAAAAGTACGTGAGTTAAACGGACTACTTCGGTTCTAGAGTATGATGTTGCCTAGCGACAGTTCACGTTTCTGTACGGAATGTTTAATTCACTCCATTGCAAGAAACAATTAACGATTTTCTAAGACTATTCAATTTAAATAAATGCGTTTTTAGTCAATCGAAATCCTTTTTCCACTTTCTAAGCCCATGCGCTACAGAAATCTTCAAGTCGGTTATTTACAAAACAGCTGTGACGAAAACGACAAGATTGACGGCCCACGAAAACCGTGGACTTCAATTCAAGGTAAATATTTTATTTGGTATAATTTTCAAAAATGAAATATTTTCATAGACATTGAAACCAAACAAACACGAATCTGACCTTTTACGAGGAACGATGTCATAACGTAATATATTAATTTTCATAGCAGGCTATAATTTTCTTGAAAGCCTTTTAGCTAAAGGACCAATTAAAAGAATGACCAGTAAAGGAAACCCTTTGAAATAAGCGTCCGAAGCACATAATCAGTTTCAGAATCACGGACATATTACACTATCGGCGTGAATCCAAATCAAGGTACATGTATGGCAGTCATCTTGTTTTTCAAGTTACTTGCTTCACTGCAATACGTTTTACAGCTGAATGTCTCTACAACGACCACCTCGGGGCAGAATTAACTGGACTGTATACAGAAGTGGCCGTTTTGTAATAGGGAGGTTAATTTCAATAAGAGTAAAGTGTATGGATCGGCGCACGGTCGGGACGAAAAATCCTGGCTGTTATAGACTCAGAGTTGGCTGTTAGTGGAGATTGTTACATTTCTACAAGCCTGTACTGAGAACAACAACCGCTTAAGCCAAAATATGAGTTTTAATTACTCAGCGGTTTCAGTGTATATGCATGGGGCTTCGCTTATAATTTTGTTTTCAAACTGAAAGAGCGTTTAAAACGGTCTGATTTAGTTGAAAATTGCCAAAAGCACCGGTTTAAGGACAACAATTTCTAGAGACATTGGACATGAATTGTGTAATCTTAAAAGCGGTATTACTAAGTACATTCGCACCTCTACTAATGGTCACCTCTGTACAACGGCCAGCATTTAATTACTTCCCGTGCGCGCGCTCGCCGGTCCATATATAAATTTAAAACTCTTTTACTGTAACCTCCCTTTAACTACAATAGTCACATCTCTCTCCAACAGTCAGTTAATGTTTCCCAAGGTGGCAGTTTCAGAGAGATTCAGCTGTATTTAACTTTTTTTTTAAGCAGAAACTATACTGGGTTGGTTAACATTGTGATGATCAAAGAAAGGGTATGCACATCAGCCAGTATCAATGTTAATCATGACAATTTTTCCGGCATTCTTAGTTTCAGAATAAGATGAACTTTGGAGCGGTTGTTTTATTGATAGTGTCAGCTCTTTCAGCCACTGAAGGTAAGTAAGCCAGTCCATACAATTCTCAATAGAGAATAATTATCCAATGTCGTCTTTATTTATTAATAGAAGTAGTCGGTATTCTTTTCTCAATTAATGAACAGTTCTAAAGCCTGGTTTCCATATGATCGCAACGATCGCAACGATCGCAGTCGCAACGATCGCAGTCGCAACGATCGCAGCGATCTTTGCGATCGTTGCGATCATATGGAAACCACTCTTGCGATCGTTGCGATCGTTGCGATCGTTGCGATCGTTGCGATCGTTGCGATCATATGGAAACCAGGCTTTAGTTTGCGAACTCGATGTGAGAACCGACTCTCATAATAATGACCATACATGGATATTCCGGGTATATTTACAGATTTTTCCTTCAGTTAATCGTTTTGATCGTATATATGATCAGTCGTCAGAAAATCCCGGACGAGAAATTAAAGTGCATGCAATCAAGTTAACTGCATGAGTGTAGTTCGCAAAGGCAGATTACTTTTTTTGTTATTACAGTAAATGTTGAGCCTCTCTAAAACGGCCGCCCTGTGGCAGAATTTTAAAACTGGCCGCTGTATAGAAGGGAGGTTTCAATAAGAGTAAAATGTTCATAAGAACGGCAAACAGTCAAGACAAAAAATACTGGTCGCTGTAGAGAGGTGGCCGTGAGTGGAGTTTCGACTGTACTTCGTATACTGAGAGCTGCGATTGTTTGATTAGTACCCGTCTACGTAATATTTAAGAATAAATACGGCAGCAACCTTTACTTTGGATAGACTTTTTCCTGAACGTAACAAGTCTTCAGCGGAAAAATAATGAGGGTAACACCGATTATACGACGTAACTCTCATGAGGTTATTAATCCGAATCGACTTGAAATATGAAAATTAAATGTTCGTTTTTGAGCCGGAAGGAGGGAGGAAATCTCGACAACTAAAATAAAATTTATTGGAGCAAAGAGAGATCGCCCTGCCGGAACAACAAAACTCGATCGCACATTACATTTGACCCCAGGCTGGACTCGAACGCGAGGCAACGAAGTCTAGTACCTGTCGTCCTCTGGTCGCTTTCTTTTCAGCTTTTTGATTGGACTTTCGCGTATTTTCGGAAGTTATAAATATTTAATCCAAATTTCAAACAAAGCAATCCACCGTACAGAAAAAGATGGCGACTGGTACATTTTTAAAATACCCATAATTCGTAGCGCACTAAAAACGCTCATAAAAACGCACAGAAAGTTCTAAAAACTTCAAACCTAGCATACACAATGTTGTTAGTACAGGGACGAATTTCGCAAAAATATAGCTATCTATGTGCCTTATTGGCTGTGTTAGGTTCGCAAGGTATTGTGGTAAAATGTACAGCCGCCATCTTTTTCCGTACGGTGGATTGCAACCCAATCTCGTTCCCAGAGTCCTCGTTGCCCGGCCTTGTCCAGCGGTGGAGCGGCCAACAAGGACCTCTTGGATAGAGTGATCCGCCTGACTTGCACAGTAATACCGAAAGTCCAAGAATCTTGGCGTCCGTTAGTTGAAACATGGGGTCGAACACATGAGCAGTAGAGCCGGAAGTCCTAGAATCCGGTCATGGCGGATTCCTTTATCCCAGAGGTCCTTGTTGGCCGCTCCACCGCTGGACAAGGGTAACGAGGACTCTGGGAACGAGATTGATTGCAACCTTGAATTTTTCGTGAATTCAGTACGCATGTCTCATTCCAGGTTCATGCGTGACATCACAGGATGTGGCAATGGTCTTTGATGCTCGAGGAGTATAGGAGGTGGGGGCTTCGGGCAATAAAACGCTTTGCTATTAACATGATACATAGCATGGATGTGGGACCAGTGACGACCCATGTGTGCCTCGTACGGTTCACTTTGGAACCGACCGTGGTGTTTAACCTCACACCTACTTTTCCTCGATTGAAATGGAATCTGCTATTGACGCACTCATTTACAACGAAGGAGCTACAGGTACATAGCATACTTTAGATAATGTACTTTGTTAACGGCTTGTTAATCGAATCCTGGTAGATGCAAGGAAGCAGGAGGGTGGGAGCGCGAGCGTCTTTGGGATGGGATTGGCTTGGGGACGGATCGGCGTGCATGGTTGGGACGAGAAATCTGGCCATCATGCTTAACGAACTCAGATACTCTACGGGGAACATTAGTTTTGCCATTTCGATCGAGGTAAACTGGCTTGGACGAATAAGACGAACCAGCACCTCTAGAATTCCCCTTAAAATCTTTCGCATCCCGCTCACTTATATTTTCTTTTTTGTTATGATCGTTGTAGGAATTGACGAGGGTTTAGAGCTGGCAGCAGAGCAGTTGTTAGGTCAGGGAGTGGCGCGAGATTGGACGTACCAAAGTTCCTGGTTTTGTTCTCTGATGGAGATTTCATGAGTTACTACTCAGTAAGTTTATCCTCTGAAAAACTCAACGGTTTTATTGCCTGTTGCGAGGGCCATGTGCAAGTTTATCGCTATGCCTTAAATGGATAGCCCAAAATAAGATCAGCCTACTCTACTTTAGCACCCAGTTGGCCTATAATAGCACTGATTAGCCCGAGAATAGCGCCCCCGGTTAGCCCCAAGTATTGTTAGCTTTCTTTTGTGGGTTTAGGGTAACGTCTGATCTGATTTTGGGCTATCCATTCTAGTCACGACCCAAGTTTATCAGTAACGAAAATACTGTCACGTGTTCCCGGGCACGTGTTGACCTCTGTAAACAATTAGTTTGTACGCCGCCAAAACGAGTGTATTTTTTTCCGCCGTTACAAAAAATGTTTGGCTTATATTTTGGAAAGGATTTTGCGTCTGAAAAAAGGTGCCATTCCAAGAACAAGAAGAATGCTGGGTAAAACTCTCTAAAATAATATGAAACACAAAGTTCTATCGGTCGTCAAAACAAAAATCGAAGAAGTTTTACAGCGCTTTTCAATAACATGTGAACTCTCGGGAACTCTGCTCAATCAATGGTTTCGTTTTTCGCTGCCGTCAATCATTTAGTAATCCATTCAAAAGTTCACGTCCGTGGATTGTGATTGGTAGATTTCTTTCACGGTCCCGTTGGTTCGAGTTGTTTGTCGTCGTAATTTCATGATTGACGGCAGCGAAAACGCAATTATAAGTTGGGTTTTGAACTTTGTACCCAAAAACATGCTGCAGTTGCTGAAATCTCTACACAACGTCTTGCCTAAAGCATTCTCGTCCCCAGAGGCCACGATCCTTTTGGTCAGCATCAAGTATCGAGACCTCTGGTCGGTTCCAAACACACGCGAATCTCGGACTTCCTGTCAAATCTGACAACTCTGATTGACTGAGAATACAGAACGAGTACTCTGCGCATGTTCAACAAATTGGCCAGAGGTCCCGATTCTTGGTGCTGACCAAAAGGATCGTGGCCTCTGGGGACGAGAATGGGCCTGAAGACAAAACACGCTCGGTCCTGAGTCCAACACGCTAACCATGAGGCTTATCGCGCCACTTACGAAAAAAATCACCTTAGGCTTTAATTTAAATCTCGTTTCATCTCAAACCAACAGAATCCCTGGATAAACGGCACACACGTGATTGCGATCGGAGGCGGGACAGCAAATTTACAAAGAAGAACTCAAGTCGCTTGTCAAAGATCCGAGTAAAGATTGTTTCACTACTGACGATTTGCTTCAGACTCCTCAAAGTGTGGTAGAGCGCATGCGTGATTTGGCACAACTGGACTGTAACGGACCGTAATTTATTCCGGCGGTGAAATTCTGCTTGTAAATGCTGTTGTTGTTTACAAATGTTCTGTTGTAAAATGTAAATGGCAATCGTAAAATATGAATAATCAGTAAAGGACTAAACGAGAACAAAGTCTCTGACTCCATTTTTCATGGGGAAACTTCTCATTTCCCGCAGACGCTTGGAGCAGTGACAGGCGGTTGCATAAGCAGGATAGAGGAGAAGGCCATGTCAGTTTTGTGCAATTGCAAGCTGACGTTTTGAGCGTTAGCAACTCAGTCGCCTGATGCAGATGATCTATCAATAAGAGCTAATACTTAAAACCGTTCAGCGCTTGTGCTTTCCTACAATACAAAACCACATTGATTCAGATTGATATTACAATTTTCTAGGTTGATTTTATTCGGCAAGCATGTTGATAGGAACAACGAAACAGCAATTTTTTTCCTAACAACTTTTTGCGACAGCGAAGCTCTTGATCAGTTAGTAAGCTGACAATGAAATGCAGGTAAGGGCCACTACGTACCACATTCATATCGAACAAAATCAACAACTTCAACGCCCTCTCTATTTAACAAGTCCTTCACTGTCACATTGTCATCTAGCAAGTACTCCTGCTCAAGTAACACATCGCTCAAATTCTCCGTCCTTAACCGCTTCACTGCCATCTTGTGTAATAGCCTTTGGATTCATTCCCACTACATGTTGTGCCATCCTATTGGCCAAATGCAACACGGAATTCAGATCTGCATCACCTTGCTTGGGCTTTAAGGCCACTATTCCCCCATACCTCCCCAGAGAGCAACCTCCTAATGACGTCACAAAAGGGCCATGAACATAGCTACCAATGACATTGCTTACTTCGGTTGTCATGGTAACAACTTTGTTAATTTTGATGTTTTCTCCTAATTTGCCGATTGTCCTGGCCACGGTTTCTGCTACAGTCTCTCCACCACTGTTCAGTATTTCCTCATTTCTCAGTTTATGTTCTGGTATAACCTCTCTTAGATGTTCCAGCTCGCCAGCAAATGCGTTGATCTTTTGGTTTTGATCAACAATCTTCTTCCGTTTCACCATTGCTGCATTTGTCACTTTGGACACCAAGTCCACGAAAAGTTCGTTCCTGGCTACAAAATCTGTTTCACAGTTAACCTGCAATGCCAAAAATGATCTCAAGTTACTTTTTTTCTGCGAGTTTGAAAATCAATTTTGAAAAATGATTTCACTACCCTCTCCTTAGTCCTCTCCTTCAAGGTGGCATCCAACCCAACCCATCTCAATATTATTGTACACCACAACTCTCCAATATTTAAAGTCATTGCCCTTTGCACGCATTGCCTGCCTATGATGCTTTTTTTGATTGTCATATTTATCAGTAGTGGCTCCAGAGGTGCTCGAAAGGGGGGTGGGTAAAGGGAAGATGGGTCCATTTTCTTGCATAAAAAGGATACCTGGAGTGAAAGTGGGCTCCTCCCCTGGGATTGCCACAGGCTGAAGTCGGAGATTTAACTATTGGATAAAGACTTCAAAGTTATCATTACATTGTACAGGTCTCACTAAAAAAAATTCACGGAACTTGTACTAGACAGACCATTGATCATTTGGTAAAATTTTATGCAACCAACCTCAACCATAGCACCAAAGTTACCATCCACCATGACTCCAATGAGTCCTTCTGATGCCGCCCTCCCTTGCAGTTTGGTAGCCTTCTCCCAGCCTTGCTTCACAGCCTCTGCTTCCAGCCATGTCATAGCTGCATTGTAATCATTATTACAGAGCTTCAGGCTTTCCATGCACTTGGTAAAACCAAATCCAGTTTCCTTCCTCAGTTTAGAAAGCAATGATTTATCCACTTTCATGGACTCCTGCTGTTTTGAGCTTAACAGTCGAACTGTGAGCCCTGAAAAATTCAACAAAAAAATAGAATAACAAACATTGAAACTCCATTACAAGCAAGCACTCACTATGGTCGAACCTCCGCTATAAACGAACACCTCCTGTATACATGCCTCCTGTCGGCTCTGGAGGGAAGTGAGAGAGAGTGACCTCAGACCATCTGAGAATCAGACTATGGTGGAAATCTCTCAAATGCCAAATAGAAATTCCACAGCAAACTTTTTCGAATACCATAAAAGCTCTTAGATCGCAGGTAATATAGGCTGCACCCCAGAATGGGAGCACGGTGGCCTAATGGTTAGCGTACTGGACTCCAGATCAAGTGGTCTGGGTTTGAGCGCTGGCCTGGGTCACTGTCATGTTCTTGGGCAAGACACTTTACTCTCACAGTGCCTCTCTCCACCAAGGAGGATAAATAGTACCAGCAGCGACAAAATGCTGGGGGATAACCTGTGATGGACCAGCATCTCATCCAGGGGGAGTAGCAATACTCCTAGTCCCTTCATGCTATGCTCCTGCAGTTGTGGGCCACTAGGCTCGTGAATACTTTACCTTTACCAGGTCAAAAATTATCCAATCATTAATGTACCAATATCATGTTGTGACGTCACAACGTCACCAATCAATTAAAGATCTGAACTTTAATCGAATGGTGACGTCGTGATGTCACATGATATATTGTTACAATTAATCATATGGAAACGCGCATCTGCCATCCATTGTAATCATGATCACACGATCTCGAACAAAATAGAACCAAGCTCTACAATGTATTCTCTGTGATCGATTATCGTCTGCGATCTTATTATGGTAGTAACGGCCAGTATTGACCCCCAATATATTTAGTAAAAAGAAGTGAGGTACTGTTAATATTCTAGATTATTCAAACTAAAATAAAATGGCAAATATTGACTCAAGTTCTCAAAAGAGAAATAAGCTTAGGCTAATATTGTCCGGCATGGTTTTTGTAGACAAGTTGTAGACAAGCTATTTTCGGGGACTTATACAACGTATATTAACTGTTTGATGTAGACCCAATAGTAAAAAGAAAATATCTATATGATACCTTGATTAATTCTGATGCTAGAGAGAACAAATCTTGTTCCAAACGCACTAGAAGTTGTACACATTTTGGAACAGGCCATCGCGAAAGCCGCCATCTTGAAACAAGACTTTTCAAGGAGGACTGGCACTAGAATCTAATCCCCGACTCTCCCTTCCTTCCCTTGTTCTTTACATATCGTCCGCATCATAGTGAGGCTACAGATTAATCAAAACATGGCTTCTGGGCCGGAAGTCCCTTATCTTCCACGACTTCCACTGGTATTTTGTCTTGTTTTTCCACACTTTCTAATGCTTAGTTATCTTGCGGGTTATCCTATATTGATCACCTTTTTTTTGCTGTAGACTCCACCTCCTCATCTGGAAGGAAATTTGGTCTTTCACAGACCAACCAAGTTCGGAACTAGACCGAAACGAGCTTTCTTTTTGGTAAGTGCTGAATATTCATATTTTTGAGTACTTCTTCCCGGCTGTATGTTTGTTATGACAATGAAGTGGTTAAACTAATAAATTGCCATATATCTAGTGTGGAAATTTTTTGAATCTAGTCACGAAATAACTCCTAGTTTATGACAAAGACTTGACTGATAATGATTAAATTATTGGAAAATGAAACTAAATTTTAATCTGATACCACATCGAACGTTCGGAAATCGAACTAAATCTAACACATATTTTTTTTGTGAGTTCGATTTCCGAACCAAATCGAACCAAATCGAATGTCGTCGTTTGATTTTGTTCGATTTTTTTTGTTTTTTTATATTTATTTATGTTATGTTCATCCCGGGTCTCATTAGCACACTGTGACAGGCAACTCAGTTCTGTAAATGACCCAAAGAGCTGACGGTGGAGTTTTAATAACTTCCTGTGAACGTACATTGACACAATTTTGGGGAAGCGACAAGCCAGGGAAATCTGCCTTACGCTGGAAAGGCATCCATGCTACGATTCAGGTACCCTGGGTGCCAGGACGTGTAACCGAAACTTATAGCTACTTATGGAATGAAAACGTTTTGTGCCGAGAAAATGGTATGATGATTAGACTTGAACTCTTTTGCCGCTTTTGTGGACAAAAATAAAAAGACGAAACTCAGAATATATGGAAATATAGGAAACAAAACTTTAGATGGCCTTGACTGTCCCGACCCTGAATCTATTATGTATTTATAATCAAGAGCTTGAAAACCGAACGTTCGATTTTGTTCGATCCGCAATTTTTTTTGTGCGAGTTCAATTTCGTTCGATAACCGAACTAATTTAAACGTTCGATTTTGTCCGATTCACAATTTTTTTTGTGAATTCGATTTTGTTCGATGACCGAACTAAATCGGACTAAATCGTTCGATTGATGTGATACACCGGGATATTAGCTTAAGCTAGTTTTATACATCGATGTTTTTACTTCGCCTTAGTTTCGATTGAAGTAATGTTGTTATTTTTTTAACTATCAATTTTTCTAAACCTAAGGGGGAAGATGTGGTTGGGTGGTATATTGTGTTGTTTCAGTATAAAATACCCTGTCATGGAAGATTTTTTTGGTTTTAACCCCACCCCTCTGGAAATTACAGTTTAGCTTCCTACCCCTCCCCCTCAGAATTTCCGATGATGTTCCTTGGGGTGGGTATGGATATTTTCTGGAACCACACATTATTTTCTGTTGTTTGTTTTTTTTCTCAGTTGCTTGAGTAAACAGGCATCTCTCTTTGAGTGCTTTTCATCAGCTTATTTTGTCTGGTAATTAATTTAAGTTAAATAAATTTCATTTGATTGACAGCTGTTGGAAGCAGTAATACATCAGTATGAGAGCAAGGACACTTATCGCAAAGGGCAGAAATCAAGAGAAGATCTTAAAATACGTCTGGAAGAGGTACATAATTGGAGATTTTTTCTTTGTACATGTACATGGTGGATCTAGCGGAGGGGCCCAGGCCTAGGGGTCCCCTTATGGACAAACATTTTTCGGGCCTCGACCTCAATTTGAAGGGTCGGAAACTTTTTGGGGGCCCCCGCCTTATAACAGGTCTGGATCTGCCACTGATAGTACAGTGGAACCCCATCATTTAACGAACCTCGATTTAACGAAGTCCCCGATTTAACGCACAAATTTATTCAGCCCGGCCAGAATTACAATAAAATGTATGGAAAAGAACCCCGATTTAACGAAATACCCGATATAACAAACACAATCTAGAAGCCCGAATGTAAAATCTACCTCGATATAATGAATAATTGTCATCACGCCACAGAAGATGAATAATCGACTACAGTAAAATCTTTTAATTATCTAAGAAAGTTGCCAGCAGTCCATTACAGTCATACATGTTGCCAAAAATAGTACTGTCGTGGCCATTTAATCGGCTTTATCTTCTTTGTCTTCTTTGTCTTTAATCAGTTAACACTGTAACTTGCTAATGTTTAGCAGAACATTCTTAGAAAAAAATGAAACACAATTTTTTTTCAGTAACGGTCAAAGAAAAAATGCAGGTTGTTTGTCAGCTGTTTACGCTTTGATGGTTGATTGACAACTAGGTGTGAGAATGGCCAGGCCCCTTTTATATACTGGAACTTCTTGTTTAAGAAGTTTCAAGTTTATTTATTTCACCACACAAAAATCGGAAAAAAATCTAAAAAAATTACAGAATAGGAGGTGGTGAGGAAGCTTGTTAAAGAAAAAAAAGTTTGCCGGTACCCAGGCACTTATATGAGTGTTAAGTGTCTTTTCCAAGAACTCAACACAACGACCTTAGCCAGGGTTTGAACCCAGACCACTCAATCCAGACTACAGTGCACAAACCATAAGGCCTCCTTACTATTGTACACATGCAATAATAACGTGTCAATTTTGTTCTGCTTCCTCGATAGGTGTGTGGTATCACAGAAATATTGATGTCCAAGAACAAGAACAAGAACTGCAGCTTCTCACTAACACTAAATGATAAAGAGGCTACAGAGTACAAGTTTTCTGCTGAGGTAATTTCCATTTACATTTTGTATTGAAGACCAGTATAAAGAGCTTACAAGTCTCTTCCATTGCTATTATTTATCCACTAGAATTACATGTAGCCTCTTGATCCAGAAGCTATTTTACAGATCATCTGGCAGAAAGTCACACTGTCACGTCAGTATTCATTGTTTTGAAAAAGCCCCCCTCTCTATTAAGCCCCCTCTCTAAATAAACCCCCCTTTGGAAGTCAAATTTTGTAATAGGCCCCCTCTCTATTAAGCCCCCCCCCCCCCCCCCCCTTCTGTCAGGCTGTACTAAATGACATTTCAGTAATATTTTCTGGCGTTTCAGTCACTTTGTATTGAAATGTGGTCTTTAATTTCCAGAAGTATCATTGAGTTAGGGTATCAACGACATTGCATTTGTAAGACAGTGATACATAACCAGATCCTGACATAACCCATTTCTCGTTCTGTTTTAGATAAATTTTCGAGAAAATTCACATTAATTTCAAACTTTACCATGGTGTGATAGTAAAGTTTGAAATTAATGTGAATTTTCTCAAAAATTTATGATTTGAAATAAGCGCCCCCTCCCCCCACCTCTATTAAACCCCTCCCTAATAAGCCCCCCTTTCTCTGGGCCTGAAATTAAATGAGCCCCTCTCTATTAAGCCCCCCTCTCATATAGTCCCCCCCCCCCCCCCTTCTTGGGGCCTGAAATTAAATAAGCCTTTATGATGGTAGATGTACATATTATATTTAACAGTCCAGGCAAGAAATGGAAAAGTGGGTGGATGGTCTAAGAGAGGCAAAAGAATTCTGGATGCAGCATCATAAAAGGAAAGAATTTCAGCAAAACATCAGCAATGGGCCTCATCTAAATGAACCAGTCTGTGTATCAGTCCACAATGAAGCAGACAACTTAGTAAGTACTTGTATGTAAAAAAATATTAGTTAAATCCTAATTTGTCTAAAATATGATGCAATATATTAAACACAGTGGTTATACAGTGGTTATGTTCATGTGATTTTCAAACACTGAGAAGAGAGTTGATCAACCTTGTTCCCTCGCCCCTCCAAATTTACTTAGGGAAAAGCCCTGGGAACGAGGTTGGAGAGTTGAAAAATGATGCATAACAGAATATTTTTGACGGAATTTGGGGTGTTTGAAAACCGGATGAAACACTGCACTCTCGAGTGTTTGATATATCTTCCCCATCAAAACAAAACCTAAGGAGTACAAACGTTAACAGAGAAATAAAATCATAAAATCTGTTAATTAAGACCACCTTTACATACATACATATACATACATTTTATTGGACACTCCCCATAGGGCTTTTCAGGCCAATAACTTGATGAATTTTTAAGAAGCTAAATTTTATTTTCTAGGATGACAGCATTTCCAGCAGCTCGAGTGAAAACTGGTAGGATATAATCTCTCCTAAACATATCATTGTGGTTATAAATAAACTTTATTTACAAGTATAGCAATATAACACAAATGCACAAGTTTGGATCCTGAGGGGGGGGGGGGGGGGGTACTCCACGGAATTTTTGGTGGGGATGTGCCGCCTGGTTCTTCAATTCCTGACCAATTTCAGACCAAAATAGGTCATCAATTCCCATACCCGTTTTCAGATCTGCATGGCTTATTGGTTTCCGTTTCCGTATCTCAAGTGGTACATCACACTATATCTCGTATCGATTTATTTATTTTATCTTTTTCAACTGAAGATGGAAAGAACAATAAAAATAGACGCTCTTGTGGTTCTCTTGAAAAACCATACCCAATTTCAGACCAAAATGGAAAAATTTATGATCTATTTTCAGAGCAAAACAGCTAAAAAACCCGACCCTTTGGGGCGGCACATACCTATATAGCTTATATAGGGGAGTCCCCCCTCCCCCTGGTTTTGGATGCATGCTATCATCGAGCATGTCAGCTTTGAGAAGCTCCTTTGAACCTTTTACCACTGATACCTCATTGAATTGCATTCATTTTCTGTTTCAGTGAACCAGTTCAAGTATCTGTCACCACATGGGATAGAGTGACTCACAAGATTCTACTTCCATGTGTTTTTGACATGGAAGAGCTGCTGTCTGCCTTGACTGGGAAGTTACAAAGCACAACATGTGCTGCGTGTCCCATCTGTAAACTTAGACAATCCACAATGGAACTGTGGACAGTAACTGCTAATGGAATTGGTAATTTATTATAAATTGTCATTTAATTTTTTACAGTGATATGATGTCAGGGGGGGGGGACAGGGGGGTCAGAACCTCCCGCTTCCCGTACCCTGCTCTCCCGCCTCCCGTACCTTTGTTTCCCGACTCCCGCCCTTTTTCGCGTTGCTCCCGCCCCCAGGTAAATTAGAAGGCTTCAAAACCCATGTTAGTCATAAAACTGTGCACTGGCACTACCATTCGTAGGCCTTTCATGATTTTCATTTGTTTTGCCGAGAAATGAGACTCGGCCCACGCCCTCGCGCTCCGCGCTCGAACGTCACGCAATACTAAGGATCACGATCGTGCTCCGCGCTCATCGCGCTTATGAGAGCCTGCTCGCAGGCTATTGATACGACTACGTTGCAACACACCATGGACGCAATATGTTCTACTTTGCTGTTTAGGTGGGCATTGCGCTGATTTAAAGCGATTTCAGTGAGTTTTCTGGGACTTGAATTACATTCGACGCGACAGAAATGCGACGTAATTGCGACATATAAATTGGGCCTTAGTCAAACAATGACCTATGACGTAACCACCGTGACAGGGTTTACAATTTCACCGGAAGTAAGCCTGTTTTTTTAGCCCAAGCGCAAATTTTCGTCTGCTCGGATATAAAATTCTGTCTAAAGTACTCTAAAGCCTCGGAGGATGCTACATGCAAGTCAAATGACATTGTCGGGTTCTTGTTTTTGATAGTATTCTAATGCATTAATAAATAAAGAAAGTTAGCGTTTTGCATTTCTCTCCCGCTTCCCGCCCTCTTAGAACTCCCGCTTCCCGCCCTTTCCTCTCCCGCCTCCCGTACCCCTCCCGCCCCCTATTCTCCCGGGCTCCCGCCCCCCTGTCCCCCTCCACATGTCAAGTCAAATTATATACAATTAATTACTCAGAAAAGTTCCCAACAGGAGTCTAGCCTATGTGTAGCTGAACCCTGGATGTCAAAGACATAGATAATTATTTTATATTTGAACTGCGGATTAAAGATGAAATGAATAAAATGATCCTCACAGTGTGTAATCAATTATTATAAATACAAGTACCTACTGATGGTGTGTTTGCCGGCTGTTGATGAATTCATTATAAATCTACAATGTATGTTAAATTCCAGGACAGAAACTGGACTGCAGTGAGTGTGGTGCATTGGATGTTTCCAAACATGGAAAACACTTTTATCTTTTAGTGCACAACTACAAGGTAAACTGGGAGGATTTTATTGCCATTTTGAACATTATTTCCTCATTTATAGCATGTTATTGGAAATTGAATTTAGCCTGATAAACATAGATACTGGAATAGCAGTTATTACAGACGGTCAGCGGTTTGACATGCAAACGAGGCGAAAGGGTCAATCTGGTATTGTTAGCCGTTTGACATGCAAACGAGGCGAAAGGGTCAATCTGGTATTGTTAGCCGTTTGACATGCAAACGAGGCGAAAGGGTCAATCCGGTATTGTTAGCCGTTTGACATGCAAACGAGGCGAAAGGGTCAATCCGGCATTGTATTGGTTCATTAGCCTCATTTGTAGGCTCAATTACCAGCCGCTGTTCGGGAAAATTAGCCAGAACGAAGACTGGACTTGAGAGAGTGGTGGAAATCGGGCCTAACTCGTTTGCATACTTTTTAAAAACAAAAGAATATTTGACTGCGGGCTCAACTGTAATAGCAGCTATTGGTAGAGATGAATATTGTATGCCATATTTCCTTTTTGTCAGGTTATGAACTCTGTGTGAACCTTTTTTTAGTCAAAACGTTTGAGAACAAACGGTAGAGAAACGGCAAGAAAGAAAAAACATTTAAGTGCACATACTTGATGCGCGAGTGGCATGTCCAATTACCGTGGTCCAATTACAAGGAATTTTAATTGGACAGCAGTTGTAATTGGACACCCACGTGATCGCGCTCCAGTTAGGTATAAAATAAGCGCACGGAGAACCAATCAGAAACGAGAAATTTGTTATTGATACAATTAAGGATTGAATATGTTGTGGTTTAATTTTTTTTTGGTTTAAAATTTTTCAAACCAGTTTGATTTTTAATAATATTCATATTAATATTCATTACCATAATCTGAAACAAAGGAAAATAAAAATCAAACTGGTTTGAAAATTTTTAAACCAAAAATAAATTTAAACCACAACAAATACAATACATGTTCTCTTTCTATTTTTACTCCAGCTGCTGATTATTCACTTTGAAGATGGTATATTTCAAGTTCTTCCTTGTTTAGTGTCCATAACAGCAAAGGAGGTAAGTTGTCGTAAAGCTAATATGGAGAACGGTGTGGGTGGGCCAACATGAAAGGCATTGGACACAAAAATGTATCTTCCAAATCCATAAAAATCTATCTTCTCCAAAGAGTAATTGATATTCAAGTAAAATTAATGTATTGTAGTGTATTGTATATGAAACTTGTCGAATAAGGGATATACAGCTGTTTCGAGAAAGGTTGTCGGAAAAAGCGCACGCGACAATCCCGAAAGGTAATCTGGGAGATGATCAGCAAGGTACATTCCTGACACTGAGCTGTCAAACCTACTTTTGTTGCTTTCTTTTAGCACTCGCAAACATACGTCCATGGCGTCTCGTGCCATTTTCTCAGATTTCCCTGAAATGCTGAAGTCAAGGAGCCGTGAACTTAAAACTACCCACAATACCTTTCGGGATTGTCGCGTGTGCTTTTTCCCGACAGCCTTTCTCGAAACAGCTGTAATGTGGGTATGCCCCAAAATCCCTACCCGCCTGATGATTTTTATAGCAGACAGAACGGACGAGAAGTGAGACTCTCTTTACAGACAAATTCACTTTTAGATGACGCTTTTCTTTAGGGATTAGTCTGAACATGACTGAAATTGTCTTGATAACATGTCGCTCCGGTGAGTCTATACATACCAATTGTACATACGCCAGTGTCGACCTAAATATCACACGTACCAGATTTGAGCAACAACGAATCAGAGACACTACGCGGATATTTTTTTTTAAATAGTTTTTATTTGCATTTTAATAACACTTTACAGTACAATACTCTTACAAATGACAGTACTTACAAAATTACAAAAAAATTATATTAACTTAACCATGAAAAGAAGAAGAAACAAACAAAACAAAAACAAAACAAAATAAATGAAATAAAATAAAGTAATAAGGTCAAATTACAAGCAATATAAAGTGAGAAAGTTACATATGAATAGTTTTTTCTATAACAGGGTGGATAAAAACACGAAAAAATGTCAATCATCAAGATAGAAGCGGAAGAAATGGATCCCATTTTTTTTAATTTTTAAGTAATATTCCATTCTTTTTTGCAATATACAATTCTAATAATTTATATGTAACTCTTAGTTTAGCTTTGAAGACTATAAGAGATGGAATAACACTAGAGTATTTACATTTATAAATAAAGTATTTAGCAAGTAATAGGATCTCTATAGATAAAAAATGCATTTCAAGGAATCGCCGAGAACTAACAGTTTGTTAATATTTCACAGGTTCCATATCTTCCTAGTTTGGCTGACAAGCTTTCGTCCCTTGGTTACACCGACAATAACTTTGGTCTGTTTCTGGTAAATGATACGGGAACATGTAAGTGGTACTGTATGGTTTGTTTTGACATAAACATGTTATACAGGAGGCTGGGTTACGATATGTTAGAAGATTCTGTTTTAATGAAATACAAAAAAAGCAGGTTCTGTTTTGTTCAAACCGGTCTGTTTTGTTATTTTCAGCATTTCTCTTCACTCCAGAAGAGGAGCCACTGAAGCACTCATTTCAAGGTATTCTATTTTATCTGAATTGTCGCGTGCCTGTGTTGCAATACTGAACTATATTTCCATCTTCGCTGACATGTTATGCACGATCTTGTAGGAGCCGTGTTTGCCTCTTTGCAGTCGCTGAAAGAGTACTTTGTTAGTCGAAATCCTGTTCCGATCATTTATTGAGTCCGCAGATTTCGGATAATCTGAATAGACCTTTCTCCAAAATGGCCGCCGCAAATTCAAAATGATTAAAATTAAACTGAGCGGAAAATCAATACCAGCACCTGAAAGACCACCTCTTGTTTGGTAATCGTACAAAGTTTCGTTAGGTTAGGTTCTACCTGAGTTGAGAAAACGGAAGTTGAAAACTGGAAAATTTATAGCCTGCGAGCAAGCTCTCTGGGGTTTTTTGGGGGGTGGGGAGGCGGGAAAGTGAAAGAGAGCTTGCAACGATGTCTCAGAGTTTTGAATATCTGCGCTCAAAAAATCGACGCGAAATGCTGATTGGTGGAAATTAATTAATTGATGACGTCTTCTTAGCAAACATGACGCTTTAGTGTTTTATATCACTCATGCAGAAAAATTAGTTCAGGTAGTTTTGGAAGTAAACTTCGAAGGGGCACTAAATATTTTTTCTGTTCAGCGCTTTGAAAATGCTTTCCAAAGAGACCTCTCTCGAGTCAAATGGTACGGTAGTTCCGGAGAAACAACATTTTTCGTAGCATACTGGGAAATACTACACACTGGCTTTTGTAATTAAATATGCAAAATCTTGCAACAGAAATTTCAGAGCGGAATTTCTAACAAACGGGGAACAAATATTCTAGCTGTCCTGCGCTTTGAAACCCCTATCGATAGAGATGTTTTTCGATTCGACCCGTTTAGTACTTTTCGAGAAACGACTTTCGAGCGTGTGAGATCGAATACAAGGCATTGCGTTACGTAGAAAATTGAGACGACCACGAAGTTTCAATTGACCAAATTTTGACAGCTCAAAAGCTGGAAACGGCGGGGGGTTTTGAGGGGCGGCATTCAAAATTCTGAGACATTAGTGCAAGCTCTCTTTCCCCCGCTCTTTCTCTTTTCCCCCAAAAAACGCCAAGAGAGCTTGCTCGCAGGCTAGAAAATTTAGAGACGTTTGTATGACTGGGGGAATGGCGTATACCCTCAGCCATACAAACGTCTCTAAATTTTCCAGTTTTCAGCTTCCGTTTTCTCAACTCAGGTAGAACCTAACCTAACGAAACTTTGTACGATTACCAAACAAGAGGTGGTCTTTCAGGTACTGGTATTGATTTTCCGCTCAGTTTAATATGAATCTGCGGCAGCCATTTTGGAGAAAGGTCTATTTACCTTGTCTTGTGAAGTGATCGGAGTTTTTTCATGAATCTTTTAGGAAGACTGATTCTAAAGAACAGAGCGTTGACTCTTCCAGCCCCTGTCGCATCAAAGAACTTGGAAATACAGAAACAGAAGGTAACATGAAACAATTATTCCATCCTCAACTCAAGGATGAGCACGATACTCGCTATCACGATTCTCATTCATGCTGGCATCAAATTGCGACGTCATATCTACAGACAATAGGCTTTATGCATACTGTAGGGTCCTTTCGAGATATGAAAATTCAGCTTGGTAGCGAGGCTGAGAGCACAAACAATGGAAATTGAACAAGCATGTTTATTCTTTCTTTTGTTTATGTCCTCTCAGCCTCATTATCAAGCTGAATTTTAATATCTCGAAAGGACCCTACTGAGTGTCATATCTACAGACATTGAGATTTGTGCACACAGAAATGACGTCACCCGCTCCATTAACGGCGGGAAATAAATTAGAGTATTCCACAATCCGATGAAGGAAACAGCTTTAAAATGCTGCAAAGCTAATCCCGAAATGATTGTAGAAATGCTAAACAAAGTTTTTTTCTTTGTCGTTACAGCTTAAAAAGAACCAGCAGAACAGAAAGTATCAAGAAGCATTGAAAATAGTCGAGAAGGAAAAGTGCAAGCAACCTATAGCTAGCAACTTCCATGTAAGCAACACAAACAACAAAGAGTTTTCTCCACCAGATGGTCTAGTGTTTTGCTACGAGCATTACAGTCTGTGTAATGACTCGAATCAGCCTCCTGTCTCAGCTGACTATGTTGAACACACTAATATTGCACTAGCCTCGACAGATGGAGAAACTGACTGCACCGAACCAAGACAATCGGCTGAGAGTTCCAGCGTGTCTCAACCAGGTGACAACAGCGTAGATGAGCGGCTTGTTCCCAACAAAGGAACTGACAGTAGCTTGCACGAAAAGGATGAAGCTGGATTGACTGAAGGATATGTTGAGAATGCCACCAGGTTCAGTGAAGAACGTGGATGTTATACCCCGGAAATTGAAGAGAAATTTGACGTAAATTCTCAGTTGAACACAAATTCTTCTGTCGTGTCTCAACATCTGTCCAATGATCAAACAAAGGGAGAATCATTGGAACTTCCAAAATCTTCTGCCGAAAATGGCCGTTCACCTGGCCAGATGGAAGATAGAATTAAATTTGGAAGTATCGACTTCCACAGGGACGAATCGTTGTCTAACGGCAGCGATACATGTGAAACAAGAGACAGAGGGGACCCGCCATCAACTGATGATGGTAGTGCGAGGACTGCAGCAGCATCGACACAAAACCACCATGCTGGAACAAATGAAGAAATTCCAGCACAAAATGAGGGTGGAGAGAGTAACTCTGACACAAGTTTACCAAGTACAGCATCCAGCGATATCAGGTCGTCTTTAGCCCCAGATGGAACTCCGTCCGACAAGGCAAGGTATACTGTAGAAACAGTAACTGCAGACCCAATAAGGACCACAGAGCCGGTGCAAACTGATTTTCCAGCGTCTTCTACAGTTGCTAAGAAAAGGACCGTCGGCCGCTGTGCATCTTGTGTTTTCGATAAACGTCCACCCGTCGAGATCCACCAGTGTGATTACACCATTGTTGGCTCCCCTCGTGTGCTAGAACTGGCGTTAAAGGTTTGTTCAAGTCACAAGGTTAACGAAGAGGAAGTGGGTGAATCCAATAAATTTTTAAGAATTTGCCTTTCTGGATGGCACTTACAATGTGCAAATGGGTTATGGATTGTAGTAAGGCAAGGATTATCACCCAGAAGTAGTGATAATCTTCCTAATGCTGTCACAATTCAAATATCAGAAAGGCTTGAAGCTTTATTTGATAAAGAAGAAAAGCTGTGGACTGTAGTAGAACATGTGCATGTCACTAACAAATCCGAAGTTGACAGAAATCAGATTCAGAATGAAGATCCAAATGACACGTTTACTGTTACGAAAGACTCTTCTGATGATCTAAATGGCACTATTGCTGTGACCGAAGACTCGTCTAATTATCAAGATGTCACGCCTAAAGATCAATATGTGAGGCCAGATCTCAGTCAAAGTAACGCGCAGCAAGATCCGAATGTCACGTTATCAGGTAATAAAGCTCAAAACCCAGCAAGCCTTGAAACTCACAAACCCGCTGGTGTTTACACCACTTTTCCTAGTTCAAGAGCAGAATCTTCACCTCAAGGAGCCCTTCGTGTAGCCATTCAACAAATTTTACAAGTCATGGTCGAGTTCAGTGAATCGCCAGAAGAGACTCTTGGTGATAGCAAACATAAAGGCATTGTAGAAAGTGTTTGTAGGCCTCTATGCAGCGCACTTTGGAATATCTTATCAGCTGGCATTCGGAAACGGTTTATTGGTAAATACACAGTGTGGAATGTTGTTGAAGAGTTCAAAGATGTTTCCAGTCACGTGTGCCGAACAGTTAACTGGGTAAACACCAAGTACGCCTTTCTTAGCGAAATACAGAAATTCCAAGCGTTCGTTTACGAATGTCTCAACATTGGACATGGTACCTTGCATCAGTGGCTGGAAAGTGTCTTGAGACAAACCAAGAAGAGACTGGGCAAGTACTACAATCAAGATGGCTTTGTCTTTCAGCTGTCCCGTGAAAAGCTGGAGGAAATGGTGTTAGAGTTACAACGAATCAGTTCCCTGTCTTTTGAACTCCACTTCGAAAGTTGGATCAAAATGCAGGGTTATGACGCTAATCAGGCAGCATTCACATTTGGATGACACTGAATGAGCTGTGTATAAAGGTCACTACTGTACCTGCATCGAGGTGTACGATGCTCAGTGACTCGGCCGATATATAGCAATGCCAATATCAATCCTGTATTTCTCGTAATTTATCAAACACGAGAGACAGTGTTTCTTCAGATTTCCAAACGCCGAGAATAGAGTTGAAAATACGACGCGCAGCGGAGTATTTTTGACGAAATTCGAGGTGTTTGGATAGCCGATGAAACACTGTCTTGAGTGTTTGATATATCTTCTCAATCGAAACAAAAACTAAGGAGCTCGTAAATGGAGAAATAAAATCGTAAAAATCTATGTTAATTGAGATCAGATATCCAAACCACCGTCGCGGTTCTGATTTCCTTTGTTTTAACTTGATGAATTATTAATAAGTATGAGAAAGTATTTTACACAACTTAGAGAATACAGATAATCCCATAGAAGGTTTAATAGTGTAGAACTTTACAAGTTATGCTTCGAGGCCGTCGAGCCCCGCCATCAGCACGAATAAGTGCCCGTTTTGATCTGTAAGCGTTTGTGTAATGGCTCTTTCAATAAACTGATTCACCAGAGCTTCCAGCTGTTGGACCTTTTCGTCTTTTACTTCCACTACTGCATCCGGGAAACCGTTGTTCTTGTAACTTTGCCACCAGGCCATCCCGATAACTTTCTCGTCTCCGTGCCAACCGTCAATCACTCGCTGTACGTTGCATTCAAGTTCAATTCTAAAGCAAAGGCTTACAGGGCAGTTAGATAACAGATGACGTAGGGATAAATTGCGACAGGTGAAAACTTCCCCGCACGAACAAATTGCTTTTTTCTTGTCACCATCTTGCTTTGAAAAGGGCTTGCTGTGAGTATGTGTAACTCTATTATC
This sequence comes from Desmophyllum pertusum, assembly GCA_029204205.1. Lineage (NCBI taxonomy): Eukaryota > Metazoa > Cnidaria > Anthozoa > Scleractinia > Caryophylliidae > Desmophyllum > Desmophyllum pertusum. The sequence goes on along the minus strand of MU825406.1, from coordinate 235,427 downwards.
ATCCCCTAATTCGTCAGAAAAATTAGCCGTGTGATACCCATTATCTTTTGCCGGTGATAAATTGGATTGAGTTTTCCTGTTTAAATTACCTCTGCAAATTTGAGTCTTGTTCATCGGATAGAGTTTTCGTCTCGCTTGAGTAAATATTTGCGTTTCATATTCGACTTCGTTTTCGGTCATCAGAGCTTCGGGTGTTTCGCTTTCGCTGTAAGCCGGCTTCAACTCAGTGTCTTCTTCCTTGTTATGATTCGAACTTTGGAGACACCTTTGAGAATATCGGAGTATTTAGTTTTTACGTTCACCTCTCGTTTGTCAGCCTCCTTACTCACATCCTTGCCATAATCAGCATTTAACGCGACGGTTTGGGCAGGTTTTCGTGCTAAATTGTCAGGTCTTAAATCTGATTTATCGTTGATGTTACAGAAAGCAGATTTGGTCCATTCAAGTGTCAGCGAAAACGTTTCCAAGGTTGTATTTAGTTGCCAGCTTTGAAGGTGTCCTTCAGCGTTGATGGAGTTTATAAGGCTCATCAATACAGGCGGAAAGGTAGTTTCTTCCATTGTGACAATAAACCCAGCGAAGCTATAAAATCATGCAGTAGGAAATATCGCCAAGATGACTAAGTGCCGATGTTTATATTGAAGTTCTGATGAAGTTGATAGAAAGCAATGTTTGAATCAACCGTCAGTCAACATTCAATAATATTGTTATGAAACCTTTTTATTTTAAAAGCTTCGTGTTGAGTTTAGGAGAAACAAACTTTGATAAATGCATCAATAATGCAGATGTTTTCATGTATTTCAGTATGTAGCGATTGGACGCAAGCAAACGAGACAGGTGAAAAGTACAATGAGCTTGTCTTGTCGGAAAACCGCATTGAATCAAAACACATTACCACTGATTTCACTGCTACGCGACCTTTGAAAATTAAAACTCCTCTGAGCGGTTTGCAAAAGATTTCCGTCAATCATACATGTCATACCTTATATGGAAGTGTTTAATTTACCGCGAGTGAAACCACTGCCATATAAGGTATGACATGTATGATTGACGGAATTTTTTTGCAACCCGCTCAGAGGAGTTTTGAAAGGTCGCGTACCAGTGAAATCGATGGTAAACGCTGCAAAATGTTGATGATTTTTATTATTTTCTTAGTAATTTGGCTCCTTATTCTCCTTTAACTTATTAATTTCCCAAGAGTCATCATTATTATTGTGTTGATGAACCACCAAATTATCAGAAGCAACATAAAAAGAAACGTATATTGGTCAGTAAAGAGACGGGATTGATTTGTGTGAGCTTTGACGAGAAAATCGGGGATGGTGATTTATCAGCTTAAAGGAGTTATGTCACAATATTTTTAGTAATTTTTGCTAAGGGCAAAATCACCTTCAAAATAATAGTTTATTAAGGTAGAAAAACACCAAAGAGGTGATAATAAACCAAACAGGAACAATGATGGTTGAGGATGGAGAAGATTAAGACGGATTGCGAACGGCGAACTTGAAAAAATTGGCCATTTTTTCAAGATGCGTCATTAGTGACGTAGCTCCTTTATAAGTTTATCATAGTAACCCAGCCATTTATAGTGTTTCTTCCTCAAATCCTGAGAAGTGTCTTTAAATCCTTTTTATCACAATTTTAACTGTATTTTAACCGACCTCGCCGTAGTAGAAACAATTCATAGATTTGAATGCCAGTGAACAGCCTGGGAATGAGTTTTAATAAGAGATGAATCTAATAACAGTTAAAAACCTGAGAAAAATGGAAAATAACGACTAGTAATAATGTTATTTGAGGTTCATCAACTTGAATAATGACATAAGGGAATTTCAGAAAAGGAATAGGGTAATAATGAACAAGTTGCCATTAAATTGATAGAAATATAATTTAAACCCAAAATTTGTTGAAAACCATGCAAAATTATTTGAGTGTTAACGAAAACACTGGCTACAAATCAACCTCGTTCCCAGGGTTTTTCCCGCCCCGCAAAATTTAGGAGGGAAAAGCCCTGGAACGAGGTTGGCTACAAATCTCTGCCATTTTGGGTTTCAAATTATCCGCGTGCCGCCATCTTGGATTTTATAACGTTTCATGGTTGCCCCTTTTGTTATATAACAAAAGAGCTATTTCTGACAATAGTGGCAACCACGATACGTCATATAATACAAAATAGCGGCGCGCGGGAAATTTAACCCCCAAAATGGCTGATATTTGTATCCAATTTTTCCGTACACTTGAACGTTTTTCCAATTTATTTCAACAAATTTTCAGTTTAGACAATATTTCCAACAATTTAACGGCAATTTGTTCCAACAGTAGGTTTCCTTTAATCTCGAGCTCTGAGCAATATATAGCGTTAAAAATATTATGGGTTGGGGTTTGCCAGGTGTCGCGTGTCAATCAGGAATTAAGCATTATAGTATTAATTCCACGCATTTTATTAATATTTTTCCTTATTATATGGCAAACTGGTCCACGACGAAAAGGAACATTCTGATTGGTTCCCTGAGCGGTCCGTATTTTGCAATACGGACCGATATTTTGGTCATACGGACCGTATTTTGCAAAATTATTTTCTATTAAGTAGAAACATGTTTCCTCGTGTCTGGCGGACAATTTCGGTTAAACTTTTCGCAAAGTGGCCTGAAAAATGCAAGAATATGCTTAGCTTTGGCGCGCGCGCGTTAGCCGAGAATGGTTGCATTAATTTATCAGCAAGTTTTTAAAAAATCCATTATAATAAAAACTTTATTGAACTAGCTTGTTCGGTCCGTATTGGGAAATATTGGTCTCGTTCTTTTTTTTGCAAGTTTATGGACCTCGCCTTCGGCTCGGTCCATAAACTTGCAAAAAAAGAACTCGACCAATATTTTCCCAATACGGACCTCACGCTAGTTCAATAACATCTATTTATTTACAAAATCCTGAACAACACCACAGAATACATGCGAGTTACAATCGTCAGTTTTATGTGAAATAACTAAAATAATTATTTCGCATTTCAGTTTTCAAAAGTGAAAAAATGTATACTTTCATTCAGGCAGTCAAAATTCCCAACGGGAATGTTTGGTCCAATGGATAACGTCCAGAAATTAATTGTTTTTTTGTTGTAGGTAAAACTAGGCAAACAGAGACCAATTCTAAATTTAGAATTTTCCAGAAAATTTCTTACCTACAGTCGAAGCTTCCGTAAGCGCACACCCTCGGGACTGAGCAGAAAAAGTGTCCGCAACTGGAGCTGGCCGCTTACGGGAATGTGTAAATACAGAGTTTGTATGAGCTAGAGTTCAAACGGGGTTTTGCCAAGGCGGCTGTAAGTAGAGAGCCGCTGAGAGAGCTTCGACTATCTTTATCTCGTATTCGGACTTTCCAAGATAATCATGTTTGGTCGAATGGATGGTTCCTAGCCTAGCCCAGTTCCTTTAATCCCCCTACCCTGGGTCCAGGATAATTACTTCCCGCCCTATGTAGAGTCTGGTAGGGGATGGGGGTGGGGAGGTTAGGATCTAGACTGGAGATCTTACTAATCTTCGTGTAGTTTCCGTTATAGGGACTTTGCCATTTATTAACCACGTCAAACCGGTGTTTAATACAATCAGGAGCCCATCACTAGGAGTGAGCAACTCCGACACTACGCCTATGTCACAGCGTTTTTACACACCGGTTTATTTTTAGATTCCTTTTTCCCGGTAAAATGTGTTTCTGGTCCCATGTGTAATATGAAATGAAATAAAAGACAATTAAAAAGATGGCGACCTAATTGCGGCCTTTGTTACGCGGTAACGCCAATTAATGATTACAAAGGAAAAACGTTTGATTGTCTGGCGGGAATACGAATTCGCGGGAAAAGTGAATCTAAAAATAACCTGGTCTGTAAAAACGCTGTGACACGAATCCAGTCCAGTTGCTCGCTCCTAGTGATGAGCTCCTGATACAATATAATACAGCAGAGCCACGCCTTACGACCACCTCTTAGCAAAGTCAGTTATTTTCTTATTTACGAATCCCTTTAACCCCTTACACGACCAGATTTTAATAAATGAGCCCAAAGAGACTGAATAAGATACACCATAATAAGCACCACGTTAATTCAACTTGTGATTTGTTAGTTTCCACAGCATTTCCAGGAGGCAACCATACTCCATTCACTTTGGCCAGCGGTCATCATGTGGATGCCAGACCCAGAAACTGAAATTAGAAAGAAAGTTACCTAAAGGATAGTTACAGAAAGGATAGCCATTGTACCTCTAATTGAGAGCACAGGCGGATTTGAATGGAGAGTTTTGTCACTGATTGAGAACAAAATGGAGATTGGATATCTGTATACAGCCTATACTTCCAGGAAAGCACGCAAGAAACCACAACAACACAATAGGAACCGCTAGTGGGGAATAACACGTTGGGTTGTCTGCTCCTTGAGTGTTCGGCTTTTAAAGGGACTGCTGCTTTTTTGGCCCAAATGGCGCTAAAATTATCACTAAGCACATTCGCTCGCTCAAACACGAAATGCGAAATGCGCCTAAAACGTCAAGAGGAAGATATCAAGTGACTTGTTGAAGGGAGAGCAGGTCTTAAAACGTTTTTGGTACCAGGCCTTGTTTTGAAGCAGAGGCAAATGTCACTTTGAAATCGAGATGCTGACCTGCCCACTTTCTTCCGCTTAATGTAGCCGCTGACCAAAACGAATTTGGCTCGGTAGACACCATGTTTTCTGGGATTCCTTTGCTCATCACCAGGGACGTTTCGTTCTTGGCGTTATCGAAGTGCTTCGAGGAAACGACCTTCCAAGACACACCATGGTTGGTACTCCGATGTAAGTTCATTCTGCTGTCCACTCCAAAGAGCTCCCCGTTTCTGGGGTCCAATGCAATGATACCGACAATGAACTCATCAACATCTGGAAAAAAATGGACACCGCAGACATCGACTCACTTAGTTAAAAGAGGCTGCACCACGGTTTGCACATCTTGAAATATTTAACCTACATTTTTCAAGCTCGTTGTTCGCAATCCGTCTTAACCTTCCCCATCCTTCACCATCCATCTACCTTATTGATTTCTTATTACCTATTTGGTGTTTTTCTACCTTAATAAACTATCATTTTGTGGTTTCCTTCAATTTGAATCGCAAAAATGACTTAAAATATCCTGACATAGCCCCTTTAATCTTCCGGAGACTTCGACTCACCTCAATAGCCTGGCTATATGTCAGTGTCGGATAGGGGTTTTGGGCATCGTGTTCATGTGAGTTTACTTTTACATTCTAATTGATATCGACAAAAGAACTGGTTTAGCATTGACTTCTATAAAAGAAAATATAAAAAAATCTTTTAAATGTCTCATTACCTCTCCAATCCTGACCATTACTGGAAGAGAAACAGCTGCTTTCTGATCTAGCAAAGCAAGGAAAAGAGTTGAGTTAGTCTGTCGCTAAAGATCGGCCACAGAAGGTCTTTGAAACTTGTTCGTTTACCTTTGTTCAGTATACATGCACACAAAAAACCATCCGGATTCTGGATCCAAGAGCACGGCTCTTCTAGTGTATTCTGGAACACCTACCGATGAAACAAAAGCGTCTGACATTGCATGGAAACCACGTTTCATACGTTTTATAATTAATGTAATCTAAGTATTCTAAATTGAATCTCAGCATGACTTGAATGTGCCACAGGTGCTGTTACTTTCTACAATGTTTTGAACACATGACGACGAGGATGAGGATGAGGATGACGAGGAGAAGGAAGAGTATCATCATCACCATCAGCGTTGTCATCGTCATCGTGATCGATGATAGCGATGCTGATGGGTTTCGCCGGATCGAGAGGTCCGGGTTCCGGCGCTGGCCGCGGTCATTTTGTTGTGGGCAAGATAGCTTTACGCTCACATTGCCTCTCTCCATCCAGGAGTATAAATGGGTACCGGAGAACTGTTAGGGTTCAACCTGACAAAATATGCTGGGGAGATACCTGTCATGGACTAGCATCCCGTCCAGGGGGGTAGTAATACTCAAAGTCTCTTCAATAATTCATGCTAAAGAAACCAGAATTAAGCACTGGCACTGATGAGCCACTTGGCTTCTCCAACTAAAGCAAATGATGAAAGAGTTAACCTACCGCTATACGGAGGCATAGGTTCCGCCATGCAGCCATACAGCTCAGCTCGCATTACTTTAAGGGATGGAGCAGTGGTTGGGATGAAACGTACATAACGTGCTGTGATTGGCTCAAGTAGTTTCACCACGATTGGATATTTAGCCTCATGTATATCCTTTGGACCACTCAGCTCCTAAAACAGGAAACAAGAGTGCTGATAGAATATCTGTGATAATGCATCAGTCAATTCCTGAAATACCCATCCCCATCCCCCGAGCATTTTGTGGGGAAAAAGGCATACAAATGCCCAACACTGGGGACAATCAAGCTGAGTAAAGAAAGAAGGAAAATTATCTGCCTTCGAGTCCTCAAAAAGTTAATTGAGGTCAAACCAAAGCACAGACTAAACTTCTTTGCAGTATTTTTCTATTAACCGATCTTTCTGCGGATCTACCATCTCATTATGACATAATGAGATGACAGATAATATGAGCTCCTTAGAGCTGGTTGGCCACACATTTCTCGTATTTGCTGATAAACCATCACCTGAAACGAAGCCTTTGAGGTCAAAAACACGAGAGAGGCCGTCAAATACCCGGAATAGCCTAATGCACGACCCCCAGTTACGGATGTTATTTTATGTCTATATTCAATCAATTCGAACAGAAAGGTAATTTATTTACTCTGTCAAATTTGCCTTCCGTTTATGATTGTACACGGAGCTTAGGACCCAACCCAACCCCATCCCCAGGGTTCACAGATAAATCCAAGATGGCGGACACCATCATGGAAAACCCTGCACGGGAACGAGGTTGAACCCAACCCAACACTCGCTCGTCACAAGCCCCCTCGGTCATACCTTAGCTATTCCATTCTCGCTATACTCGAACCATTCAGTGCTGGTGTTACTGTATTTAAACTGAAAACTCTTCACATAAAATGGAAAGTCCGTTCCACTAGACCCCTGAGTCGCCACTCTTGTCACTTTCCGTAACGAACCAAAGTCAACCTGTGGAGGCGAAAAGATGTCAACCTTCCCCATAATAATTCACACATGGAATTTCTCTCTACATTTTCAATACATGTAGGCAGGTAATGAGAATAGAGAAATTCATCAAATAAAGAACATTGTCTCCATACATTCAAAGAAATGATTGGCAATCAATCCGTAAAATGGATGTTTAGGCAGTTGAGACTGAAATGGTTACCTGATTTCAACTCCCCGAGGGGGAGGGGGAGCTCCCACATAAAAGTGACGGGAGTTATCGTCGGAATGTTTTAAAAGAACCCCTAAGAGGTACCAGAATCTCGTTTTGTGGACGTGGCTCGAATTAATTTTCACCCCTAAGAGGTACCAATTCTAAGGCAAAACTAGTTCTTGTCACATTTTCCGGCTTTAAAATACCCTAAAAGGTAACGGAATAACTCTAACGGTACTCATTTTAGATTTTAACCAAGCCGTGAATTTTAACCCCTAAAAGGTACGACGAACACCCCCGTCAATTTTATATCGAAGTCCTCCCCCCTCCCCCGGGCTCTCATCCTGGTTTGGCCGGGGCTTTATGAATCTATTTATACTGATACACCACACTTTATTTCCATATATTTTCCTTTAGTTGTATATAGCTCAGTTATTGATCTACTCGTGTAAAACATGAATTACGACGGTGACTTTTCCATGTTTCTACATTTGGATTTCACGAAACGGTACGTTGTTTAAACTCACTCACTCACTCACTCACTCACTCACTCACTCACTGCTTTACCTGTAGATAATCTAGTTCCCCAATCTCAGCTTGCCAGCCGTTGGGAAATTCGAGAACTTCCTTGTTAAGGCGGATGTCCGGCGCTCTGGACACTGTGGGGGGCTTAACACTATGACTGAGAGCTTCACCCGGGATATACCCAGACTCCAGACCGAGAGGGTAGATGCATTTCTCTGAAGGAAAAGAGCGCGGTTACTACGTTAATAGAGACCTTAAGATCCGAGGACAATTACGAGATTTGACCACATGTTTTCAGCGAATTAGTATACCGTAAAAGCTCTATTAAGCTCCTGGGGACTTATTTAATTTCAGGCCTCAAGAAGGGGGCTTATTAGAGAGGGGGGCTTAATAGAGAGGGGCTTATTAGAGAGGGGGGCTTAATAGAGAGGGGCTTATTAGAGAGGGGGCTTAATAGAGGGGGGCTTATTTCAAATCATAAATTTTCAAGAAAGTTCACATTAATTTTTCAAACTTTACTATTACACCACTAACTAAAACAGAACAAGAAATGGGTTATGTATGACCTTCTTACAAAGGAAACGTCATTTATTCCCTAACTTGACGATAGTTTTGGAAATTAAAGACCACGTTTCAATACAACGTGACTGAAACGCCAGAAAATATTGCTGAAAAGTCATTTAAATCAGCCTGACGGAAGGAGGGGGGGCTTAATAGATAGAGGGGGCTTATTACAAAATCTGACTTCCAAAGGGGGGGGCTTATTAGATAGGGGGGCTTAATAGAGAGGGGGGCTAAATAGAGCTTTTACGGTATGTATTAGAACGACATACTGTCCATTTAGGAAATATTGAACTACCCCGGTTGTTCAAAGGGTGGATAACGCTATCCACCGGATAAATCACTATCCAGTGGATAGCGTAGTTTGTTTTGTCAACACTTATCCACTGGATAGCGATTTATCCGGTGGATAGCGTTATCCACCCTTTGAATAACCAGGCCCTGGATGATAAAAATTATTCTGGCTGCCAAATTGAACGAGGACGTAGACAATCTCGTGTCCAGCGGTGGAGCGGACTATAGCCTGCGTAGCTGGCGGTCTTGTTGGCGCGCGAAGTAAAAATTTGTAAGCGGCGAAGACGCGAAAGTCTGGGGCGGGAGGTCTGAGTCTTTCAGGCCTCCCGCCCCAGACTCTCGCTTACAAATTTTTACTTCGCGCGCCAACATTGAAGACCGCCAGCTACGCAGGCTAATTTGACTAATATTTCAATGTAAGTGAAACGTTCAAACGTGGAAAATAGAAGAGATTAAAAGAATTATTATAAGCATCACATACAAGCTTTTCATTCACCACTTAAAAATTTGAACTAAATTAATTGACTCAAGAGTGTACTCTGCGAGTGAAGGGTTGGGCATTCTAAAGCTACTTTGAAAAAGCGGCACCGCTAATGGGGATAGATAATCAGAAAGGGTTTCAAAAGTAACAACATTAGCAAAGAAAAGGTGCGGGAGATTTTTGATCCTTTTTTTTTTCAATTTTCTTTCGTCTGAACTTACCTGGAGAACCTTCAATTGAGCAGCCAAACACCTCGAACCGCATGCAAATTAGTTTCACCCAATCCAGAACTTTCACACGAATGCTGTAGGCCTCGATTTCATGACTCAGTTGGTAAGAAACTGGGGTGGACCGGTCGTAATTGCCAGAAAATTCCTACATGGAAAGAAAATCAGAAACGTGAAATCTCCTTTTAACTACCAAACAACATAAGGTAAAAGTAAAGCCTGCACTCTGCTGACCAAAGTGGACCACACCGCCGGAGCTTATCCCGGTTTCTGTAGCACGAAGCCGACTACGAGTATCGCTACTAGTACTCCCTCTGGATGGGATGCTAGTCCATCACAGTTTTGGTAGGTTAATTGCCTATATATATAGTTTATAGTTTGTAAATACCCAGTGGCATTTATACTCATGGAAAGAGGCACTATAAGAGTAAAATGTCTTGCACAAGAACACAACACAATGGCTCTGCCAAGCGCTCGAACCTGGTCCTCTCGATCCGGATTCCAACGAGATTAGGCCACCGAGATTAGGCGCCTTCTACGTTTAAAGACTAGAACATCATTCTATAATTACCTTTACGAAACCATTTTCCTTATAATTGTGCCATATCACGTCATCATTGCTGAATTGTATCAGATATTTTGTAGTCCAATGTTCTTTCTTGCTTCTGCCATACGTTACGATTCCCGTCACACGTGTTTTCCTCGTGAAATCCAGCTGAATATATTGCTGATAGTCCGTGATAGATGCGCACCACGCATCATTCACCTCACCTTTAACATGAAAGAGAAATTAATTACAAAGAGGCTATTCAGCGGAAATTTGTGTAATACAGCTGGGTATTTTTACGAGTCAGTTTTTATTTTTTCGAGCCTTTAGGCGAGTAAAACTGCCCAGCGGTATTACATAACTTTCCGCTGAATAAATTGTTATTATAATTATACGACATAATTATATATACATAATACATAATAATACATAATAATAATAATACATAATTAATTATACGACATAATCCTTTCCTAAAATATAGGCTTTCAACAGTGTTTTCCGTAGCGCGCTGTCAGGGGGACTAAGACGAGTGTAATACGGCGTCGTGTTTGCACTCGTTTTTGTGCGTATTCACACTCTAAAATGCTATGTCGTATAATAAAATAAAAGATCGTCTTGCTTTACACAGTCAGGGAACAAGTTAGTACTGGTACTCCGAGAATTGACTGAGCCCGCGGTTTTCACTGTAGTTACTAAGCAACATGACGTATCCTCCACGTTGCGCCATACTGGTGAGATCTGTCTTTAATAGGAGTACTCGTGAGTATTAGCACCAGTTTTTGATTGGATAATTAGAATGGGAAACTCTTCGAGTGTGATTTCATGAAGATTATATCAGAAGAGATCACACACTGCACGAAATCGAAAATTTACGTAACTTTCCGACCAACGTAAGCTAGCCTGCGTGCAGATGTCTCCTATTTCCTTGCTTTTCCGCGTGAAGCAAGGAAATAGGAGAAGTCTGCACGCAGGCTAACGTAAACTTGAGTAAATTAAAATTGAACTGAGTTGTTAGCTCTTATAATTTTCGTGGGAGAAAATGTTTTTGTAAACATAAAAAACAGTGTGTGTTCTTTATGATCATGATCCGTGATTAGCAAGTTTTTTCTTTCTCCCTTGGACGGTAAAACTTCTTTGTTTTCATTTTCTAATTACAGTTGAACCACCCTGGGCCAGGATTAATTAGCTGTTGTAGAGAGGCGGCCGTTGTAGAGAGGTTTCAAGGGTATTGAAAAGGGGAAATATGACAAGAACTACCTATCGTTTTAGAATTAGTACCTCTTAGGGTTTGAGTCACACCCACAAAACGAGATTCTGGTACCTTTAGGTTTTCTTTCCAAAATTTCTGACGATCACCCCGCCGGGTCACTCACTTTTATATGAGAGTCCACCCCCCCGGACATATTAACAGTAGCTGCTTGTTTAATCTTACTTGGTCGGGCCTGGTTTGGCTGTGAATCTGAATATGCAGACGAGGCTGTCAGTTGGTAATCCTTGATATCACCAGACGCCATTCCTAGAGCGGAGGAACAGCCTGGAAGAAATTAAATAGTTTAGCGCAAGTTTAGTCTTACCGCTGTTATAAAAACAACAATCACACCTACAACTCGATCTTACAAAACAAATTGCTTTTTCACAGGAGCTTATTAGAGAGGTTTTCAATAGCAGTTATTACAGTTGAGCCCGCAGTCAAATATTCTTTCGTTTTTAAAAAGTATGCAAACGAGTTAGGCTCGATTTCCGCCGCTCTCTCGAGTCCGGTCTTCGTTCTGGCTCATCTTCCTGAACAGCGGCTGGTAATCGAGCCTACAAATGAGGAGTAATGGGCCAATACAATACCAGATTGACCCTTTCGCCTCGTTTGCATGTCAAACCGCTGACATCTGTAATAACTGCTATTTATTTAAAGCACCCTTTGCAACATGTGCACAACTTCTGATTTAGTTTTGAATTGAGAACAATTTGTTCCTGAAGAGTTATAGAAAAGCAAATTCCGGTTTAGAGATTGGGAAAGGATTTACATAAGTGTGTTTATCAAGCTATGAAAGCAAGAAGCGGCAGTTTTCTATTTCTTTTATAATAAAGCCACCAAAATACAATAATACGTCATAACCTCATGCAAAACGACTACACGACCAATCACAGGGCGCGTTATATGATTTCAATTCAATTTTTTGTTTTATTCACACTTTTTTCCAAGATTACAATAACAATGTACATGAGGAATTAAAAACGGTTGTTAGTAGGAATAAATAAAGGGCGTATTTCGTGGAATAGAAGTGTACAGAGGCCAAAGTAGCAGAGCTTTCGAGTAGGCCCCTGCATTTGAGAGAAAACTTTTTGATCAAAAAAATCGAAATCGTTATGATACTAATGTAATGTCAAATGGTATTGTATTGCTATTATATTGATTGAAATGTTCAAATCAAATCCCACCAGGTATTTCGATCTCAATAGCGACTGTCTGTAGAGGACTGGAGAAGGGCGTTCCTTTTGTTATCACGTGACCATCGTCTGTGTATTCCTTGTAGTATAGCAGTTGAACAGGGGTCACAATATGGTGTCTGCCAGTCTTCAGTGAGCTGTTGCTGTCAAACGTGACACTGAAGTTAAAATGAGCCTCTTCTGACAATTGAATTTTGTCAATCTGAAAACGGATAAAATCAAAACGAAATTCCAATTAAAATTATCATTAACTGTTAGAGCGGATTTCAATTAAGGTTATTCCATCGAAATAGAAGTTACACTGAGAAGTTTCTGAAACTTTCCCTAGTTGAACATTGTGATGTAATGTTTCAAAATATAGAATAAAAAGAATAGGTCACCAGCCCCGCGAAAGAGATATAATCGACTAAAATACCTCATAATTCCTTACAAAATCAACCAAAAACACGTATTTTTTCACGTTTTCAGTGATTATTAATTTGTCTGCACTGAGAATTGGTCTATACTCCTTGTATAGAAAGAAGATGATTACTAGACTTAAATATGCGAAAAAAATGATAGGTCACCACGCTCGTTTACGAGAAAACGATCATTTGCCTCTCTGGCGAGCATAGCCATAATGAAAAAGCCGCCATGTTTTTAATGTGCGCGCGCTAATTACGCGCGAAATTATGCGCAGAAAGGATGCGCAGTGCAATACTAAGGAATGACCTTAAGTGTCGAATGTAATTGGGGAATTACTTTGGTTTTGCTTTACTAAGCTCTGTGATTGGTTTTAAAAAACTCGCGCCACCTACTCAACCAATCAGATGCAAAACCAAAACCACTGGGTCACACGCATTTTCCCGCGCTTAACGCCGGTTACGTGTATTTGCTCCGGGCTTTCATTGGTTCGTTCTGTTGTTTTCGTTTGTTGTGATTGGCTGTTGTAATTGCTTTGGTTTTGGTTTTACGACACTCAACTGAAAACCGCTCTATAGTTTGTTTCAAACTTGCCAGTCCATCGCAGGCTACTCCCCAGCATTTTCATCAGGTTTCCCTAACAGATCACCAGTACCCATTTATACTCTTGAGTGGAGAAAGGCAGTGTTAGAGAAAAGTGTCTAAATACCAGAAAAGTGAGCAGTACCGCGCAAATTTTTCCTGGTAAACTTTTTTATTTCTCTCCTATACGTGTTTCGTTTGTCTGTTGCAGACTTCTTCATGGAGTTAGACCAGTTTACAAGTAATGTCCGTTTGTATAAACCCTAGCATGTAATTTTAACACCATTACAAGCCGCATAAATATTTCGGCGTGGTGGGTGTGTTAGGAAACACGCGCATACCTTACTAAGGAGTGTTATTTATTTTGGGAACCACGGTTTTAGCGCTAAATCCGTGGTCCCCGGCTAGGAGTCCAACGTGCTAACCATTAGCTAGGCTACCGCGCCTCCCACTGGGCCTCAACAGTACCAGTGCTTAACTCAGTTAGTAGGACCAATTAGCGGAGACTGTGAATGGTCGGCTCACTTACCATGAACGTCACGCTATCTCCTTTTGGATCAATTCGAAAAGACCCCGTAGTCGAAGATGGCGTGACTTGGTTGATCGCTATAAATGGCGTCAGCATCCAGGTCACGTGAACACCGCGTGCGTCTGACTGGGATTGAGACGAGTGCTGCACGGTGAAGCTATATTCATATTCAGATCTGAAGAAAAATCAGAGTACAAAAAAGTTTAGGGCATCGTAGTATCACATTTTTATTATTTTTATAATAAAAATAATAGTGCAGAGTTAGACTCGATCTGAAGTAAAATATTCACAAATACCTGTTAGAATATGAACTATATTTACAACTCTGTACTTTGTTTCGTTTGACGCTTTAGCACTTTTCTGTTGGTATTTATGAATGTTTTACTTCAGATCGAGTCAAACCCTGTACAAATGCATCTTTAGTCTTTTTATTCCTGTACTATATGATAATGTTTTCTTATGTCTGACGTCACAGAATTAAAACTGACTCGTTTCCATGATCCTGTCTGTGTTTCGCCCTCGTCAAAGAGAGGACGTTTCGAGTATAAGCTGAAGCGACAAGTATTGAGCAGTGCACTCAGATCCAGTTCCTCGACCGCTCTTTTTCGCATTTTTACTTCCAGTGGCGCTGAGAAGAGGGTCTAGGGAAACTTGCATGCGCATGCTCCACGTCGACAAATCAGAAACGATTTGAAACGATAAGCTAATTCGCATGCTCTCTGTGCTCCTGAAAACGTCCCTGCGAACAGTTTATAGTCTAACTTTGATTCCATGGAATTAATTAAACTAATATAACATCGCTGTTTTTTTTTAAGCAGACGTTTTCTTGTACTAACCCGTGCGTCATACTCATACTATTGTTGAGGAAGTGAGTGACTGTCATCTGCAGTTGAGGGTCACCCTAAAATGAAAAATTAATATAATATCGGTGAAATACAGGACGATGTATGTGAATGACATTAGGGAACAGGGGTGACCTTGAAAGTGAAATGCAGAATGAAATGATCGAGATTCGCATTCATCAAATTTGAGAGTGAAGTTAGTTATCGTGATCAGGCGAATGAAGAGCGAGATATTGGCGTAAATAACTGAAGAAATACAGCTTGTCACGGGTTTAGATCAGGGCCATTTCCGAGTTACCTTTTGCGCTCGTTTTTCAAAACGAGTCTAATGCAAAACCGGGTACCATTCAAATGAAAACAAGTTGGATTTGTATGAAAATGAACATGCAAGTAAAACTCATTTTCATATTAAAGTTTGTGCGCTAGGAATCGGTTTGAAACAGAGGCAAAAGGAATTCGGAAATGGCATATACCAGACCTGTTAATTGCCGCCTAGCTACATAGAGTTGCAGAGGGAGCAGAACAGTTCTTGGCACATCTTTTTGCGAGCTAAATCCTTAATATTTTAATTTTTTCTTTTTTGGCCTGCAAGGAATTCAGCCTACGTATCCACCTTTTAGGCACATGTATAATTAGACTCCTCAGAGACCTTGCTCAGTCATGTGGTGCTTCATATAAGTTGTGACAAATAATCAACTTACATTGCTGGACCTTCGTTGTATTCCATGCCCCTCGCAACAAACTGCAATAACGTGACAAGCAAATCAGTACAATAATCATTACATTAGCTTAAGCTTTCGGGATCACCCTTAAAGTATTGACAAAGCGCGTTATTATTATTATAAAATGCTTGTTTGAAGGTCAGAATAGTAATAATAGTTTAATTGTTGTTTAGTTTTGCTTTTTTTTTTTTTTTTTTACTTTGTAAATGTTGTTGTCGTGTTTGTATTTAAATAAAGCATTTAAAATTATGCATTTTATTTTGAGATATTGTGAAAATCTTTTCCCGTTTGAAAGTAATCTTGATTTTAATCGATCAGTAGTCCCTCGAACCTCTGCATGGGCATATACTGTAAACGCACAGGGACTTTCCTCATTCCGAGCTCATTTGAAAGGAAATCATACCGAAAACAAGTTATACTCTTTTTGAGTAATTGTTTACCTGATTGAAGAAGTCTTAGAAAGAGGATAGCAACGTAAACAACCTTTCTTTCCATCACGGCTTGCTTCTCCTCTCCCGCTTGCTTCTCTCCCGCGGTCGTGACTGAAAGACGTCAAGTTGTCAACGGCTAATTGCGTACCTAGCAATATAAGAACTACAATTGTAGCTCGGGTGATAATTAATATAACACTTTAAAGATAACATCAGAATCTTAATTTATCAACTTCGCGTGAAATATTTAACGTATCTATATTTTCATGTTATTGACAATACTTTTAATTTGTACATACCGCGGCCTTGTAGCCCAGGCCAGATACTACTGTTATTGAACGGTTTGTTGTTTTTCTGAACCTAGATTATTCATCAATTCGTACAGAAATATCGGATATCGTAAATAAAATATACAGCTAGCTAATTATAGATATAAATTAAAAGAATGGAAACTGGAACAAATTCACACGCGACAATTTTTTTGAACAGAAACACCAATTAAGGGTGATAATCGTTTGTAGTTCATTAACGAAAATCTAAATTTTCAACAACAAATCAGAAGTTCCGAAATAAGGATTATAAAAATTATTAATAATGAATGCTTGCTACATAACGTTTTCAGTCAACAGAACCACAAGAAAATCGCAAAACAAACGCCGGCCAGTTTATCTCATATGTTCATATGATGATAATGCTGCATAAAAACTACCGCATTCTTTTAAATAACTGTAGAAGTAATCTTCAAGATTCTGATAACATGTTTTTCCTGTGAAGAGAATAAACCTCAATAATTCAAGGGATGGCGTAATTTTAACACCGCTAACAAGTTGTCAAAATTAGAGATTGAAATCCTAATGGAATGATGATCTGAACACTTCTTCGTTGTGACGCAATCCTTCTTATCTTTTTTGTAATTGTAGTTAAAAATTTCCTTTAAAAAGTTCCCATAAAAACTGCCGCAGTTACCATAGAAAAAAAAACTAAAGGATTCTGGTAATTGTGTTCATATTGCACCATAAGACAAATTGCCTGTGTTAACGTGAATAACGATGGCTCCTGTACGAAAGTTAATTGTAAGAATTCTGGCTGTGTTCCGCTATGTTTGACTATGCCTGCAAACATAGCTATGTAAAACCACATGTCCTTATAATTAACATGAAGCGACTAGGAGCATTGCTACTCTCCCTGAATGGGATGCTAGTCCATCGCAGGTTCCCCCCCCCCCCCCCCCCTCTCCCCAGAAGTTTGTCAGGTTGCCGTATTCGGCATTTTGACACGGGGACAAGGGATGGGAGATACTGATGCAGTAGTGTGCGGTAATTCTATAGTTGTGTTTGTCTCGGCCCCTTCCTCTGTTAGAATACGCCAATTCCTTTCGAATTTACTTCACGAGTTCGTTTTCTTAACTGACTGTTGCTTTTTTCCTTAGTTCCAAGATGTAGTCATGTAGTGATTGCTGATCTGCTAGTAAGTAAGTAAGTAAGTAAGTAAGTAACTAACTAAGTAAGTAAGTAGGTTATCTATCCCCCCCCCCCTCCCCCTCTCTATTATGCCCCTCTCTAATAAGCCCCATTTGGAAGTCAAATTTTGTAATAAGCCACCCCTCCCCCCCCCCCCCCCCCCACCTGTTATAGGTCGGCGTTAAATGTTAAATACAGCAGCTGAATAGATTTCCGTCAGGATGATGTAAATGGCGTTTCAGTCCATTAGTCAGTCCCGTTGAGTTAGGGTATAAATGACATTGCTTTGGTTAGACGATGATAATTATAATAACCCATTTATTGTTCTCTTTTAGTTAGTGGTGTAATAGTAAAGTTTAAAAATATTAATGTGAATTTTCTCCAAAGTGTATGATTTAAAATAAGCCCTCCTCTCTAACAACCCCCCCCCCCCCCCCATCTTTTTGGGGCCTGAAATTAAATAAGCCCCAGGGGACTTAAAAGTCCCCTGGGGCTTGTGGTCTTGGTGGTTGTGGTGGTCTTAGTATTCTCGGTGGTCGTGCTACCCTATCTAAATAAAGATCTCATTTACCGTGAAAAAAATAGAGCTTTCACGGTAAATAAGATCTTTATTTAGATAGGGTAGCACGACCACCGAGAATACTAAGACCACCACAACCACCAAGACCACTGTAACCATCATGACCACCGAGACCACCCCGACCACCGAGACCACCCCGACCACCGAGACCACTTTGACCACCATGACCACCATGACCACCATGATCACCATAACTACCATGACTACCATGACCACCATGACTATCATGACCACCATGACTACCATAATCACCATGATCACCATGACTACCATGTCTACCATGACCACCATGACTACCATATCTACCATGACCACCATGACCACCATGACTACCATGACTACAATGACCACCATGACCACCATGACTACCATGACTACCATGACCACCATGACTACCATGGCCACCATGACTACCATGACTACCATGACTACCATGACCACCATGAACACCATGACTACCATGACTACCATGACTACCATGACTACAATGACCAGCATGACCACCATGACTACCATGACTACCATGACCACCATGACTACCATGACCACCATGACTACCATGACTACCATGACCACCATGACCACCATGACTACCATGACTACCATGACTACCATGGCTACCATAACTACCATGACCACCATGACTACCATGACTACCATAACTACCATGACCACCATGACTACCATGACTACCATGACTACCATGACCACCATGACCACCATGACTACCATGACTACCATGATCACCATGACTACCATGACTACCATGACTACCATGCATTCAGTTATATACACGTGAATATGAATCCATTTAAAAGAAACACTGATTTTCTAGAGTAACATCACATGGTATGAAATGGAGCAATAAACAAACCAAGTTAAAGTCATTTTGCTTGGACTAATTATAGTATGTGATTACTGAAGTACATTTGAGTGCGGTTTTTTAACCGATAAATCTGATAAACGTGCCCACACGCCGAACCGTGAAACACTCCCTTAAATGAATATCGGATACAGATTTCGTCCTGATTTACATAAACCTTTCCTTCGATTTACTCTCCTAAAATGATTTGTACAGCCAAATTAGTCGATAAGCTCGGTACAATATGAGCGTCAGATCTGTATGGGATTTACAATGGCTCGCCTTCAGCGCTCATATTGTATATATCACTCAGGAGGAGAAGGTGAAGGCTTTCTTTTAGGAGTTCCTTATATAAGTGGGACCTTGCATTTCAAAACGTTAAAAAATACTACTTATGACTGTTCTTATTTATAAGTCACTTTCATTTCCGGTCGCTTGCACTTTAAAGAGATTGCCAGGCGATGTCGCGACGTTGTATTAATTATGATCCGCCATCCGAAAAAAAAAAGTTTTCAATTTTCGTTGAAGTGCCATCACACAAAAAGTTATAATAAATGATTTATTTCAAATTTCTATACTGCTTCACTAATAGCGAGCTGGATGAATTTTGAACGTTATTTTTCCAGCTCTGACCACAGGCCGCCCAAGCTAAAGATAAGAGAAACATTGTCACGGTATAAGCGGTATTGTGTTACAACGGCTCGATTTATAAGGGTTTGTATGGGAACACAACGGTTATTATGGCTACTGCGCTTGCGCAAGTGGCCATTATTGTCGTCGTCGAAGCATTCTTTGTAACATTCCTTCGTAAGACTTTTTTGTAACAATTCTTGGAATAACTGAACATGATATGGCATTGTTCGATTGTTTCGCTTCATTGACGGTGGTGTCAAGTGCAATGCTTAAAAAGAAGATTGGTATATTTAGTGAGCTATATGGAGAGAAATTGCGTTGCAAAATAAATATGAAAGATACGTTTGTTTTTAAATGTTTTTATTTACGTAGGTGTATTTCTTTGACAACTGCACGAACAGGGTCGCGTTTGATTGAGTCACATTGTTGAAGCTTTTGTTGAGTAGCCGCCGGTCTTTTAGAGTCCTTCGTACAATTCATTTGTTTGAGCTGTACTTTCCTGAAATAAAGATAAAAGTTGCTAAAAAGGGAATAGGTTAAATTAAGATATTTACTAAGAAGGACGGATCATTTTTTTTTTTCTAGTTAGTAATGTTTATGTGGGAGCTGTATTTGTTTGGCTAGGCTTCAAGGAGTCATTCACGCGCGAAAGGCGAAGCCGAGAAAAGAAGACGGCGAGATAGTTTACTGGAGCAGAGTTTTTGAAAATCATTCCGGCACAGCTTCAGTTGTTTAAAGGGTGATGAAACAGTATAAAACGATCAATTGATATCTCAAGAGATAAATGAAATTTATACAGGTAAAACGTGATATTCGTTAAGCCTTGGGTTGCGATAGACTCATTTAGTCACACGCGCGAGGGGTGAAGTCAGAGAAGAAAGTATTGCTGAGGGACCAAATAATTTTTGTTATGCTAGCGTGAATTTACAACTCTTTGAAAATCTTTCAGAGCTTCAGTTGTTGAAAGGCTGATGTGCAATTTATTTTTAGATTCTGTTATGTCAGCGCGAATGCTGCTGTGTAAATAAAGATAATATCGTTAAACTGTATGACGACAATCAGAAGAGTATGAGTGATGAGTGATTTGAGAATTTTGTTATGTCAGCATGAATGCTGCGAATGCTGTTGTGACAAAGATCAAAGCCGCATGCTGGATTGTAGAAAATTAATTCACCGCGCTTTCGGGAGTCTGACGTTGGACATCGTGACAAAATGATATTAGAAAATGGATTTTAGATCTACTATTGTTTAAGTGTATTAAAGTTTTTTCAAAACGAGGAATGATTTTAATATAATGTATAATATCATCTCATTTGAGCACAGTTTCCGTTGTTATAAGAAAACAGTGGGTGATTGTATTCAAATTAGCTTGTGTTTCAAGTCTTGTTAGATGTACTGATCAAAATGACATGAAGGTAAATAAACTGAACAGAGTTTGTTGTCCGCAACTGAGAAGTCGGCGAGCTAGTTTACGAGAGCAGAGTGTTGCTAGTGTGATCGTGTAGTCTAAGTGTACTGTAATTACCCAGTTCAGTTGGCTGGGATATGAGCAGAGTCACGTCACGCGCAAGGAGCGAAGCGCGGGAGGGGGGGGGGATACTCCCAAAAAATTTGGGTAGGGGTGTGTCGCTGGGCTATAAAACCCCTTACCCTGTACCAGACTACAAAACGCTAATTTTGCGACCCTGTTTCAGACTAAAACGATTTTTAACGATTTTTTCTAACCCAAAAGGCTAAACTAGTAAGCAGCAGTTGTAAAGCTTCCTTCCTACGCGTATCGTTTCGTCTGACTAACATAATCTAGAGTATCAATCAACGATCTTTGTGCCTACTTCTGGGGAACTGATACCCTGTTCCAGACCGCGATGGCAAAATACGCGCGTGTCGAAGCCACGAACGCGCAAGGTACGCGCGTGGCTGTTTGGAGGACTTTGAAGCATTTACAGTTGTTATAGTACCCTAGGTGAAAAGGTTTTTTTCCTCTGCGCAAACTGAGCGGTGAGTCACGACGGCAAAGCCAAAGTAAAACAAAATCGCTTTTTTTTGCTGTCCTTTATCTTCGTCAAGGAAAAAAATATCCTCAGACACGCGGTATTGTTGTAGTTTTCTACACATAAAGAGTTCGATTCGGCTACTAGAAGTTTTAGTTAGCATTTCTGTGAAATGTAATTACCTTTTCCAGCCCGCTTTGAATTGAGGTTGATCGTTCACAGCTTCAGTTCAGTTGAAAGACTGTTGATGCAACTGTACTTATGAGTGATTCTAACATGGTGGAGTCACTTGTAGTGTCGACGAAGACCGGACTCGAGAGAGCGGCGGAAATCGAGCCTAGAACATAGGTTGAAAACAACAGACTCATTTGATGCGTGCATGTACGTGCTGAGGAAAGATAAGACGGAACAAAAACAACAGTGACGTTAGACTATGTGTTGACATAAGATACCAGAAATGCGGTTTCTTTGTGAAGGAAACAAAGATGTAAGTAATTAAGTTGCGTCTTTATTGATAAAAAGATAAAATTAAGTTGTACCAGTACACATGGCTGTTCTGTGACTTATTTGCTGCCATGTGAGGGAGTCTGAAACGACCGAGCAACTTCTAATCTGTATAAGTGTATAGTGGGGGAAAATCGCGTGACATTATAGCAGGAAGCACGATGAGAACTATTCTTTGATGGATTCTTGTGTAATAATTCGTAATAATTCGTCGTCTAGCTATTTATAATATGTCAATAATTTCGCGGCGTGTAATTATAGAGATAAAGGGGGTTTTTTGGCAGGGTTTTTTTTCGGTTTCTCAGGTTTCTCACTTTCGTGAAGTCAACTAATCCCTTTGTTTTGACTGTGATTGAAACGCCTCGTATGTACAGTGGAACCCGGATAAGACGGACACCAAGGGGACACGCAATTTTCAATTGTCCGTATTAAGCAACGTCTAATGACTGCAGTAAAAGGCCAAGGAAGTGAAACTTTTGTGTTACGCCTGCCACGCAGGCTACTTTTGTGTGAGCACAGTGAGCAGAGAACGAAATAAAATGTTACGCCCCCCTCTCTTGAGTGACTTATTTTACCTAGAGCCCCCCCTCTCCTTGCTTTGATTTTACTTTATGCCCCCCCCCCCCCTCCTCTGGTTTTCCAACCCCCCCCCCCCCCCCCTAATTATATTAACGGAAAACCTCGAAAACTAAAACTCGCCTAAATCGCCTCAAACCAGCCTGAGAAGCTGACAAACTACAAAGAATACAACACAGCAACAGGGTAAGTCGTTTTTATTCACAAAACATTCGATTTTATATCTTCTAAAACATAACCGTTGCGTTCCCATACAAACCCTTATAAATCGAGCCGTTGTAACACAATACCGAATATACCGTGACACTGTTCTCTTATCTTTAGCTTGGGCGGCCTGTGCTCTGACTCGATTTCCGCCTATTCTCGGTTTTCACTGTCACGCCATAAATTAAAAAAATCGAAACCGTTCAATGAATGAAGTCAAGGAATTGACATGTTATAGATAATGAATAAATAAGGAATCAGTCCAAGTCTCAGGTCTGTGCGGTATTCCGTACTCGAGTTATTTGTCAAAATGTTGCACGTCCTGCTGATGTCACGTACGATGAAAACTCGGAAATTTAAACCGTTCTATTTTCAAAAGGAAGCATGAGATCGAGCTAAGAAATTGTGAAAAGATATATATTTAGGTAATCTTTCCTTGAATGAAGGTAAAAATTCTGTAGGCCTCGCGGTTTTGAATTTTAGAATTTGATGACGTCACGTGAAAACCAAGAATTGAAATGCTAATTTCGACTGATAACATGAAGACATCTCGAATGTCATCGGATTTCATCTTCGGAATTGAATTCGTCACGCATGAACTTGGAATGAGACATGCGTACTGAGTTCGCGAAAAATTCAAGGGTGCATACTGTTGACTTCAGAAAATGAGCTAAAGTCCAGTCAAAAAGCCCAGAAGATGGGTCTTGCGGTCGTAAGTACTGTGGGTCGAGCTTGTTGTTCAGGACGATCTCTCCTTGTTCCTCCCTCCTTGCTCAAAAACGAACTTCAGTTCATTTTGAAAATATATTTCAATTCCTCCGGATAAAGAGCTACAATTTATTTTAAATATAGCTCAGTTTGATCCGAGGGCCGGATTCATCATCATCATCATCTGTCCTTGTCGCACCATGCGATGCATAAGGCCTCCACAGTGCTTCTCCAAGTACCGCCTTTTGGGCCCCACTCCAAGACAGATGGACTGACGCCTGCTCCTTTGCAGCGGTCCTTCTCCGCGTGATTTTAGGCCCTTATGTGCCCGACCCACCGCCACTTCCTTCTTGTCAGTTCTACCATGATGTCTTCTTGTTCACAAATGTTCCTGACTTCCACATTTGAGATCTTCTGTGGCCATCTAATGCGCAGAGTAATTCGGAGGCATTTGTGAATGAACTGACCCTGATCTTCTTAGTTATTTACTGTGTTGTTTTCCGGCATTCTGATCCATATAACAGCACTGACTTGGTTTGGTTGTAGTAAAACCTCGGCTGATGGCGGGTGTTGTTCGGATTACCGGATTACCGGATTACCTTTCTAATATTATAAGAAGATCTACTAAACTAATACTTTTGATAGACTTTTTCCTGAACAATAATTTATTCTGATTCTTCAGTGGAAAAATACTGAACATTGGCTTAATGAGGGTTCCAGTAGTCCTGAAGATTAATAGTTCGTGGATTTTTAGCGTATTCTCTTTTCTATTTGGCCCAAATGTGACCTATTCAAAGTTATTACAGTAACTAATCGAATATTGCTATTTCCTCGTGTGTGTTGTTTGTTTATTTAGTACCACCCAACTACGTAGTTCCGTTACACGCATCCTGTGTCGGTAAACACACCCCTTCCTTTACTTAAATCCTGTGTCGTGGGTTTTTATCTTAGAACCTTATTTAGGTTGGGGTGTACTTTCTAGTTTCCTGAAATTTACTATAAATTAGCCAGCTTAAACCCCAGTTTTTAGTGGCTAGAGTACAAGTCTCAAGAACAATCAACAGAACTGAAGCTAACCGTGAGCTTGCAAAGCTATCTACAATTAACATCTGGTATGAACATTGCTCTTTATTTCACTATAGATTCGCTTTATGTTAACAATTCGTAATTTTGTCTTAACAATCGCTTTCCAATTAAATTATTTAGGATCAATGAATGTTTTGGTTAAATATCACATGTAATCCATGTGACCTTTGGTCAGTTTTTCTTTTTTATCACTGCAGTCAAACTCTGTGTATACTGATGCCCGGCATATGTGGTCACATTGTACTGTTTTAGAGCTTTCGCAACGCCAATAGCGAGTTCTCTAACTAAGAACTGTTCCGCTGAAAGTAACGAATTTCCCTCCGAGTACTTCTGGCACTGATTATAAGACGACATCATCATACGTAATTCATTACGTGAACAACTTGAGTAATTTCGTCTAATTTCGCCATGTCACACATTCTCTATTGAGGCCGCTGTGGACTTACCTTCACTAATAACCGAAAGAGCTGATGATATCAAGAAAACAACCGCTCCAAAGTTTATCTTTATTCTGAAAGACTGAAAGGCTAACTGCCAACTCTCTATAACGGCCAGGATTTTTCGCCCCGACCGTACGCCGATCCACACTTTTATACTATTATTGAAACCTCACTACAACGGCCACCTTAGCTTTTCTTCCCCTCGCGCTTCATTTTACTCCAGCGCCTGGGCAGGCTACGGTCATCTCTGTTAGGGACTGTGCAATAATTATCAGGAAAATGGGCTTCATGTAAGAACATATTAGGTAATACCCCCCCCCCCCCCTCCTAAAGGAGTGAAATTTAGTTATTGCCCCCCCCCCCCTCCCCCCTCTAATAAGTCAGAATTGAAATTATGTACGAATCTTTATAACAGAAAGAAGAGCTCCTACTACATGTTTAATTGTTGGACATCCGCGTCTAGAACAAACATCACTTCCGTAGCAATGTACAACATCCTTGCTTTGATTTTACTTTGTGCCCCCCCCCCCCCCCTTCCTCTGGTCCCCCCACCCTTCCTGGTAATTATTGCACAGTCCCTTATCATCATCAGTCCTTCCCCCCTGCTGGGAAATATTAGGGCCTGGAAATCTCTCTCGCCACGCTTCTCGCCCGGGTTCTCGGAACCTATAACTCCGCCCTTTCACCCTCCATTGTTCTTCTGCAGGTTTCTCGTTTTGGTCGACCTCTGCGTCTTTTACCCTCTAGCGCCTAAGTGAGTGCTACTTTGGAATGGTCGCTTGCATTATATAACGGCCAGTTAATTTCGCCCCGAGGCGGAACTGTAAAATGTATTACACTGAGTAAAGATAACTTGAAAAACAAGAATGACTGCCATACTTTGATTTGGTTTTACACCGATAGTGTAATATATCCGTGATTCTGAAACTGATTATGTGCTTCGGACGCTGATTTCAAAGGGTTTCCTTTACTGACTAGCTTCATAATTTTAATTTATAAATCGGTCCTTTAGCTAAAAGACTTTCAAGAAAATTATAGCTTGCTATGAAAATTAACATATTACGTTATGACATGAGGTATTTGCGTTTTCATCACAGCTGTTTTTAAAATAACCGACTAGAAGATTTTAGTGCATGGACTTAGAAAATGGACAGCAAAAAAAAAGAGTTTATAATTAGATTTATTAGAAATCGCATTTATTTTAATTGGATAGTCTTGGACATGAAATCGTTAAAATCACATAAATTAATGGATTTTCAAACCTGTCAACTAACAATATAGTTGAGTGTACGTATAATAATTACTGTAACAATTGTGATCACAGTTGTAATTTAAACATATTTGACTGTTAAGATAGTATAGCTCTTGCAAAAAAAAAGTGAATTAAACATTCCGTACAGAATCGAGAACTGCATGTCTCTTGGCAACATCACCCTCTATAGAACCGTAGTATAAGCCCGTTCGGAACGCACGTTCGGCTTTTCAAATAAAACTCTCGCAAAGGCATATTTCTATGTTCACTGATGAGCTACAGTTCTGAACTTCTCTACAACGGCCACTCTGGGGCAGAATTAACTGGCCGTTGTAGAGAGGTGGCCGTTGTAGGGAGGTTTCAATAAGAGTACTTTAGTGTAGGTCGGCGCACGAGTCGGGACGAAAAATTCTGGCCGTTGTAGAGATCAGAGGACTCTATCTATTTTAAGACTGTTTAATGTGATATTTCTAAGTCTTTCGTTCCTTTCAGGTTAAGGAAAAACATGAAGGTTCTTTTTGCTTCAATTGTTTTGGCCTTGTACGCATTGAATGTTCAAGGTAGGTTTATCAGTAATAACATATTTTAATCGAATTTATTTTAAATAGTATTACTTATAAATTTCACCATAAATTATAGGGTTTTCTTTTTATATTAGTAACATTTGTATTATGTGTAAATTTTTAACTAGAACGTCTTACAAAATGTAAATAGTATTACTTATTAGTATTAATTTTTAATTAGTTCTAAAATAGTGTCCCCAATTAGGGATTGACCATTTTTTTTTTGGGGGGGGGGGGTTGGGCAATTTTTCTGAGCTCGAATTTTTTTTCCGTCTTGAGTTTGTGCAATAATTTTTTTTCACCTTTTGCTTGTGAGTGAGTGAGCTTTGCACAATTTTTTTTCTCTACTTTGCTGTGCAGGAATTCTTTTGGTAATTGCCCAACTCCCCCTCCCAAAATAAAATGGTCCATCCCTTAGTAGATTTCATTTTGCTATATGTTTATTGACACTATAATAAAGTTCATTCATTCATTCAAATGAAATCGATTCTTGGGCCATTGTGTCAGTTAAGACCCAGTTAAAAACCTGCTATTTTCTAAAGCAGAGAGAAGAAATCATTATTGCACAGTACAGTTAGACTGGGTCCCTATCAATTGTGGCAATGCATGCTATGAAAACCTCGGATGGATCGTTTGATTTTATAGCAAATCATTTGCTAACTTTGACCAAGTATAATGTTGTTTATTATATGGCAAACTGGTCCACGACGAAAAGGAGCATTCTGATTGGTTCCCTGAGCGGTCCGAATTTTGCAATACGGACCGCTAAGATGGACCGCTAACGAACTCATTTCGCGGAATTCCTTTTATGAAACATTGAACAAAGGAAAACTGTTTTCTATTAAGTAGAAACATTTTTCTTATGTCTGGCGGACAATTTTTGGCTTTTTTGGCTAAACTTTTCGCAAAGTGGCCTGAAAAATGCAAGAATATGCTTAGTTTTGGGGCGCGCGCGTTAGCCGAGAATGGTTGCATTAATTTATCAACAATTTTTCAAAAAAGCCATTATAATAAAAACTTTATTGAACTAGCTTGTTCGGTCCGTATTGGGAAATATTGGTCGAGTTCTTTTTTTGCAAGTTTATGGACCTCGCCTTCGGCTCGGTCCATAAACTTGCAAAAAAAGAACTCGACCAATATTTTCCCAATACGGACCTCACGCTAGTTCAATAACATCTATGTATTTTTACTCGTGGATTGCGTAGCAAGGAACGGGTATAGCTGTGTAGAACAATATGCAAATTTTTACTCCATCGGTCGATGGCCATGGGCTGTTAACATTAATTTATGCATTAAAAGGAATATTAATTTATGCATAAATTATTATTCATGAGGTTGAGCTTGTGATATGTACTGGTTACCTGCCTTACCCTTGAAGGCGGCCTTTTTTGGGAGGAGAGGGTGGGGAGTTGGACGCAGGGGGTGGGGGTCGGTGGAACAAAACGGGGTTCATTTACGATTATAGGAAAAACTTAGCTGTATTCTCACAGAGCTATTTAAAGGTCTTTCAATTCAAATACGGACTTAATTTTAGCGCGAAAACAAAAGTATTTATTTCATGTGTTAAAGATGCGCAATCTCCACCTGCTATGTTTATGAGTCTCAAACGAAGGAATGTAAACATAAACCAAAATAAAAATTCCGGGACAAACTTACCTTTTTCTTCATTATTAACGCCAGATATCCTTGCCAAACAATAATAACGACTAGAAGAACGACGAAGTTATCGGCCAAACCGACGTTTCAGCTCATCGAACATTCATAAACGGTGGGGGGGGGGGGGGGGGGGGGGGGGGGTGTTCAGGGGGTGTGAACTAACCGCTTCCCATACCTTGTACTCCCGGTTCCCTCCCCGGCCCCTCCCCTTCCGTTGTGGTCCTCACCTCTTTGTGCTTTTGCTATTTGCAAAATATTTCTCCCAGTTCTCACCACCATGCCGCCCCCGTAGAGTTCCCGCCCCTGCCCCCCTCCACCCTCCTCCCCCTCTACCGCTCCCCCCCCCCCCCCCCCCCCCCTCTCAATTTAAGTCAAGCCAATCAGTTAAGGGAAATTAATACTTTGAGTTGGGGCTAAAATATTTAGCTCAATTTCTGACAGGTTTTGGAAAGGGATGTAAAGGTTACAGAGGGACAGAAAGTAGGCGAATCACTAGCTACAACACAACACACGAATCTCGCCTCGAGGCGACCGAACTCAAACTAGTCTCCAGTCTCTCCCACATGGGGATGACGTAATTGCGCGTGACTCACGACTATTACACTATTCTCCCCTAGGGAGGTTAATAGTTCTCTAATAATAATCAACAACTGGGTTCAATTCCCAGTTTCCATATCTTTGGGGAGGCCGGCGAGACCTATACCCTCGGCGCAGTTCCATCGGTGGCGTGTCCTCCATGTGGCCAGAAGTAGCAGTGGGAGGGACTACGACCGGTTGACCAGCACGGCTTCCACCATGGCGCAGTTCCAACGGTGGCGTGTCCTCCATGTGGCCAGAAGTAGCAGTGGGAGGGACTACGACCGGTTGACCAGCACGGCTTCCACCATGGCGCAGTTCCAACGGTGGTGTGTCCTCCATGTGGCCAGAAGTAGCAGTGGGAGGGAGTACGACAGGTGGACAGCACGGTTTCCACCATGGCGCAGTTCCAACGGTTGGTGTGTCCTCCATGTGGCCAGAAGTAGCAGTGGGAGGGACTACGACAGGTGGACCAGCACGGTTTCCACCATCATTTGGACATAGCCTTACGGGTCGTGTGTGAGCAACACGGAGTTGATCACGGTGTCGCAGGAGCCTTTTCCGAAAATTTGTGGCGTGTTTGATACGGTAGGTGTTACCCTGGAGGCATTTCACAACTATATAGGGGCCCTGCCAGCAACTCTGCAAACTTAGTCGGATATCCTGGCCTTGGGGGAGCATACATCATAACAGAGTCTCCAACATGAAGTGCAGTCGAATCCTCAGGACATTCCGCAACTCGCCTTTGCTTTGCTTGCAAGTCACGGGTGACGGCTCCAGCGTGTGCTTCCTTAAGACGCGATGCAAGGGCGGATGCCCACTGATGGACTGTTTGCTGGCGCTTTGTGGGAGTGGTGACAGAACCAATCGTGGTGTACGCGGGAAATAGCCATGGGACAAATAGAATGGCAAGTAGCCCGTAGCATTGTGGTCATGATTCATGTAGTGAAATTGGACATAAGGAATCTCTAAATCCCAATCCTCTCCGCACTGGTCTGTTGTTTTCCTCAACATTTCTCCAATGGTGCGGTTTAGTCTCTCAACGGTTCCATTGGCTTGGGGATGTAGAGGCAGAGATGCGCTTCTTGTCGATGCCAAGTTCTTGGGCAATGTTGGTTAGAGCTTGGTTGTCAAATTCACAGCCACGGTCTGTCAAGAATGACTCAGGGATGCCACGTCGACAGAAGACTTCCCGAATGATAGCACTGGCTACAGTTTTGGCTGATTTGTCAGGGATGGGTATCATTTCCGCTGCACGAGTAAGTAGGTCCACCACAACTAAAACATAGCGATTACCCTGTCTGGTGGGTTTCTTTCCAAAGGGACCCTTGATATCCATAGCAATTTCCTGCCAAGGCTCTTGAGGTTGCGAGGAAAGTGTAATGCGTGCAGAAGGACGGGAGGGGGCTGAGTGACTACGAGCACAAGGGACACACGACTGACAGTACTTTTTGACATCATCGACCATACTCAACCAGAAGTATTCACGGCGGATTAAATTGGTGTTTTTTTCCGAACCCATGTGGCCAGCATTGTCATGTTTGAGGCTTAAGACAGCTGGGATAAGTACTTCTGGGACAACAAGTTGATTAACATTATGCTTCCCAATTTTGTAACGAAGGTACAACAAGCCATCTTCTTTGCCAAGAGTAAGAAAATCACGTTTGCTTGACCATCGGCGCACTGCAGGGTTGTTTTCACGTGACTTCTTCACACCTCTGTGCAATTCATTAATGAGGATCCCTAACACAGGGTCAGATTGCTGACAGTCACGAAATTCTGGGAGACTTAGCTGGCCATCACGCGACAAAGAATTGACGGCAGGCATACGGGACAGTGCATCCGCATGGAGGTTTGTGGCACCAGATCGGTGTCGGACAACAAAGTCAAATTCTTCTGATTCTTCTAGCCAACGAGCGTAGCGGCCTCGGGGATCACGTGCATTCCTCAACCACTGTAGGCCCTTATGATCTGTGTGCCAGGTGAAGCGGCGCCCTAAAAGATAGGGTCGAAATATCCTCAGGGCAAAGATTAAGGCAAACGCTTCTTTATCACGTGTGTGCCAGTTTAACTCATTGTCTGTCAATGCTTTGGATGCAAACAAAACAGGTTGATCTCGTCCAGATTCGTCTCTCTGGGATAATACACATCCTATTCCAGTATCGGAGGCATCCGTGCTCAGTTCAAAGGGTTTAGACATATCAGGGAACTGAAGAAGGACATCGCTGGAAGTTAATGCAAACTTCAAGTAATTGAAGGCAGCCTCCCTTTGTAAGGACCAGATGAATTTGGATTTGCCTGTCAATTGGTTGAGAACACGAGCACGCTGTTGGAGATTGGGTATGAAATCCCCATAGTAGTTGCACAGTCCAAGGAATGATCGCAGCTCTTTGGTATTCTGGGGGCGTGGCCAGTTATGAATAACACTCAATTTGGTGGGGTCCGGCTCAATCCCTTTTGCCGAGACTTGATGGCCTAGAAATAAGAGCTTTCTTTGACACAAGGAAACCTTGCTGGACTTAACAGTCAAGCCTGCTTCACGTAGTCTTTCCAATACTTCCTTTAATAGGGAATAGTGTTCCTGAAATGTTTTGCCACCTATGATGATATCATCTGGGTAGACCGCGATTCCGTTCCACTGCAATCCATTCATAATATCTGCCATGAGGCGCGCAAATACAGCTGGAGCATTTTTTACACCAAAGGGCATAACGCAAAACTGCCAATGACCAGATTCAGTAGAAAATGCAGTCTTGTGGCGGTGTCCCTTAGCGATGGGGATCTGCCAGTAACCGCCTGTACAGGTCGAGAGTAGTGAACAGGTTGGAACCATGGAGGGAATCAAGGCACTCCCGTACAGAAGGAAGGGGGGAAATCTCTGTGATTGAAGCATCATTAAGAGCGCGAAAATCTGCGCAGAAACGGTATGTGCCATCCGCTTTGGGCACGAGCAAAATAGGCGCAGAATACGGTGAAGTGGAGGGCTCGATAACACCCCGCTGCTTCATGTTCTTGATCTGCTGATCAACCTCGGAACGTAGTGAGAAGGGTGTTCGGCGAAGCTTCATGGCGACAGGAACCTGATTCTTGGTATGGATGTGAAACTGAGTTCTGTGGGTGCGACCAACTTCTGAATCATTGTTAGCGAAGACATCTCTATATTCATCAAGTAGTAGCTTAAGCTCCTCTTTCTCTGAAGCTGCCACCTCACAAGAATCTATGTTAACTGCCACTGGCCCTTGCTTTGGCGCTGTGGGTGGCGGGTTGGCTGTAACATTGTTTGATATCAGGGCTTTCGTCTTCTACTTTTACTGGAGAGATTTCTCCAAGTCTGGTACCTGCAAACAGCTTAACGGGAAGCTCACTGTTATTCATAACTGTGACTGGGATCCGGTTTTGGGGTCCTGCCGCGACCAGGCCTGCCCCCAACAGAATATCCAATCGGGCCATTTTATCCATAAAGGGGGAAAATAAAGCATCTTGGTGGCAGGGCCCATAATCTGTTGTGCCAGCAATTACAAAGCACTGAGAAACGGGGAGGAATGATGTGGTCGGAGATAAGGGAAACAACTACAGGAGACAGCACTGATCCATGGGAGCGTTTCTCTAAAATCAACTTGGCGTCGCCGAGGCTAAGTGTCTGTGTAGCCCAGTCAATGCCAAAAGAGCCAAACTTTTGCAGCGTGTCCATGCCCAAAATGGCAGGAACGTTCAGATTGTGGATAACAAGTAAACGAACATCGCGTTTAACAACATGTCCAATCTCGATACTAGTAACTATCTCTCCTAAACAACGCAAGGGGCTTCCATTTGCTGCGGCGGGTACACTTTGTGGGGGGTTGAGTTGCCATTTCTCAATACCAGGGAGTCTGGAGCTCACACACGTAACATCTGAGCCTGCATCCAACAACCAAGTACATTTAATATTTTCAATATTTCCTGCTACATGTAATGTAGATCTTCGTTGTGACCAAGGTCGTTGTGGAACAAATGAGGCACTTTCAGTTGAGTTAGACACCAGTGGTGGCCTCACAGCACTGGCGTGGTTCAGTTTAAAGGTGGCGACGAACATTGACTTGCAATATGTCCCACGCCTCCGCAGTTAAAACAGGTGATACTGCTTGGAGCTCTGCCCAATTGGCCACGAGGAGCACCACGATAAGACTGGCCACGGCTGCGACCCTTACCTCGGACAGGAGGAGCACGATAACAGTCCCTTTGCAGGTGTGAAACGGATCCACATGTAAAACATTTTCGGGGCATCGACCAACGGGGGTTAGCTTGTTGAGAGGAAACAACATTTTAGTTTAAATCTGGTGAAGACTCCACATTTGGGGTAGCTTGACCTTGAAGAAGGGTTTTTATTGCATTCAATTCTGTACAAAGCGTATCCAGCCGGCTATCATTCGGCGTTGACGGAGATTCAACGGAAACTGGTTTGTCCACGGGAGACTGGGTACGAGCTAACACTTCTTCGATACGACGAGCTTGCTTCGCAAAGTTTGTGTACGATTCGTCGGCAGGGCCGTAGCTAGAATTTTTTGAATGGGGGGGCAATGAAGCGAGTGCCGAAGGCGCGAGCCGCTAGGGGGGTCTGGGGGCATGCCCCTTAGAAAATTTTGAAATCTAGAGGCTCGGAAATGCTATTTTGAGCATTTTCCATGAGATATTTTGTCAAAAAATCAATCTCGATTCAGTGTAAAATGACAGGTATTTTTAGTGCTTACAGCAATATTTCCGAGGTTTTGTTACCTTGATACATACCGTATATCGGCCTTAGTACACTAAACATTTTATTAGTCTATTTCGTGTGTAAACGATGTCTCCAGTTGGATTTCCGCTCCAAAATATATTTCTCAATCAATCGTAAATGTTCAAATTAGTATGGTACCGGGCAGTCAAAATATAACTACTTACTTAGTTACCTAAGAAGTAAGAAGTTCTCGCCTCTTCGTTCCCCATCATCTTGATTAATATGCCGAGCAAAATCTGGGGAGATGGAGTACCAAGCCTTTGAAATGTTCAATCTTGTTTTTGAAAGACCCTCGGCATATATTTTTATCAAGAAGGCGGCTGTTTGAACGCGAAAAAAAACATACACAGTTTGCGTTTTTTCAGAAAGCATTACCCATTCTTGGGGGGGCAACTGCCCCCTTGCCCCCCCGCTAGCTACGGCCCCGACTCGGGGTAATCCAGCTGTAATTTAGAAGATATCGGTTGAGGTATCCCGCGAAGAAACTGACGCGTAATTGCCTTTTGTGACGGCTCGGAGAGAGCTGTTTCTTCTTCAATTTCAAACGCTTCACGGTACAAACGCTCCAGAACTGCAAAATATACGAGGAAAGACTCACCAGGCTGTCGCATCCGAGCGAGAAAGGCCTGTTCACAAGAAGCTGCGTCGGTCCGATACTCTGTGAGAATTGCTTTCTTCAGCTTCGACCAATCTTTCCTGTCTTCTTCGGGCATAGTGAGCAAGAATTCCACTTTGTCATCGGGAAGTCCTATTGCTGCCATTGCCGCCATTTTGTTGTTGTTCCAGCCACGTGCCGCTGCGTAAGTTTCTACTCGCAAGATCCATTTCTTCACGTCTTCTCCTTTCTTCCACACCAGTCTACATCTGTCATCGGTGTCCATCGCACCGCTGCCACCAGTGTAAAGGTTACAGAGGGACAGAAAGTAGGCGAATCACTAGCTACAACACAACACACGAATCTCGCCTCGAGGCGTCCGAACTCAAACTAGTCTCCAGTCTCTCCCACATGGGGATGACGTAATTGCGCGTGACTCACGACTGTTACAGGGATATGGCCTGAGTCCAGGATCTTTTCCAATCCTCCTACTTATAGCTTTCTAAAACTGTTGTCTTTTTTAATTATTCAACGCAGGTCAAAATAAGTTTGCAACATGCGATCGAGCGTGGACGAAAATCGGTTGTTACAAGGACAAATCCCGACCACTTCCTGAAATGCTTCTGAATGACAGAGATCCATACAGCAAGTATCACCAACCTGGCTACCGCTTGGACTGGCGCAAGTGGAAAGAATCAACTCACAGGTAACCTAAGTTTAGCTTCAGTAAATTCTCGAACCGTGTGACTCCCGTAAATAACGACCACCGAAAGTAAAATGTAACACACTAGGCGATTTTACACGGCCTTCGCGCGCCGGGTGGATTTGGTAGCCAGCGAAAATCGCCAAAGAATTTCGTCGCTGGCTGTCGGCCAATTTGCAGCACTTTGGAGATTAGCACTCTAGTCCTCCATTTTTAAGAGTCATGCGATGAAATTGTGAAATCTAATTGGTTGAATACGTTGAAGCTTCTCGGATTTAAAGATGATTTACAGTCCGTACTGCGCAATTTCCGCCTGCTATGTTTATGAGTCGCATACGAAGGAATGTAAATACTAGCGAAAATAGAAATTGTTGTAAAAACGTCATAACAACTTCATGTACGCTATCACCAAAGTGTAACGTATCAACAAATTCAAAACAAAATTGTAAATAGACCCTGAGCTTGCGCAGTACGGACTAGAAATCATCTTTAAACCACAGGAGCGTGCACACCAAGTGATTGCTGCGGCTGATAGTCTAACATGCCAGATATCGGTCAGTTCGATTGCTCGACACGGCGATCAGAATCGCTGGCGAACTGAAATCTCGGTTGCAGTAGCGGGTACACCTGGGCCCGGTTGTTCGAAATCCAATTAAAGCTAATATTCCTGGATTAAAAGTCCATCGAGGTTTCAATTTCTCTTGTGTAAAAATGTTTTTCACTGCCAATGTTTTGTACAGTTTCAGATTACTCAAAGTCAAAACTGAAGGGCAAAAAAAATATACAGAAAATCTCACTAAATAGTTACAAAACTGAAATCAATATTCACGCTAATTCTTGATTAGCTTAATCGTCCTTTGAACAACCGGACCCTGGTGATTTTCGCATTACTTTCAATCACTCGCGCCGGCCATAAAACGCGAATTGCAATTACACTCTTCTATACAAAGTTAACAATAACTTAAATATCTTGTGTTTCAGTCTGGCATGCCGATGCGCTGAGAAAGCTCGTGCAAAAGGATACACAATGTTTGGTTTACAGTTTTATGGCGAATGCTGGAGCGGGCCGCAAGCCGAGCTCAACTTTAATCGTGATGGCGTGTCTAATAATGGTTGCGTCATGAATCTTGTTAATCCACCTGACTGTACACAGTCTTCAAACCAAGAGTGTATGGGGACACAAAATGTTAACTACATCTATAAACTAACGGAAAGTAAGTTTACAGCGGAGTACATGTCCCTCAGGGGTACTCCTCTAAGAGTATGTCTCATATAACTACCTTATTATAGCAAATTAACGCTCGTGTTAATTAAGGTATTTGAAATTAACGCGACTTAAATTAACGCGAATTGGACGGACAATTACTTCCAAATAAAGGAAATTAACGCGAAAGAAGAGGTAAAATTCCACAATGAAGGAAATTAACGCGATTAACGGAAATAAACAAATATATTTTGGCCGAAATATTAAAACTCAGATGTTGAGAACTGCTCTTCTGCAAGCGAGGGTGAACTAGAAATATTGTAATCAAGGCTTTAGGCTTTTACATTGTAAAATATTGAAATACAGTGCAGAAAAGAGAGTTTCCTAGTTGTCAAATGTGTCTGCACAGGATCCAGAATTTGGGGTTATAATAATGGAAATTAACGCTCACAAAAATTAATGCGACTTAAATTAACGCGAATTTTTCAAATTCGCGTTGATTTCATGGAGCGTTAATTTCCTATAATAAGGTATGTGCATGTCACCCCAAAGTGTATGGGGTATGAGGTAAGGGTTTTGAGCTGTTTTAGTATGTAATATGGTGACAGAACCGATACATGACAGTATCATTGTGAAACGTACAAGAGAGAAAGAAAACGGGCGTAAAACATGTCATATTATTTGATAAAATGTTATCAAACAAGCCCACTAAAGCGCGTAGGGAAACTGAAATATTATTTACATCGTATTTGTTTAAATACACCCTGGGGTAAAGTATATCTGCCCGGACCCGCCGGACGTCAAATAACCGAGCAATAAGTCGCAGTTAGCTCCCCTTCCCCTGTGGGTAGCCCAAGCAGGCAGACGTGAAAGCCCACTCATCTCCAGTAAAAGCTAACCTATCACTGGCCTCAAAGCAGCTGAGGTCAGACACAGTGGGAGTAGGGTGAGTTTCACCCCTAAAAGGGACCAATTCTATAGACTAAAAGGTACGTACCGAGATAACTCTAACGGTGGTCATTTTAGATTTTTAACACCCTAAGCGGTAACAAACCACGAATGTTGTTAAGCCCCTAAAAGGTACGACGATCATGCACCCCCATCACTTTTATATCCAGTCCCCACGGGATTGTATTTGCAGTTGTTACCTTTTTTAGCATTGTAACTGACACGACCTCATCAGCGTGGCTGTATTCGTTATTCGTGAATAAATAAATAACGGTTGTGTGACTAACGTGACGTAAAAGTGTCACAGTTACAGGATTCATGCACGTGGTAAGATGTGACGTCAGAATATAAAACGTTTGGGAATTAATGCCAAAGAGAGTTTGATCTTTCATTGTAGCAATGAAGGTAGTCTTGTATATTGAAGCTTGGGTTTTTGTTTTTATTGAACTAACACGTAAAACTACTGAAGGACACTTGAAAACACAAAATTAAACTGCTTTGGTTGCCATCGTAACATCAATGGAAGTACAAATAGTTGTCACATTCAATAAAATATCCCGAGAAATGTATGTTGAACATACTGAAAGTTTTAGCATTCCAGAATGAGACTCCTTTTCAATATTGTTTAGCCTACAAAGCAGGCGTATTTTGGGCGAGCGAGTGCTGAATATTCCATCGAGTGTTAAGTCACCATCTTGGATTAGGAAAACATTGGAAGCTTGGGGTGAGTGCAAAAGAACGACGAAGGGAGAGGGAGTCAGGCAGTTCACTCGCCCCAACTCTCCACGGTTTGCGAATCCAAGATGGCCCACAAACCGCCTGGGCCGGGTTGTTCGAAGTGTGGATGACGCTATCCACCGGATAAATCACTATCCAGTGGATAAGTGTTAACAAAACAAACTACGCTATCCACTGGATAGTGATTTAACCGGTGGATAGCGTTATCCACTCTTCGAACAACCGGGCCCTGCAGGCTAAATATTGTTAAACAACCTTTGTACGTGCGATGGTTAATTGTTATTTTCTTTTTTACCAGATTGTGACAAGATGATGGATGTTGGTATTGTAGTGGACTCATCCAGCAGCGTCAGGCGTAGAAACTACGAACTCGTGAAAACATTTTTAATCGATCTTGTTGACAAGATGCACGTCTCGACGCGTTTGACGCACGTCGCCGTCATCCACTACAGCCACAGAGCGTACCTGGACTGGGGCTTCAGCAGCGACAGGGCGCAGAACGCCGCAGCTCTCAAGAAAGCCATCAAAGTATTGAAGTACCAACCGGGGGGGACTAGAACTGACAAAGCCATGGAGTTGGCGTGGAACAAAATATTCAAAAGTGGGAACGGTGAAAGACCGAAC
Source organism: Desmophyllum pertusum (assembly GCA_029204205.1). NCBI lineage: Eukaryota > Metazoa > Cnidaria > Anthozoa > Scleractinia > Caryophylliidae > Desmophyllum > Desmophyllum pertusum. The sequence goes on along the minus strand of MU825406.1, from coordinate 196,887 downwards.
GTCCCACATGTTCTGTTGATTATTACTGATGGAATTACAAGCAGAAGGTCCAAGCCCTACCCAGTGGTGCTGAAGCCGTTTAAGGTAATAAAATATCAATGCCTTTTACAGGTGTAAAGGGGCCTGGGAACTGATCAGCTTCAAGCATGAGCTACAGGAGACGCGGATTTCGACTAAATAAAAGCAAATTACTTACAAAGAAATAGTTATTTGTCTTTAATTGCCATCTCCTTATACATTGGGTATTCGAGGCATAAAACCACAGGTTTTAGGACCTTTTATCGATCGTGTTTCGAATCGTTTCATTACGAGACTTTGGAGACCATGCAAGCTTTTATTGAACTGGGAGGCCTGGATTCTAAGCTAATTGGACTCTGGACTCTAGAGTATATTTTCAGAAAAGTTTGAAAGGGTTTTGTTTATTTTTTGAAGCAGAATAGTTGTGGCAGCTTGCTGATGTGGATCTGTTATTCTCAAACTCATTAATAATTCATCAAGTTAAAACAAAGGAAATCATAACCGTGTCGGAGGTTTGGAAACCCGGTCTTAATTAGCATAGATTTTTACGATTTTATTTCTCCGTTTACTCCTTAGTTTTTGTTTCGATTGAGAAGATATATCAAACACTCGAGACAGTGTTTCATCGGCTATCCAAACACCTCGAATTTCGTCAAAAATACTCCGCTGCGCGTCGTATTTTCAACTCCATTCTCGGTGTTTGGATATCCTGATGAAACACTGTCTCTCGTGTTTGATATATTACATGAACAACACACTCACATACATAGATATAGAGGCCTGATCACTACACCAACATGATCCTAACAGTCGCGAACTGGATTAAAATTCCTTTAATTGACAAACTGCCAAACTTGAAACAGATATTCATAAAACAAATATTCTACTGCGTTTGAGCTCTGCGTTTGCGATTGAAAACTGAGAGAGAAAGAGAGGAGTCAGACTAGGGAGGGGGAAGGTGGTGATGCAGCCCCGCAACCCCCTGAAACCTCCCTCTAGATCCGTCCCTTCCCTTATTTTATAAGGGGATGACTCATCAATGGCTCCTGATTTGTTACATGCTACAAAGTATTTTAGATTTTAATGACATTGTTCTTAATCTCATTCACACAGGAAAATAATATAAAGGTGGTTGCTGTCGGAGTGGGTGGACGGGTGGACCGTAACGAGTTAAATCAGATCGCTATGAACAAAGCAGAGAATGTGGTTCATTTGGACCAGTTTGGAGAACTTGCCTCGAAGATCAAAGAGATTCTTAAAATCCTTTGCGCTAGCAGGAAGGTCTAGAAGCTGTTGTAAAATGGCGGTAAGATACTTGAATGTGTTTGTGTAATTTTCTGTTTTACTGTTTATACGGAGTTCCAAGTCAATCAAAGTTATCATAGAATCGTGATAATGCATAGAGCGGTTTTCAATATTGAGTGTCGTGAAACCAAAACCAACGCAATAGCAGTTATTACAGACGGTCAGCGGTTTGACATGCAAAGAGGCGAAAGGGTCAATCTGGTATTGTTAGCCGTTTGACATGCAAACGAGGCGAAAGGGTCAATCTGGCATATTGTATTGGCCCATTTGCCTCATTTGTAGGCTCGATTACCAGCCGCTTTTCGTGAAAATGAGCCAGAACGAAGACCGGACTCGAGAGAGCGGCGGAAATCGACCCTAACCAGGAGCCTAACTTGTTTGCATACTTTTTAAACATTTCTTAGCCAATATTATGAACACACTAATAGGCCATTTCCGAGTTGCCGTTTGCCTCTGTTTCAAAACGAGTCCTGGTGTACAACCTTTCTTATGGAAATTAGTTTGATTTGCATGACAATAAACGGGCAGGTAAAACTAATTTCCATAACAAAGGTTGTGCACCAGGACTCGTTTTGAAACAGAGACAAAAGGCAACTCGCATGGCCTATTCACAAGTTGGTTCACAATCATTCTTGGTGAGAAGTATCATAATATCCGCATTTTCAATGTTGTACTAATCAATTCCTGCAATTCGTCACTTTACAAACGAGAAGCAATCTGGGGCGAGTCGCATCTCGCAGTCGTTTGTGGGACCGTTACTGGGGACGTTTGTCCCCACCCCAGTAACGATCCCACAAGCGACTGCGAGATGCGACTCGCCCCAGACTGCTTCTCGTTTGTAAAGTGACGAATAATAGTCGTTTCATCAAAAATGCAGCGGGCTCGATAACTTTTCTAACTTTTCTTTCACTTTACAGGTAATACAGGAGTAACAGAAGAAGAAAACTTTATAACTGCATGGTTTCAATTTAATCCCAGGGTTGATAAAACTATCCTTTAGATACATATAAACCGCTACAAAGTTGGCAAAAAGCAATAAAATGTTGTAAAAATATAGAATCACTCGACAGATCAGTTTATTAAGCTTATATTTTATTGTGAAATAGCGAAAATACAAGGGATGTAAGGAATTCAAGCAGTGGCGGATCCATGGGGAGGTTCAGGGGGTCCGGACCCCCCTATCAGATCTTAGGGTTTTTTGCATTCACCATTATCCATAGCAAAACCATCTCCAGGATCAACCAAAATGCATTTTTCAGAGCCTTAAATCTCCAAATTTTTCTGGGACACGCGGGGGGACACGGTTACGCCGTGTGAAAGGCGGAAAAGCTACTGCCGTCTACTTCGAAAATTTCTCCTTCTACTTCACATTTTCGGGAAAACCCTGGGACCCCCCTTATCAAAAATTCCTGGATCCGCCCCTGTCAAGGGATAAATTCTAGTACCTAGAAACACGAATTTCGAAGGATTTTGGAATAACAATTCCTTGCCTTGCCTCCAGCGTTATTTTATTTTGTTTGTGTAGTCATTTGTGAAATTTTACGCGATATTTCTGCCCGTTGTCGTTTCGCCTTTTTCTCCTTTATTATATGACTGAGAAAATAACTTCATTATGATTGGCTGGGAGAGCAGGCAAATTTATCATTAATCTTTAATTTGCACTGCAGTGCAAATTAATTAATGGCGCGCGCGTTTATAATTTTCTCAGTCACATAATAAATGAGTAATCGTATGAAAGCTCGAGAAATTAAGGATTTGCACTACTTGTGATATTTGAATGTACTCGTGATGTTTTGAAAGTTCTCAAAATTGAACTTTGCCGGAGCGGCTCGTTCAATTTTGAGAACTTTCAAAACATCACTCGTCACTAATTGTACTCGAAGTCGTGCGATTTCCTATACTAACACGCGTCATTTGCATGCGCTGTCCTTTGCTCGTGCATCTCGGTCAAAAACAAACTGGAATTGGACTCCACTCAGTCCTATGGTGGTGGTGGTGGTGATGGTGATGGTGATGGTGATGGTGATGGTGATGGTGATGGTGATGGTGATGGTGATGGTGGTGGTGGTGGTGGTGGTGGTGGTGGTGGTGGTGGTGGTGGTGGTGGTGGTGGTGGTGGTGGTGGTGGTGGTGATGGTGATGGTGGTGGTGGTGGTGGTGGTGGTGGTAATGATCATAGTCACTGACACTTGTTGGACTAAAATGATAAAATTACAACTAACCGAGAACATTCTTTGGTTTGTTGCTGTTTTATTTTCCAATTCATTTCGCAGTCATATGACCACAAGTCACAATATATTGAAAACCCCTCGATAATTCAAAGCCCCATAGACATGCTATGACAGATTAGTAGCCTCCCCCACTTATAGAACTCACTCCCGTTTCTGCTTCTCCTCCTCAGTACTTTCTCTCTCTCTTTTCCACAAAGTCGCCTCAGCCCCCTCCTAAGCTTTTCTCATCCCCAGTGCTTTCTCTCTCTCTTCCCCCAAACCGCTTTTTTGAGTTGAGTTGCCTGGTGAGGAGGCTATGACAGAAGTATTACCTAAGTTATGTGAACAACTAAAATAAATTAAGGAAATAAGTGTAACAAAAATGTTTACAGATAAATATTGAAATACAACAGGTTACCCATGCACTCAAACTCATCATTATATATCAAATAAGACTTGAAATAAATTAGCTTAAATAAATTATTTAAGTACACTAATGATCTTAGGCGCAATTTATACGACGCATTAAGTCGCATATCAGTCTGTTCAGCCGCGTCGAATGTAATTCAAGCTGCACAAATCTCGCTGATATTACTTGATTCGACTACGTTGCAATACACCATGGAAGCAACGTGTTCTACTTTACTATTTGTCAATATTTGTTTGGGCATTGCGTTGATTTAAAGCGATATCAGCGAGTTTTCTGGGACTTGGATTACATTCCAAGCGACTGAAATTCGATGTATAAATTGGGCCTTACTGAAAACGATCTTCAGCTTATCGACTGCATAATTTCATGTCCTTTACATATTAGTCATATTGGTGTGCGGGAGATGACTTTTTTGAAACCTTGACTTCGATTGTCACAGAAATATCCGGCGGATCCTCACTCAAAATTGAAAGCAGATTATATGCGTCGAGAACTGAATCTCTGGGCGTTTAATATGTATGTACATTGTTAAGTGACACAGAGAGAGGATGATCTAAGAGAAGCATTCCCCATACATGGGTCTCCTCCAATAATAATTTTTGAAATCTGTTTTTAATTTTCAGTCCATAGCTAAGCTATTTTAAGAGCGCTGCCTGATTGGTCAGTTCGTGTAACGTGATGTCGGAGCCTCGATCAGAAGGAAATAAAAATAACTTTCACAGCATGGCGCAAAACTATTAATAGATTTCAAAAACATTATCATGAGGCACATGGAATCTTTCTCTTAGATCATCCTCTCTTGGTGACACTTGTCGGGACCAGTGTTTCGAGTTACTGGCCGCAACATTTCCATGAGCCCACCAGGCTCCATGCATTGCTTTCAGCGGTCATCACGTGAATTCCATTCCGGAGACTGAAAACACAAATCAAACAATAATCACATTATTGTATCTCCTGATATCGATATTCATTTTCCAGCAGTGGGAAATCTTTTATTACCATTTGATAAGTAATTATGCCTCAAAGCGTGGTTATCTATGAACTCTTATTATTATACATTTTGTTCACTATCTCTATTCTCATTGGCTGAGAGCATGCAGCTAATTCATGCTGGCATCGAATTGACGCGTCATAACTGCAGACACTAGCATTTATGCATGTAATTACGCGTCAAACCTAGAGACAATGCATCTCGATTGACGTCATGCACGTGTAGCACGCGTCGCTTCATTAGCGGCAACGAAAAATAAATTAAAATACTCCACAATCCGCGAAGGAAAAAGCGACAAAACGCTGCAAAGTTACGCCCGAAATGATGATTTAGCTTTTCAAATGTATAATAAAACAATTATTGGATTCGGTTTTCGCATGATAGCGAAATTATCAAGGCCTCGGTTTGTGTTATATCCGCCTCAGCCTTCGGCTTCGGCAGATAGCACAAACCTCGGCCTTGATAATTCTCGCTATCATGCTCAACCTCATCCAATAATTGTTTATTATTGTGCAACTCCACTCAACAGAGGTAAATGACGCACCTAATCATCTTAGTCTTCCTTCCGCGCAGAAAATGAAAATGGTTCAATCTTGATCTCTGGACATAAATAGGTTGAATGATGAATCTCTTATCAGACATTTTAGTGTGTCAGAAATTGTGTTTCACGAGATGCACCACCCAGAATCACAAATTTCAAACTTTTACACTGACAAAAGTCAACTCAAATTCGAACTGACAGTAACACGAGACGTCATCTTTAAAACCAAGGTAAGGTGTTGGTGTTCCTAGCTATCTTTGAGCGGTTTCCATTGAGTGTCGAAAATACGCTCTATGATTGGTTTAAAAATATCGCGCCACCTTCTCAACCAATCAGATGCTACACCAAAACCCATCACCGTGACTTGGTCACACGCGTTTTCCCGCGCTTGGCGCCGGTTGTGTGAATTTGCTTCGAGTTTTCATTGGTTCATTGTGTTATTTACGTGTGTTGTGATTGGCTAATTATGATATGAATAGACAATAGCGCTGTTTATTGCAGACACTAACCTCCCCAGGTGGTACCAGTAGAATTAGCGACCGCTGTCAAGTTCACCGTGGGCACCTCGGTTACAAGGGATTCCGGAAGTGCTGTGGCATTAATCAACTTGTCCTGTTTTTGTACTTCATTCAGGTAGCCATCAGTGATCTGTCGCCATGTGTCACCGGAGTCACGGCTGCGGTGGAAGTTCATTCTTCGATCCAAGCCATAAATTTCCTTCAGAGTTGGGTTGGAGGCTGTCACACTGATTACTGATGGCTCCACGGCTAAAAAAAAGGTGAAAAAGGAAATTAAGCATGTACGGATACGGCTTAAGTCTGTCTACAAGCCTAGTGGCTTATCAGGCCGGCGCGTAACTCCGGTTTCCATAGCATGAAGTGACCAGGAGTATCGCTATTCCCCCCCCCCCCCCCCCCCCAGCAGCTTTGTCAGGTTGCCCTGACAATGGGTGGAGAGAGGCAATGTTAGAGTTAAGTATCTTGCCCACGAACACAACACAGTGACCCAGGCCAGCGCTCGAACCGAGACCGCTCGATATGGAGTCTCGTGCTAACCATTAGGCCACCGCGCCTCCTACGGATAGGTGCATCTATAATTATCTCTCGTAAGCGACCAACTCGGCCACCTCGGGAATTCAAAAAAGTGGTCGTAACTAGAGGTGGTCACTTACAAGAATGGGCTGTCGTAAGTGACCACGCGCAGAAACAATATAGAGGCTGGCCACTTACGAAATGTACGAAAACCAATGTACTGGTCACGCATCCATGGAGATTGAAAACTTCTCTTATTCAGATGATTACAAATAATACTGAACAATGTCTGATAAATGTGTAGCACAACAAGTGGTCGCTTACGAGAGCTTAAAAACAAAGGAAACCTGACGACCAGTTGGTAATTCCCAAAATTGGTCGCAGTCGCTTGGGGATGCCGGGAGCGGTCGTTTATGAGAGCTTTTAATTACAGAGTTTGAGTGACAATTCAAACGGGGTTTCACAATGGTGGTCGTAACTAGAGCTGGTCGCTTATGAGAGCGGTCGCAAAGAGAACTTCGACTGTAATTATTACATACCAAGAAATTCTCAGGGTGCTTAATTAATTCTCAATGACTTGCAAGAAACAAACAAAAAACAAAAAACAAAACAAAGATAAAAGAACATACCAGTCCATTCCACGCCATCAGCGGTTGAAAAGCAGCTGCTTTCGGTTCTAGGATAAACAAAATTTAATTGAGTACACGATGTAATTACTGTATTTTAAACGCCAGGAGCAGGAATTGTGATACTCACTTTTCATCCGTGTACATGCAAGCATAAAACCGGTCAGTAACCGGATCCAACAGGAAAGAACGTCTGGCGTACTCAGGAACACCTGAAGGGCAATGAAACAAGTGCGCAGAATCAGCCTCGGTACCAGAAACATCTTATATAGTTCTACTGCCTAGCTCATTTGCCTTAAAACTCACAAAACCGTGCTCAGTCACCAAAGTATTTGATTAGCATCAAGAGAAGATGATTTAAGTAAAGCGTTCCTCCACAGCTGGGTCTCTTCCAATGATAATTTCTAAATTTATTTTAAATTTTCAGTCCATAGTTGAGCTATTTTAACTGAGAGAGCTACCTGATTGGTCAGTTCGAGTAACGTGATGTCGGAGCCTCCATCAGAAGGAAATAAAAATAACTTTCACAGCATGGCGCATAGCTATTGATAGATTTCAAAAAAATTATCATGAGGCACCGGGATCTTCTCTTAGATTATCCTCTCTTGTTGGTGTTTGATAACTTTTTGACATTTTTTCTGCTGGTTTTCGAACATTGCAGCCAACGAAAATGACAAAAACCGCCAGAAAAGTTTCTCGGCATGTGTCTGCCTTAAGTTCTCCTCCTCCTCCTCCTCCTCCTCCTCCTCCAAGACTAACTTGGTTTTCGGTTACCCAGGCAACGAGTAAACCAACGTATATAAAGATGTCAAGATGCTCGTGTCTCGCTGAAATAATGCTAAATTTCTTGTGACCTTTAACTTGCTTCTGAGTTTAATTTGCAACTGGAAAGGCTGACTAGTGAGCATTTGGATTAACCAATCACAGCGCAGCTGTTCTCGTCTCAGCCAATCAGAACGTCAGAATGTCTTCAGAGGTCTTTTTAAAACGATGTTTTCAGAATCCGACATGGAAAAAGGGTCAAAAGGCTATGAGCGTGAACTCTGAGTGGATAAGTAACTAAGCATTTTATTTGGGATGGCCTTACCTGCTAAATATAATATTTAGAAATATTTATAGATTCTGACAAGAGATGATGATATATGATCTCAGAGAAGGATTCCCCGTGCTTCATGATAATTTTTTGACATATATCACTGAATAGTTTCGCGCCATGCTGCCGTGAAAGTTATTTTTATTTCCTTCTGGAGCTCCGACGTCACATTAGTCGAACTGACCAATCAGGTAGCGCTCTTAAAATAGCTCAGCTATGGACTGAAAATTTAAAATAGATTTCAAAGAATTATCATTGGAAGAGATCCAAGATCATCCTCTCTTGGTACTGATTTGTACGTACCACCATAAGGAGGAAGCTCTTCAGCAAAGCATCCGTAAATTTCTGCTCTCATGACTTTGAACCGGCTGTCTTTATCGTTGGGGATAATTCGCAGGTAGCGCGTCACAAATGGTTCGGCAAGTTTGGCGAGGACTGCGTAAATGGATTCTTGTTTGTTTTCGGCCCTCTTACATCCTGAAGAAGCGATCAGAGGAAAGATCTAACTGTTAACATCAAATACTATATTTCAGTACCGCGATGGGATTGAAAGAATGGATGAACGAGTGGATTGGACGGACGGACGGACGGACGGACGGACGAGTGGATTGGACGGACAGACAGACAGACGGACGAGTAGATTTGGAGGACGAACGGACGGATGGGTGGATGGATGGATGGATGGATGGATAATCGCTAGAAACGATACTTTATACAGTACAAACACTTGTAGTTGATATTTTTAATACAAGGAATTATGAGGTACCTTTAGTCGATCATATCTCTTTCGCGGGCATGGTGCCCTGTTCTTTTATTCTAGATATTTTGAAACATTACATGGCAATATATGTTCAACCAGGGAAATTTTCAATTTTTATTTCAAGGTAATCACCTAAAGTCATTTAAACCAGATGAAGATTCAAAACGCAGTTTTAAAATTACAGTCAAACCTCCACTAACGGCGATCTCTCTTGACGGCCATGAGTTTTCGCCCCGACCATGCGCCGATCCAAATCTTATTTAAACCTTCCTACAACGGCCACCTCTCTACAACGGCCAGTCTTACCGTAGGATGGTCGTTGTTGAGAAGTTCGACTGTACGTACCTTTACTTGTCCATTTTCTCGATAGTCCTCCCAGGTCAAGCCATTACGGCTATACGCAAGCTTGTACGTTGCAACATAAAACGATTCCCAGCCTGCACCATAAGCTCCCATTGTGGACAACCTGGTCACTTTACGTAGCGAGCCAAAGTCGATCTGTAGATAATCAGCTGGAACTTGACTGAAGCGCGACTCCCATCCGAACGGATAAGCTGGGGGGGCCATATTGAGGCGAACGTATTGCGGCTTGGATTTATGCGCTGGCAGACTGTCTGACAGGGCTTCGTCTGTTATTTCACCGGATTCAAGACCCAGTGGAGAAATGCAGCTGGCTAAAGAAAGGAGAGAGATATTTTAAGTAGATATTTATTTTAAAAACGCTGTCCCTAAGCTGTCTCCATAATGGATACTCCGAAACGTGGTTTTCAAAACGTAGAGATTGCCGCCCTCCACCCTCCACCCCTCACCCCCCTCGCGCGCTGTGTCTCGCGGCTTTCACCTGTTACTTTCTTCTTTCGCCATAGAAAAACTTAGGAAAAGAAAGAGACTCTTTGTAGGCTAAGGCTTCTTTAGTCTTCGTACAAGCGCCCTTGCAAGATAAAGCGTGGGGAGATTGGGGAGAGGGAAATATAAGCGCGCGGTGGACGACGGGAAGAAAGAAGAAGAGACGTTCTCGCCTTTCCCCGTCACAGTTCGATGCCAGCGTGAATTACAATTGCATGCTCTCAGCCAATGAGAATAAAGATAGTGAGTAAAATGTATAATAACATGTGTTATAATATAATTGGTGATATGAAAACATTTTATATGAGATTTATTTTAGTAATATCCATTGTATGTTGTCACGACTGTCTCCTTATGCAATACGTAACATATATACCTGGTGAGCCCAGTATGTCACAGCCAAACAGCTCGAATCGCATGCAAATCAGTTGAACAGATTCCCACGGATGCAGACGAATGTGGTTGGCCTCGATTGGGTGACGGAGATGGTGGATGATAATTTCAGTGTCGTCGACAGTCTGTGGGCCCTTGAACATCTTCATATAAGGAGAACAAGGCGTCCTGTTAGATATAACACCTTAGCCAGAAGTCTTTGGGTCTTAGAAATGAGATTCGCAAGCAGGTTATCAAAAGACTTTTTATGAATCGGAGTGTTTAACTGGAATACTAGATAAAGTGATATATTATCTGACCTGTGGGGTGAATTATACGTACCTGAATACACTTCGGAAAGATATCAATCAGTCAGTGACACAAGCTACTCGGAAAAAAGTTCGAGTTTTTATACAAAAGGAGTCTCAGGAGTTGAACTCACGACCCGTACAGCGGTGAAAATGAGTGCGCGTGCGCCAACATCCCGGCGTCAATATGGCGGCAATTTAAAATTCCTGGCATTTGATTTCATTTCGCGGGGATAAGGCCGTCACGGAACAGATAAGGGTTTTAGCTTGAAGACAATTCCGGGAGAGACTCTTCTTTCACATATATTTTTTAGCAAAATAATTATCTTTGCAACAGTAGTGAATTTTTCGCTCGAAGTCGAGCGCTCTTAAGTGAAACATGAACTCTTTGAGGCTGTTTGAGCTATGTTTTCGTCATAGCGCCAAAACAGTAGACTGCAAAACAGTGTCTCTTTTTCTCGAGATATTGTGCGCGACGCGCGAATTGAGAAGCGCGAAGCGCCGATAATCCACGCGCGAGCCTTTCACGCTCGTTCCAAATCCTTCGGCCGCGTTCAGCCCGACACTCTCGCGCGAAAATACGGACTGTTTTGCAGTCTACCAAAACAGCCGAGCATGCGCACTCATTTTGCCCTCACGACCTTCAAAATTGGCGCATGCGGCCCTGTGCACTCTGGTTACATACATCGTATACAGAGCCCGGGAGTACTGCTACTCCCTCTCTCACAAGTCCTCACTCATTCGTTGCAGCCTAGAGAATCAAAGCGTGCGATAATTTTATCACCGCACAGAGAAAGCATGCAATCATTTTATTATCGCCCACCTTGACGTGACCATTTTCCAGATAATCAGTCCAAGTGACGTCATCATCACTGTACTGAAGGAAGTATACACTGACCCAGTGATCCTTACTCCTACGGCGGATGGTGCCCACGCGTGTCACGCACGTTTTCAGCAAGAAATCCACTTGGATGTATTGATTTTTTTTCTCCTCTTCAGTATCTGCTCTGGTGCACCAGGCATCTTCGGCTGTAAAGTTAGCAATAGGGCATGCACTCTATATTATCTTGGAAGTATCGCCAGTTTCCATAGCAACAGGACAATGAACACTTTACTTTATGTTATCTTGGAAATTTTTATGTTTAGAATAGCGCCGGGTAGTGAAGAGTTCAGGTTAAAGTTTGTCTGAAAGCGTAGGTGTCTTATCAGGGCGGCGCTAAAACTCAGGTTTTCATGGCATGAAACGCCTCTGAAGAGTATCGCTACTGCCCTGGATATATGCAATACATTTTTGTTACATTGACAATTCGCCGGTACCCATATACTCCTGGGTAGAGAGAGGCGCTGTGACAGTTAAGTGTCGTGCCCAAGAACACAGTGACACAGCTCCAGGGAGTACTCCTCAAGAATAAACCTGAATAAAAAGCAAATCTCTTTCTCGCCTGCAATTCAGTGTGCAACAACAGTATGCAAGTCTACTATCGATCGTCTACGCAAGACAAACTGAAAGCGCAACATTGTCTAGTAATGTATAACACCGCATAATGCGAGTAAACCGGTAATTGAAATCTTGGGATCTATCCATCGTTTTATTCGTACCTATAAATAGCGTGTAACCCTTCCCGCTCACTCTATCCCGGGGAAGGTATCCCCTTCTTCATTTATATAAGCTATATTGGCATGTGCGGCCCCGAAGGGTGTGGTTCTTGTACCGTTTTTGGTCTGAAATAGGGTATACAGTGAATTCTCTCTTAGACGGACACCATCGGGACCGGCACAAACTGTCCGTCTTAGTGAGGTGTCCGCTTATAGAGAGTTTAAATACAGTAACATGACTGAAAAATGGCGCGCAGGGACCAACACCAAGTGCCCGTCTTACAGAGGTGTCCGTCTTACAGAGGTGTCCGTCTTATAGAGGTGTCCGTTAAGAGAGAGTTGTCTGTATATGTTTTGTGCGCTTTTTCAAGAATATTGTACGTTTTTTAGTAGACACTACGAGTTTTCACATCTGGAATTCGAAATCCATTCCTAAGCTGAGATCGTGCATCAGACATGTTGTACTCATTTGGGGTCAGTCTGCAATAGAGCATGGAAAATCATGTAGTTTGGGCTAGAATAGGGTAAATGTTTTAAGAAGCGGGCCTTACAGCCCCATTCCATTTTTGTACTTACTCTCTCGGGCTCGGTAAGGTTGAGACTCTTCATAACTTGTAGAAGCAGTGATTTGATAATCGTTGATCTTTCCACTTTTCATTCCCAGAGGCTCTGAGCAACCTGTCATTGAAAAGTAATTCATCAGTCATTTCCTGCAATTCCAACACTCCCCAGGCAAATGCCTTACGGTTGGAACAATCAAGCTGTTCAAATGTCCCACGGTTTGAACTTCCCTCTTCCCGTACATTTTATTCCCAGTTCCCGCCCCTTAATTCTTTGTGCCAAGGTTTTGGTCAAAACCTTACGCATGCACACAGCCAAGCAAACCCGTGGAATGGCAGCCATGGACAGCTGTTTTCTTCCTGGTTAGGACTCATCAGCTCTGAGTAAATGGCTGTACAGGCTAGATGATTTTTTATGAGACCTTTTCGCCTGGCTATGCCATGCTGCATGCTGATATGAGTCCAAATAGCTCTCCATGGATGACACTCCACGTACGGGTAATTTGGCTGTGCGCATGCTTTTACCCTCCTTTTGCCTCTCTTTTCTAAACGAATCACCTAGCGTTACCAGTGTGACACCCGGGGTGTGACACGTCCGTGAGTTTGATAGAACGAGCGAAGGAACAACGCCAAACACAAGGCCAAAACTGTAACGCTCGCTTGTGACTTAGGTCACGCAGCAAAGTGTCACGCGTTAAAATAGCTTACCTGGTAATTCTATGCTAAAAGTAACTTTACCAAGGGGTTGAGTGTACAACTGTCCCTTACTGACTACCACCCCGTCAGAATTCTCGGTGTAGTCGTCATAGTAGAGAAGTTGAACAGGAGTGACGATGTCATAATGCTTGGGTCTTAAGCTCTTGTCTGGATCAAATTGAACTTTAAAGGAGATCGTCATAGTGGCTCCCCAGACCACCTGGTCAATCTAGTTTAATACAGAAAAATTAACAGAAAGATCATCCGTCATGGATCCGACTAGGGTCACAGGTAGCAAAGGCCGTCTTTTAAAGGAGCTACGTCACGGATAACGCATCTTGAAAAAATTGGCCAATTTTTTCAAGTTCACCGTTTGCAATCCGTCTTAATCTTCTCCATCCTCAACCATCGTTGTTTCTGTTTGATTTATTATCACCTCTGTGATGTTTTCTACCTTAGTAAACTATCATTTTGAGACTTTATTCAATTTGAAACTGTTTTTGTACTTCGCAAAATGACTTAAAATATCCTTTAAAACTTTGGTCAAAGATAGAACGCCTTTGACCTTATGTGACATGGTCATTTTAGTCTATTTTCCCAATGTCACGCAATCAATATTTTACAAGTCGAAATTATCCAAATTACCTGTTCAGTAATCACATAGTTATTTTCCTTAATTTCTTAGTTTCCTTACACACCCTTTCAGTGTATGTAGCTATTTGGTAAGTCATTATTGTACCACACAGTTCCCCTATGCAAATCCTGTGTGTGTGGGTTAATACACCCTACAGTTTCCTTTACTCAAATCCTGTGTTGGATTGATATCCCACCTTTTAGAGCCTTATTTGGTTTACAAATATGTCTATAATTCCTAGAATTTACTATAAATTAGCCAGTTTTAAGCCGATAGTTCTTCAGTTGGTAATTGTGGCGCTATAGTCAGCTGGAACTATACAGTAGTCAAGTCTGAAGCATATGATTTCAAGTCATCTTCAATAACACTTCATATCTGTTACTTCGTTCCCATTTTTTTATATCGTTAATAAAGACGTTTAAAACACGTGATTCTTGGCTCGAACATATTTTCGTAACTTGGCCTTCGGATTGGCCATCTTATACTTAGTCAAAAGTGGAACAAAGGTGTTGGAAAATTTGACTTTGACTGGGTCAAAGGTACTTTTGACTGCGGTCAAAGCTGTTGCTAACTTTGACGCGCGTCAAAGCTTGTCAAAGACGATATCAAAGGTGCATGTTGTTTACCTTTGACCCCTGTGTCAAAGATAGTCGTCCATCTTTGACATCTTTGTCTCACCTTTGACGCGAATCAAAGATGAAATCCTTTAGGATTATAATGTGAAAAGCAAAACGCAATGTTATGAAAATTTCAGTCACATTCGAATTAAAAGTCAAACGTGTAGTAAGTGGAAAATGTTAACAGCTTTACACTTGGTGCCCGAGCACTACTGCCTGGGCACCGGCACAAAATGGTGGTGTGTTCACACACTGGGTACCCAAGATATCAACATGTTGGCCGTGCCCGAGTACAAGGTCAAGACCTTGTACTCGGGCACTGGCACGGTGCCCGAATTCTGGCGTGGGTACTTGAAAAAAAGGTGTGTTCACATTAGTGCCCAGCGAGAATCGTACTCGGGCACCGTGCTCGGGCACCAAGTGTGAACACAGCCTTAGACAAAGAAAATCGAACCACCTTGCAATATGGAAACGAAGAATTATAACTTCAGTTGTTTGAGCCAATGAGTTTACAGTTCAATACAACGTTTCAAGGTGGAATTAAGTTGAATTTCTCTATTCCGCTCTACAATATGTGATTAGTTTTCATTGCCTAAGTGGCCCCGGTTACAGTAGTCGCACTGTAAATTTGTATATATTAAAAATAGCTAAAGTTTGCGCTCGGACCTAGTGGCCCAACCGCCGTAGCTTATCAGGGTTTCCGTAGCATTAAGCGACTAGGAGTGTATTGCTACCCGCTGGATGGGATGCTAGTCCATCGCAAGTTACCGCCAGCATTTTGTCAGGTTACCCTTATATTTCGCCAGTACCCATTTATACTCCTGGGTGGAGAGAGGCACTGTGAGAGTTAAGTGTCTTGCTCAAGAACACAAAACAACGAATAAAAACTATTATGTTCACTGTTTTTATATGTACTTGAGAGGTTCTACAATACCTTGAGAGTGATGCTGTCATCTTTGTGCACTACTCGCGGAGGACTGGGACCTTGCGGATATGACACCAAATTCCGATACTTGATGAAGGGTGCAAGCATCCAGGTCACGTGAACACCCTTAGCATCAGTCTGTGAGTCAACTGAGTGTTTAAGGGTGGTGGTGAACCCGAAATAGTCGCTGTAGAGACACAGATAAATGACTATAATTTTACTTATCATAATTAAAGAACAGTGTCTTTCACACACAGCTCTGGGAGCCATGCCAAGCCGACCGCCGCGCTAAAAAATGACCCCGTGCTAAAGCAAACGAAAACAACTGCTGCTGGTAGAAGCTAAGATGTCTGTATGTAGGCAGTCAAATTAAACAAGCGGAGAGTTCACATAATCTTCCTGGCAAACGAGGGAAACTCTCGTCGACTCTCGTGAAAAATTGAGCAGGTCCAAATTATATGAGACTGTATGAGAGTCGGTAAGAGAGCACCAGAGTTACGAATCTTGCTCTCGTTTTGCCGGCTTTATGGTACAAAGGAAGACATGAGTTCTTACCCATGCCTCAGTTTCTCTGTCACGTTCACAAAGGACGTTGTCATAACCAGTTCAGGAACCTGGGAAAGAAAAAGAAAAGGCACATGTATGACATGATCGACATAACGCCAAGTTTTTCGCCTCTTTTTTTAAGAAGGAAATTATTCTCACTCCGCAAACCTCTCTTTATTGCTTTAAGATAAATTAACTTGAATAACCTTTTATAACAAATAAAGAAGTCAAAGCCATGTATTATACTCTGATAAAACATAGCTTTTTAGCCAATCAAAGCGCGCTACAAAATAATGGATTATAAACGTACAAGAGAGGATGATCTAAGAGAAGTATTTCCCCATCTAACATGGGTCTCTTCCAATGATAAATTTTTGAAATCTATTTTTAACTTTCAGTCCATAGCTGAGCTATCTTAAGAGCGCTACCTGATTGGTCAGTTGGGTAACGTGATGTCGGAGCCTCGATCAGAAGGAAATAAAAAGAACTTTCACAGTATGCCGCGAAACTATTAATAGATTTCAAATACTTATCATGGAGTACGGGGAATCCTTCACTAAGACCATCCTCTCTTGATTATAAAGTAGTTTTGACTGTTAACATGTTGACGCGTTTTGCTTGGTGAAAAATTACAAAGAGGTTATTTAGCGGAAAGTTGTGTAATACAGCGGAAAGTTGTGTAATACAGCTGGGTGTTTTTACGAGAAAAAAAAAGGCTCGAAAAAATAAACATTGACGAGTAAAAATGCCCAGTCGTATTACACAACTTCCCGCTGAATAAATTGTTTTTTATACGACATAATATCTTTCCTAAAATATAGGCTTTCAACAGTGTTTTCCGTAGCGCGCGGTCAGGGGGACTGAGACCCGTGTAATACGGTCTCATATCTGCTCTCCTCTTTGTGCGTATTCGCACTCTAAAACGTCACGTCGTATAATAAAAGGCCTTATACTTTATTCCCCAATCCCCCTCGACTTTCTTTTGGATATTTATCAGCAATACGTTTACCTGAGCTGAGCGTTTTTCTCGGGCTGAACTTCCATCTGAAGAAACTTGGGACGTGGACACTACTAGAAGACAAACGTCTTAGTATACGAAATTAAGGTTAAAGCGAGAGCGATTTGATTTGAAAACGAGTCGTTTACATGTACAGCTTTTATGTAGTGAAACTCTCAATATCTGAGACATCTGATATATGTCTAAGATAAAGGCTGACTAGGCTGATGACGTAGATCTATAAAGATCCGTGTAGGTCTCTGATTGGTTGTTACTTTGTTAGGAATTTTCGCGCGTAAGTAACAACCAATCAGAAACAATACACAGATATCTGCAGTTCTACGTCATCAGTATGGAATTGATCGCTCGAATCTCAGACGACACTCTCGCGAAACAGGCTAATGAAACAGGCAATTTTTGAGAATGTGATTACTAATAGAAGTAGTTTTTATTTTGTATCGCAATCGACTCTACAATAAACTGCACTAAAATTATCCCCAATATATGATTTACATGTATTTCTAAACATCCCTGTTAGTAGATTATCTGTTTATTTGGGAAGTTTAATTAGAAGAAAACAAATTAAGGGAAATATTATGTTCGAACTGAATGGCAAAATATAGCCTTTTCCAAAAAAAAGATTTTGAAACTAAAGATCAAATCAACTAAACAATGCTTTAAGGCCATTATCTATAATATACTACTGATTCAATTATTTTAGTTTTGCTAGAAAATACTAACGGAAAATATGGGATATCGAAAAATAAAAAATAAAAAATAAAAAATAATATTAATAATAAATAAAAATAAAATAAAAAAGGATATCGACCCACTGCTGTAATTGGGGTAATTTGCTTATAAAACTACACGAAGAAAGTCCTGCGTCAAACAATCCGAAAAACGAAACTGTGATAGCTAGAGTAGCGTATCATGTCATTGTGACACATTTAATTCGCCTAAGTTGCAGATAACTTTTTACAAGTGTTAAATCTATCAAACTCCCTAACCGTTACGTTGGGTTTTTACTGACCAAAAGACTACTGATAGTGCTTTGGCATTTATACAACGGCGAACCATTTACGAAAAGAAAGAGTTATCCCAGTACAAACTGAATTGCATGCAGCTAATCATAACCCTTAAATCCTTTCCGTCGGATGATATATTATTCATTGAAAAACCTTTCCCTGTGTTTCACCAGTTCACAGAGATTCTCGATCTCATTAAACTTGTTAGTTCTCAATAACGACGTTTTCTTCCTTAATACACTGAAACGTAAACTATACTGATTCTTACCTGTTGCAGAAAATATGATGCAAAATGCCACCTGAAATGACAAGTTCCCGGCAGACGTCATCTTAATGAAAAACGTATCCTTGAGAAAATTATCCGAAATGAATTGAATACTTTGAAACTTTGGACTGATGAGGCTTTTAAATATTTATCAATTCAAAAACAGGATATTGTCAAGACGCAATTGAAGTTAACCGCAAGAAATGAGATAGAATCACAGTGGCACGATTTGTCCAATAGCTGCAAACAGCGATCTTTAATGAGGCCTCAAATCAGTTGTTTGCTTCGACGGTAATTGCGGGTGATTCTTATTTTTGTATTTATTACAATAAGCCTAACCTGGAATATTCATTTAATTGGAAGAGATACGGAGATTTAATAGTGACGAATTGTTTAAATTGAGGTTTCATTTTCTATGTCAATGATATCAATCCTGCCAGCGGTTATGAAATTGCAAATTAAGTTAGAAAAACATCTATTATAGTTATTATTATACATTCAACTCACTATCTCTTTTCTGATTGGCGAAAGCGTACAGTGAATTTTCGAAATCAGCGCCTTTGAAAGCATCTACGTCATCTACCTACAGATTATACAATAATCATGTCAAGTTCGCGAGAGGATCACGGGTAATAACCTGCAGATTATACAATAATCATGTCAAGTTCGCGAGAGGATCACGGGTAATCATGTCAAGTTCGCAAGCTTTGCGTTGCTTGCCGCTTAAAAGTAAACAACATCGGTGGCAGAAGCATTATTTTTTTTCGTTGAATGTATAATAAAACAATTATTAGATTCGGTTTTTGTGATATCCAGAATAATCAAGGTCGAGGTAAGAGTTATCAGCCGAAGCCGAAGGCTGAGGCTGATAACCCTTACCGAGACCTTGATTATTCTGGGTATCACAAGAACCTCATCCAATAATTGTTAATTATCGGCCAGTATTCAATCAAATCTACCAATGTGCTAGTAAATATTGCTAAATTATCTGAAATGCTGCGGTGTGGATATTTTTTTAAATGTTACCTCTGATGTTACATATTGACCTATACTGATACTAAAGCCAAATCCAGTAGTAGTAGTAGTACTGTAGTAGTAGTAGTAGTAGTAGTAGTAGTAGTAGTAGTATCTTTATTTATAGAGCACGTAGGCCAAATGAATGTTTTACCACTCGCCCAATTCTTCCCACGTTCAGATATTTTTTAAACTTTTGCTGCAGTTAGATGATGACCAACTCATGACAAAAAGGCAAAAAATTTAGGGGGTCACCGTGCTCGTTTCGGAGATACAGCGCATTGAAGACCGTAGTGTTTCTAGAACTTTTGGTCATGTAAGGCGATATCGGCTTCATTGCTATCAGCAAATATTAATGTAAAATGGAGAACTCTAGATAAGATGGATGTGTTGATTTCAACGCAAATAGGCCTATTGAGCAAATTTTTGCAGCTGATGTCATTCCTTCAGGTAGAATTAGCCTTACAGTAGGATACTTTTAAGTCATGCACACCCGCATTCGTGAAAATTTGATCGCAAATGAGTAGAAAAAGCGAAATAATCAAAACTTCTCACGTTCAGAATTTTTTGTTTTTTGTTAAAATGGAGAGAATCAATAAAGGAAGTGATCTATGAAAAGAAAAACAGGGGTCACCGTGCTTCCAAGAGAGTAAAATCCTCGCCAAGTTATTCAAGCGGCCTCCAGCACTATGTTTGTCCAGTTTCATTCTCAGCGCGCGCGCTGGATGCATGACGTGGCGTGCGCGTTTAAATGGAAATATCTCGTTCACTTTTCAAGCGATCCAAAAAGTCTATGCTCATCCCATAAATCTATGTTATGGGGTGTTTTGTAAATGAAGTGATTTTTGGATATGTTTGGAAGGAAATAGTTTTTCTCAAAGGAGTTGTAAAATTTAGGGAAATGACAAATGTTGAAGATTTAATGTAGTTTTAAAATTAGAATTTGAAGTTAAAAATTAGTAGATTGACATTGATAACCACGCAAGAGCACCCGCGTGGGTATCAACTGTCTGTTGGTGTTCAAAAATCATTTTATTTCTTCTAACCCTTCTTTAAACCTCTTAAAATTTCATTGAAATTTAGGTTAAGTCCCGCCTTAAATTCAAAATGCCCTTTATTAATATCGGCTGAAATAAACCACGATTCCTCTTGTCTGTAAGAGAGGAATTCGCTAAATAAAAACGCGAACCGTGTTTACATAACATAAGTTTGAAAGTTTGAGAGAACTTCAACTGAAGTATCCGTATTCCCCCGACTGTGCAAAAAAAAAAAAAAAATTAAAAACACACCGCGCGTCCACAGCATTTGAGACAAAAGAGGTATATTCCACCAACATTTGTTTTATGGCGTGATTGGTCAAAATCGGTCACGTGGTGCATCCATTTCCGAGTTGCCTTTTGCCTCTGTTTCAAAACGAGTCCTGGGGCACAACCTTTCATATAGAAATGAGTTTTACCTGCACGTTTATTGTTATGCAAATCAAACTCATTTCCATAACAAAGGTTGTGCACCAGGACTCGTTTTGAAACAGAGGCAAACGGCAACTCGGAAATGGCCTATTATCACGCGGTAATACGAAGTTAAAGTTGCAATGCCTCCTGACTTCAGCTGACTTACTTGACTCTTGTCTCTCCAGCTGATGGCTGGTACAGTTGAAGCCCCGCCCCTCTCGTGCATCCCTCCTTCCACCATCCGTCGCCAGCTGTTCGTAGGTCGCCTTATTCTCTTTCTTTTCCCCTGTGGGTTCTTTCGTGCGTTCCACATCAAGGCTCTCTAGGCCTGCTAGTGATGCTGGTGTTTGGCTTGCGGTTTGCAGTTCTGCAGCTTCATTTTCTCCTGTCCTGCCTTCATTCGTTCTAAAACAAAACTGTAGTTTCTATACTATTCTATCCGGCTTAAATACCCTAAAAGGAACAGTGGCGGATACAGATTTTGTTCTGTGGGAGGCCCCCAAATACGCCCCCCCCCCCCCCCCCCATTCGCGCCTTTACTACTGCCGTCTACTTCCAAAAATTTTCCTTCAATCTACTTCACATTTTCTGGAAAACCCTGGTACTGGTACTAAATTATAAAGGATTAAAGTATTGCCCGGGAGTGTTGTCATATCTTTTCAAGTGTTAAGCCTCATTTTTCATCGCGCGATGATTGATTTTATCGTTATATCGGGATAAATTTTACGTTTGGGCTGCCAGATTGTGATCGTTATATTGGGAATATCGTTATATCGAGTCACGTCGTTATATCGGGAGTTTTCTCCATACATTTACTGTAACATTTGCCGGGCTGTCAAATGTTGATCGTTATACCGGGAACATCGTTATATCGAGTATCGTTATATCGAGGTTCCACTGTATGGGAGTCACCCTGGGATTTCTAGCTGCAGTCAATATTCAGCATAATACTTGGATTTTTTCGAAACTCGAGAAGGTCGATATACCACACAGCTGACTTGTAAGGACAGTTTGTGGCTTCCTATATAGCTTATATAAGGGAGTACCACCTCCCCACCTCCCCCCCGGGGGCTGTCACTATACACTTTACTGCACATGCTCCACGATCTGGACAAGGTTTACTTTTTTGTTCCAGTTTCTCCTTTGTACCAAATGAACACTGGCTTGGCTGCAGGCTTCACAGCGGTCAAACGCTCGAGCATGCACAAAGGCGTAAGTTCTGGTCGCCCGCGCGCCAATTTCCCGCGCAAAAGTTTGAAGGAAAACCATTGCAACAACCCGAAATAAAATCCTTGATATAATAGTAATTTGCGAAAGGAAACAAAAGTAGGTAAAAGGAAACGTTTAGACTTTTCATGTACAAAGTTCAGTATATTTCCATCATTCTGTTGATTTACCATTTTTTTTGGACGTTTACCAAAAAAGTTAGACGTGTTTAAAACATGGTGTAATGATGAGGTTTGTCGGCGTAGTTTATTTTTGTTTGACTTTTAACCGCGGTGGAGCTGCAGGCATCTGCAGGCAAACCTTATCCTCATCACGATCCCCTCACGATCGTGCTCAGGGATGACAGATTTTCGCACCTGTTTGCGAGAAGTATCCGCACCTGCTTGTGAGAGGGGAGGTTACCTGCACATGGATTCTTTCATAAAAGAAATTTCCGAGAACAGGTTCGACAGGTTTGCGATTAAAAATGTCATATTCCACTTGGATTTTGAATATACAAAAAAATAAGCTTCTATTCTTTAACACAGCTCACTTGAGGTTTTGTAATTTAGACGTGTATTGATGTCGGTAAAGCCTACAAGCTTTTTAGCACAATACACATCTTGATTAGTTCCGTAGCTTTTGTTTGTGGTAAACAATATACCTATTGAATTCGGCTGGTACATTCTGAGCAGACGAACTCAATTTTTATTATTAAGCAAATGACCGCCAAATGATGCAAATTCGCGTGGTAAAAGCCATTACCAATAGCGATGTTTCTCGTTACGTCACCTATTGTTATTAATGTGCCAACCAGAGAACTATTGGCTGTTGAAACAAAGGGTTCTTTTGTTTAATGGTTGGCAAATTTGAATAACAAAACAAATGTTGATAAACAGTGAACACTCCTATTTCATTATAATTTTACGCTAAAACAAGAAGTTTCAATGTGGTTTTGGCTACAGAAAAAAAAAATTCAGCGTGCTAGAAGCACTGCTATTGGTTCCAAGAACTACCACTATCGCGCGGGAAGGTACTTTTCAGCTCAATGCAATAAACGTTTATAGTTCATCTTGAAGCATTTTGTGCCCATCCTTATAGGAGTGTTCACTGTTGATCAACATTGCGTCAAATTTGTTTTGTTATTCAAATTTGCCAACCATTAAACAAAAGAACTCTTTGTTTCAACAGCCAATAGTTCTCTGGTTGGCTCATTAATAACAACAGGTGACGTAACGAGAAACACTGCAACGCATAATGATGTAGACATATCATTCGTCTGATGCCCGTCTTTAGACTCGCGGACGGATTATCCGTCTCACTGAACAAGGTTCGCCTCTTTGTTCGTCGTTCAAGACGCACCTTGAAAGCAGACAGTTCGTCTAACGCCGCAATCCATTTTCATTTGTTCACGTCTTTACACCGAGACGCATAACCAGACGCACAAAAAAAATTGGCCCAAATTCATCCAGACCGACTAGTATGCATCTCTTGCATAAAAACGGCCGATGATGTTTGTGTCAAGTTTTTCATAAACGAGAGAAGCACTTGTACGGCACGTGTTTTTCTTTGTTAAGAAAAATCCACGTGGTTTACACATGAATGACACCTGCTGTAAGATGGCCAGGAAAGCGGGTTTTTTCTTTTCAACACCGGTGCTACTAGTAGATTCAATTAAGGAAAACGCGCTGGAACTGTGCAAAGTGTTTTCCACCTGTAATAAACGAACAACCGAGCTAAACAAGAAAGTATTCCATTTCGGCGTACAGATACTTATTACAGGGTCAGCACATTTTTGGAATGACCTAAATGCTTGGCATTATACGTCATCGTGTCATGGTCTGTGTGTTAAAAATAATGCAAGAAATAAAACAATGCTTTACCGTTTACCCGCGAAACTGGCTTAAACAACTTTCAATTTGTCACAATCCTGTTAGTTGGAACTGAAGAAATGATGGTATTAAAAAATGAAAAAAGATACTAATTATTCAGTCAGTGACACAAGATACAAGGAGAAAAATTCCGAGTAGGTTCGACTCCTGTTGGGAGAACTCGGAATTTTTTCCGAGTAGCTTGTGTCACTGACTGAATAATATCTTTCTGTCCTTTCTTAATCCTGTTAGTTATTCAACGCGAACACCTCCAACCTAAGCCTTACAACCGCGTGACTTCATGCTATACAAATCAAAACGATGGACTTTTAGCGGGCCAGGAGGTCGGCGCTGCTACTTTCCATTGGATGGGAAAGTAAAATCGCAGGTTAAACTCCAGCATTTGGTCATGTTGTCCTAACCCTTCGTCGGTACCTATTTATACTCCTGAGTGGAGGGGGGAGGGGAGGGGAGGGGAGGGGAGGGGCACTGTGAGGGTACGGCCAAGCTCGACCTGGACCTCTCGATCCGGAGTCAAAACTCAAAAGCCGGTCACTGTGCATCCCGTAGCATGAAGGATGGCCGGACTGCAAACTGGTGCCCCAAATCTATTAACTAGGGCTTCTCATAACTGTCTACGTTTACAACTACGGTCTAGCCTCCCGTAAGCGGACACTCTTGGGGCCAGAAAAAGTGGCCGCTTAAGAGAAATGTCCGCTTATGGGTGGTTAAAAAGGACGTTTTTGTATGTATGTAGCTGGTTACACGACCAAATGTTCGCTTTACAAGGTGTCCATCTACGGGAGGTATCCGTTAGTCGAGATGGGTGAAAATGGCCTGCACGCAGCTTTTGTGAAAAGGCAGCTGACAAACTTGGTTTAACAACTAGAGCGGTTTTCAGTTGAGTGTCGTGAAACCAAAACCAAAGTAATTACAATGGCCAATCACAACAAACGCAAACAACACATTGAACCAATGAGAACTCAAGGCAAATACATGCAACCGGCTCCAAGCGCGGGAAAACGCGTGCGACCAAGTCGCGATTGGTTCTGGTTTTGCATCTGATTGGTTGAGAAGGTGGCGCGAGTTTTTTAAACCAATCATAGAGCGTAGTAAAGCAATTCAGCGATTACTTTCGACAGTCAATTGAAAACCGCTGCTGCTGCTTGGACTAATGTTCAGTCTTTCCCCAGACACTAACTTCATTTCCATACTTACAGCAAAAGCTCTATTTAGATTGTAAAAGTACAAGCTATATTTCGGCCTCATCAACTATCACATCATAGAAATCTCGAGCTCATAATCTAATTGTTTTAGTAAAAATCATAACAATTGTCTAATAATAACTCTAAATCTTCTTCCGAAACTTCGGAGAAACGAGAAGAAACCGCAATTTTGTAGACGACCTCAAGCCACTGCACACTAATGGCTGATAGTGTACGAGTAGCTCAGCCAATCAGATTGTCTCATTTACATTAGTATACTAGTAGATTTTTACTAACATATAATAGTCGGATCTCTCATGCTCGTTTCTTTCCATTAATATCACGACAAGTGACACAAACTGATACACGTATCAATGTGACTGAGTGAGACCAAGGTAAAAAAAAAGGTTTATTATTTAGTTTAACTAACTACATGTACATGTAATAAACTGAAATGATGGTGATGAAGTACATAAGATAATCTAGATTGATAAAAATGTCAGTTTTCACTGGTTTGAGAGCTCAAAGAATCAGGTATACAGTTGAATCCCGATAACTCGAACATAACTCGAACCTCCCGCTAACTCGAACCTTTTTCGATTCCCCTTCAGGTCATTTTCTCACTAATTTTACCCTCAATAACTCGAACCTTTTTCGATTCCCCTTGAAGGTTCGAGTTATCGGGATCAACTGTAGTTGCTTTGGTCCGTCACACGTTCCGTTGCGTGACGAGCCAAAAGTAACGATTGCAGAGGAAGGTGACACGGCTGCGTTACGAACTTTGTTCGCTCTAGAAACTCTTTTGTTCAGGTGTTGACTAGATAGCACCGACCAAGCGGAGTCCCAGCTTCACAGAGCACCCCAACAGAGTTATGAGACCCAAGTAGCCAAAACTACCTCTCATGCGCTTCTGGGGATCTGAAATAACAAAGAGTTCACGGTTACAAAAGGAGCTAGTATGTCACGATAATATTATTACATGAATATACAGATGTACATGTAGTGGCGAGATCTTGCTAGTAAAGAGTTTTTTGATTGGGTGATTCCAAACTTTCAAACTGCTACACTCTTGTGATTTCTGATTGACAAGGTCACTACATTGTATACAATGTAGAGGGTCCTGCAATGTAGGGGTTGACACATTATGCTCCTAAAATAAGAGCTTAATGCTTTTTGGCATCACTCTCAAAAATGAACTATTATGCTCCAAATTGTGCTCGACTGTACATGTAAGCTACAATGTATTATCCTCATAATTATGTCGCAAAAAAATTTCCCCAGTCCCCACCTACAGTTGTACCCTCCCACGAAACAAACACAATTTTCATAATAAATTAGTAACACAAAGGTGCCAAAAATATAATAAAATAAAATTGACTCAAAAAAATACCCCCTCCCCTCCTTCCCGCAAAACAGATACAATATTCAAAATAAATGGGAACAAGCCTACAGTGCTAAATACAGTTGAGCTCTCTTTGCGACCGCTCTCGTATTAAAGTGACCAAGCTCTAGTTACGACCACCATTGTGAAACCCTGTTTGAATTGTCACTCAAACTCTGTAATTAAAAGCTCTCATAAGCGACCGCTCCCAGCATCCGTAAGCGACCGCGACCACTTTTGGGAATTACCAACTTACTGGTCGTTTCCTTTGTTTTTAAGCTCTCGTAAGCGACCACTTGTTGTGCTACGCATTTATGAGACATTGTATTATTTGTAATCATCTGAATAAGAGAAGTTTTCAATCTCTGTGGATGCGTGACCTGTACATTGGTTTTCGTACATTTTGAAAGTGGCCAGTCTCTATTGTTTCAGCATGTGGTTACTTACGACAGCCCATTCTCGTAAGTGACCAGCTCTAGTTACGACCGCTTTTTTGAATTCTCAAGGTGGTTGCTTACAAGAGCTTTGACTGTAGTACATGTAAGGGAAACCGCAATACCTTGAAGTCTTACAGTTTTTACTCAATAAACGGACTACGGCACTATTATGCCAGCAAAATAGTACTATTATGCCGGTATTATGCTTGATGCTCCACCTATAGTATTATGCTAGAAATTAAGCTGGTATAATGTGTCAACCCCTACTGCAAAGGGCCTATTATAAATTGTTGCCGTATAAGTTTTAACATGACATACCTCCAGTGTAGTATCCATGAGCATAGAATAACCTGGATATAATCCACACCAATCCTGCTACAGAGCATGCAACCTAAAAACAAAATCAAACACACACTAATTATGGTTGTACACATGTACATGCATGCAACATGCGCTCTAATAGGGTCCTTTCGATATATTAAAATTCAGCTTGATAACGAGGCTGAGACGACACAAACAATGGAAATTGAACAAGCATGGTTTACAGTTTATTCTGTTTGTGTCCTCTCAGCCTCATTATCAAGCTGAATTTTAATATATCGAAAGGACCCTATTGGATGGAGTGCTAGGTGTTTCACTTGAGGCTACATGGCTATGCACTGCACTGACAGCACCTATTGGTAGGGAGAGGGGGAGGGGGGCATAAGTGGGGCATTTGATCTCTGTTGCCATCCCCACCCTCAGGAATCTGAGTCTGGGCCCCAGGGCAAGGACCAAATAATTTTTAGTGAGGAAGACTGGGCCGGGATGTTTATGGTAACCATCTTGGATCAGGTGGAGACCACCAAGTCTTGTTGAATGTACACGACGGGAGGGGATGCAAGTACTCATCTTCAAAGAATACAAAATGTACATGTACTAACAACCACAAAACTTGTGGTTATTTTTAACAAATTTGTACATCTGGTTTGTTATTTGCAATAATTATTAATTGCAAATAACAACCACATGTACAAATTTGTTAAATAATGGGGTTTTGTTTATAATGAACCCTGTTAAACCATTATAATGAACACATTTTCCTAGTCCCTTGACACTTCCACTGTATAGAGAATTTTCAGTTAAATTCTGGACTCCGATACCCATTTGTACTCCTGGGTGGAGAGGGGTAATGTGAGAGTAAAATAATATTCTTGGGCCACAATTTTTTGGACCCGGGTCACTCGATCCAGAGTCCAGCATGCTAAATGCAGTTAAAATGTAATTTAACGGAGTTAACAACAAAGAGCGCCAGTGATCACCTGGAGGTCAGCGGTATTTGGCATGTGCGCATGTGCTATGATTCCATGTGCTCTCATAGTTGAGCGTGTTTTAGCGTTTGTGTTCTGGCAGGCGTTCTTCGAGGTCTTCTATGCGTGTTCTAGCAAAACAAACTGCAAGTTCTTATTTCTCCAGTTTTGTCAAAATTATTTTGTGTTAAGGTTACCATATACCTTCAAAGGACAGAATTGGTCCAAAAACATTTTTCCGCTTAGATATGTAGTTTACATGATTACCTTTCATATAAAGAAAATTATATGGAAATCCGATAATTATTAATGGAGAAATACAGTTCGAGAGACTTTACCAGAAGTAAGGTGTGAGTGGAGTGTGAATACATGTACTTCTGCCGCTGTTTTCTCGAAATCTATTTCGGGCCGATAGAGGCGTCTTTAAACTCAAAGGGAATTTGAGCGATTGACCTCAAATTTGGACAGTATCTAGATTAACATATAAACAACAAAAACGTGTCGGGAATTTTTTATTTCGAAAATCTTTTTCGTTGGGAGCCGTTTCCGCGCGATCACTCCATATTTTTTTCACCCTATTTAGAAAAATGCTCTGTATCTTTTCACTGCAATTGAATACGGGGAATCCCGACACGTTTTTTTAGCGCTTTGGGGCCGGAAACCCGAGAACAAATCAAATTAGCAAACAACACAATTCGCTTTGAGTGATATAGCTTTAAAAAGCTGATTCGGACCCTTGCATTTAGACATCGCGAAAAATTCGACAATTCATTTTTTATTACAAAATGGTTAGTATATTGATATAGCCAGCTCTATAAGCTTTAATTTGATATAGGGTTTTAGGTATCTGCAGTTTAATCCAGACGGGCTACATTTTTTAGACTTGAGATACCCCTGAAGGTACACGGTAACCTTAATAAACTGAATTACGGCACATTTTCGAGTATCATATTTAAGCCCACCAAGGAGCCGACACACCCAGAATTAGTAAATGGTGGGGTGATTTTTGCTACATGCACATGTACTTGCCAGGGCTTCTGGAGAACTCTGAACCTTTTCCAACACATGCAGTAATGATACATAAACATTGTTTTGACTCACCGGATGTTCCAGACCTCCAAGAAGCAGAAGGTACAAAAACTGAGGATAAATTTCAACCCTACAACAAAGAAGGACAAAATTACAAATGCATAAAACTGAACACACATTTTGTTCTGAAGGTACATCAGGGTTCATACACTTTTTCAGCAAACATTTTCCAGAACTTTTCTAGGTACTGTATATCTTGTTTATTTTGTGAAAGTACTTTTTCAGATTTCCTGAACTTTCCAAGACCTGCCAAAAAAATACTCGTTTTCTAGGCCTTTCTTGTCCTGGAAAATGCCAGAAAAAAATTCCAGGACTCATACAAGCCCTGTGCATCCAGCCATGCCACTCAAAGAGTGAAGGTTCAAAATCCCAAGTTGCAGGATGCTGGCCAATTGGCTATTTAAACAGCATAGCTGATGAGCTTCCTCATAAAATCAAGTAAATTATTTGCATTTGAAAACATTACATGTAGTTCTATTTTGGATCCATTAAAAATGAATGTAGCTTATTTTACAACATAAACCAAAGCATTCTCATAAAATGATACACAGGACTGGTATAAAATATACCTTTTTGTGCAATGCACCTGTGAACCTAGACCTACATGTATATACAGGTATAAAGCTTGCTAGACTTACGTGTTCAAATGCGCTCTTTGAATGCAGTTGAAAATAGGTTTGTTGTCATCATACATCTTTGGGTACTGTTAAAGAAAGGAAGACTAGTAAATAAATAAACACATGACTGAGCATTATTTTGTAACATGGTTGCCACCCAATAAGAAAACGTTCTATTCCCTGACTTTTCAATGACCAGAAAACCATTTTCACTGACCATAATAAGACTAATCACACAAAAAGTAGATAATGTACGCTTTAAATTTCAACAGCAGTACAGTGGACCCTGATATACATGTATAATGATGTGCCAAGGGACTGGGAAAATGTGTTTGTTATAATGGGGGGTTCGTTATAAACAAAATAATAAACAGTGTTACTATTCTTAGTTTGCATCTGACGTCGTCAAAATTCTAAACTCTAAACTGTTAATTCTACAAAGCTATTCTTTTCACATATTCTAGATATACAAAACATTATTAATCTCTATGCAAAGTTTGGTATTGATTCAGTGCTTCGTTTTGAAAATAAGGCATTTTGAAATTTGCGATGTCCCGGATACACATGTTTTTGAACTGTCACAAAAACGGATATTTTTATGTTATTTTTAAATTTTTATACGTGATAATAATTTAGAAGGGATATCTAAAGAGTTTTGAAGGGAAAGCTAATGATATTGATGGTAGAATCTACTCTACTTCTTGTACATTTTTATGGCTGCCATATTGGTGTCCCAAAGTAGGGCACCAACATGGCGGCTGCATACTAAATACTGTAATTTTCTGAAAATTATTTTCGTAATAACTCGGTTATGAAAAACGCTACAAAGCTATAATTTAGACAGAACGTTGCTTTCTTCCTGCTCTATAACTTGTTAATTTTCTGATATTGTTCATGCAAGCGAACAGTTTTGGTAACAATGACGCAAACCACTAATAGTGCCCTCTGGCAGCCTATATAATGAGTTCTTGACAGAAAATGTAGTCTTTTAAGATGGAATATAATAGGATTAATGGATTTCCATCTCTGTTGATGTGTTTCGCATTCAACTTCAGGCACGTGATGACATTTTATTTGTTATATTGGGGTTGATTGTAAGTTTGGGCTTCTGGATTGTGTTCATTATAATGGAGATTTTGTTATACCGGGTTGTATCACGATCCGCTTATAGGTTTGCTTAGCGAGCGAGGCGTCAATATAATGTGGTATTGCCGTCTCACTTTTCTGGTCTGTGATTGGTTACAAAGTTCAAATTGACATCGCAGCACTGAATTGGGTTCCCCATGTATGCATCAAAATTCAAAAGTTTCGCTTCAATGAATCGTCGGCAATCTTGTATCTCTGGTCATTCGCTCAGTTATGGAAGGCTTTATTCGCCGGTACAACTTCCTCAATCTAAAAGTTAGCCTAAGGTGAGTAATAAAAATCGTTTCTTTCTTGAAATAGTTTTTGTTTACCGTTTTCAACTGCTTTCGCGATGTGCGCGCGCTAAGTCGTACAATCACGTAAGATGTTTTTGAACACGTTTTTTCGGTTCAAAATTGGATTATTTTCCCGTTTCATTGTCATTTGGTACTTTATAAATCTTCAAGGGACGTAATTCTGAATCGCCTTTGTTTCCATAAGCAATTTACCGGGGGGAAAAATCGGACTTTCTTCAAGACCAAAAATGCTTTCGCGTTCAAGTATTCGTGTACAACACGTTGCGTATAGTGGGAATTTATATTTCAATCAACAACAACTGATCTGAATTTTCCTTTTAATCTGTCCAAAAATGTTTGAATCGCGATACAAAACTAATTGCGATTTTGAGACGGCAATACCACATTATATTGGCGGCGTTGGGAGAAAATATATTCCGTATTGGGCTCCGTCGCCAATATAATGTGGTATTGCCATCTCAAAATCGCAAACCCCAATATTGGGGTTCTGTGCCATGTGTGTTCACATGCCATCTGTGCCATGTGTTCTGTGCATGCAAGTAAAATTGCCAAAACCACAAACCAAAACTAGAAATAAACCACTTTCATTGAACGTTTTTGCTGAATAGATCAGTCTCTGGGTTATGCTAAAACAGTTATTAGACGGCTCGCTCTCGGTTTCTATCGACTTTTGATAGTTGACACGGGGCTTCGCCCTTGTCAACTATCAGCAGATAGAAACCTTGAGTTTGCCGTCTAATTGTTAATATACCAGGGACTTCGTTATAAAGGGGTTCGTTATATCAGGGTTCCACAATGCACTCATTATCAAAACCCGCAACAACCTTACATGTAACATAAAATTCCCTGTCTATGATCAGAAATGTAAAATTTCTTAGTCTTATGGCCGCCTCACTGTGACCGACTAGTGCCATTAGTACATTGGACAAGAAAACAAGCAAATAAAACTCATTTATGGTGAGACTACACACATTGTACATTACATTAGTGGAGAGATGTGTTGCTTTGTGCAATTTGGTTGATTTCAGTTATGTCTGAGCATAAAAAGGACCCAAAAAGTCACTTGGATGTTCCTATTAGTACTGTTTTGCTGCTTTTATTGAAGAGACATGACAAACCTTGTTAGGGAAAAGTGTTTCTGTGGATTTTTTCTCAAAAACAAAGCGCAAACCAACAATAAACATTCAGAAGAATGTTTTTTTTAAATTAAAGGCCACATGCAATAATTCAGTTACTTCTGAGCAAACCAAAATAACCCAAAAAGTCAAGGGGGCATTCTTGTCACAAGCCCTTCATTTCTACTTTTCCCCAAGAGTTTACCTGTAATCCAGGCATAGTCAATCGATAGAAATTGATATCGGAAATCAATCGATACAATCGATATCAATCACCAATTGCTATCGATTGATATCGGTAATCGAT
This sequence comes from Desmophyllum pertusum, assembly GCA_029204205.1. Lineage (NCBI taxonomy): Eukaryota > Metazoa > Cnidaria > Anthozoa > Scleractinia > Caryophylliidae > Desmophyllum > Desmophyllum pertusum. The sequence goes on along the minus strand of MU825406.1, from coordinate 164,071 downwards.
AACAATCGAACTCACAGAAAACAAATTTATTGATTGTTATCGATTGGCAAAAATCGATAACAATCAATAATAATCGACCGGTGTTAATCGTGCATCTAGTCCAGGCGGAGTGTTCCTGATAATTCATCACTTGGTTTTCTGGGGTTTTAGAAGATTTTAACATGCCCATTCATTTTTTTCTTGCTTACTCTGTGATTTATGAATCACAAAAACACTGATTTTGTTGTTTATTCTGCATCATCTTTTTGGCGTTGCTATAACGAGACTAGAGGGTTGCACACCGCTACTTTGGCCGCAACTTCTTCTTCTTCCAGTATTATGAACTGCGCTGAAGCCGAAGATCGATAAAAAGGCCAAATTGTTCCTGTTATTGTTTTTGTTCCTATAGTATTTTGTTGATAATTATTGTAAAACTATTGCATGCTATGATGATTGAATGACTCAATAAAACCATACAGACAACAATGTGTCAATGATTAACTTGTAAAATGACAAAAATTGTTTCCGATAACAAGAGATAATAATCAATAACAATCGATAAATCAACCGTTGTCGATTTCTATCGTTAATCGATATCAATCGAACTCACAACATTTTTTCTTTATTGATTTCTATCGATTGCTATCGATTGTTATCGATTATCAGTTTATCGATTGATTACATGTACGCCTGGCTGTAATTTGGTATTTAATTTTTTATGCAAACATTAACTAGTTAATGTCAAATGTTTTTTCTTTGCTCTGTTTTTTTTCTTTTCCTCTGTTTCTAAATAAATATTAAAGCATCATTAAAGTCTGATTTGAAGACAATGTTCATGACTACATATATTTTCATGAAAAGTGCTAATTTGATACTGAAATCATCTTAGTGTTGTCAAATAAAATGTTAAGGGGACAGTCAGAAAGATAGAAGAGTGGAAAATATTTCTGGCACATGTACATGTAGACATGTAAAGCAAAACAACACCCATGTGAATCCCATTTTTATACCGCACACAAAATGTCTTTATATGTTACATATTTATTGTACATTGTACACTTGATTGTTATTATTCATTCAAAACTACATTTTGCACTTTATCAAAGGAAAATATTTCCTTGTAGCACGTATTAGCAGTGCTATGAAAGGATGATTTGCAAAACAATAAAAAATATCAGAAAATATAATCTGGATGTCTGCGAGTCTCCAACAAAAGATAACAAATTATGTACATTACCGAATATGGTAAAAACCTACAAACCTTGGGGGAAATATATAAATAAATTATAATTATAAACGACAGCAACTGTTTTGAATGGCCACAAAATGAAAAACATTGTATTAAGAAAGTTTTAATTTTTAAGAAATTAACAACAACGAAGTTCAAAGTTAGGCCTTAGTTATCGACAACTAGCTTCACACACTGACTTTTTTGTTATCGACAACGTTTTATGATCGATATTAAACTAAATAGTTGTCGACAACTATCTCTCTAGTCTGTGGAGGCCCTTATACAAAATTATTTTTACTTTATACAGGGGCCCTGTTGATAACAGGCATGCGACTGAAGGAGTTACCTGTTTAAATATCGATTATTATTATTATTAAGCTTATATGTAAAACCATAAAATTACAATTTTAAAGCTTATAAGGGCCTCCACAGACTAGAGAGATAGTCGTCTAGTCTGTAGAGGCCTAAAGCTGCTATTCCCGTGGCCGGTACTGTACATGTAGTTCAACTTTGCAATTTAAACCAGGATTGTATGTGAAAATTTAAGACATAATCGAGCAAGCATTCTCCACGTGCTATACTAGACTACAAGTAAGCTTATAATATACCGCCTGTTGAACTGAAATCATTTATTTTGCTGGTAACAACATTTAGACCAGGCCAGGGGCCACGGAAAATCACTTTGAAGCTCGCAAGTTCTAAGCTACAACATCAAAACAAACAGAAAATAACATACATACAAAAACATTGTACTGCTTCCGTGCTTTCCCCACGTTTAGCGCCAGGTAAGCCATCATGAACCCGGACGAAACAGTTGTGAGAACGACATAGCCGTACTCTTTAGCCACAACTAACGACGCCATTTTGGATCACAGCTGCTTGGAACGAAATCGAGGCTCAGTACCATATGCTATCCACGTGTTCGGAGCGTTTTGATTGGTTGAAACTTCATCTTAATCAAATAAACCAATCAAATCAGTTTTGTAATGACGTACTTGTCACTTTCACAGTATTTCACAAGACGAAAAGCCGCTCAGGGAGTTCATTCATTTTACACGCCGTTGAAGGTTTTGATCTGTTGGAGTTTTCTACTTTAGCTGAAACGTGATTGTACAGTCGAAGGTTGTCTTGGACATTATCAACGAAAATCGAAAATGAAGTGCTTAATCCTGTTGGTTTCTGTAGTCCTCTTGGCCATGATGGTTGCTTACAGCAGTGGGACGACCGTTGTCGCGAGTGCCACTGCGTCAAGCGCCGCCGCCTCAGCGAGTGCTTCTGCTTCCGCGAGTGGCAATCATACTACTCCTGAACCCACCAAAGAAACAACGGCTATACCGACAAGCTCTGGAGTTAACGCTTTGCCATCCGTTCTGGTGATGAGTGTGGCTATCTTGTTCGCTGCTCTCAAGTAATCTTCGCTCTCACAGAAGTTGCCGCCGCCACACCTACTTATAGACTGAAGATCTTACAAACAACGTTTAGTTTGGCTGTCGCCTCAAGCACTGGACCATTTCCTTACGATACATAGACTGTGGATCTTATCATCTCCTTTCAAACTTCAATTCGTTTAATTCACGATTTACTGCTACAAAAAGATATTTCTGGACCACATGGCGTTATTACGAAACTGAAAAACTTGGCGAACGCATGAAAGATGGCGTGGCCCCACAACATTTGAGCGGCACTGCAAGAGACTCCATTAACGAACTGTAAGCTTTTCTTCTCGCTATTTATCAAGACCAAACTGTTATTTAATGTTGATTCAGGTTATTTATTATTTTAGCATTAGTACTTGTTGCACAAATTTCCATTTTTGTAAAGAAAAAAATAACGGCTTTGTCGTTTCACGCCGCGTGTTTAGTTGAATTTGAAGGGAATGTTTGCCCGGCTGTGAATATTTGCGAAAACAGTGTGTTTTCTGTGTTTCGTACCTCGTTTTAGTCGTATCCTGACAGTGTAATTCGTTTGATTGTTGTTAAACTTTGCGCGTTTCGGATTTAGGGCGCTGTCGAGCGCCATTCAAATCACATGTTTGAGCGCAGCTTAATGCGATAAGGATTTTTTGCCGATTGAAATAAATTTACTTTGGTTTTGTCCGAGTCAAGTAATTTTCTTCTTTATTGCAGTGGTTTTCGCCGTTTGCTCTGACACCCCGAAATGTTCGATTGCAGTTTTTGGCAGCAATCGATGCCCGGTCGACTGCTTTTTTGCCGGCCAAAATATTGCAGTTTTGCCGGCCAAATATTGCTTGTACAAAATGTAATTAACTCAGAGGAACGATTTGCATTTGCAAGCGGGATTTCGAAATATATTGGCGTTCTGGTATCGAAATCTTTTCCAGTAAATATTACGCGGTAACCGTGGTTGTCAAGAATTAGAAAACTCGCTTCGAAAGCGAGACTAGACCTTGGCGAAAAATGTCAAAATCGTAATTTTCCAGTAGAGATTTTATTTTACTTGATCTTGAACCCAGTGAAAAACGATGTCTTCAGCGATGTCGTAATAACACCGATCGTATTTGTTTGGTCGATAAACGATGCAACAGCAGATTTTTATTTCCAATCCAAGGAGTAAACATTCAAAAGACCACGCTCTCTCGCAGCCTTCGAACTATAGTCACGATAAAATAAATTTTCGTCGGGTTATGAGCTGGGAAAATTCTTTTTTTCGCGAAAAAATGTTAAAAGATTCGACGGCACCCGCCTAATTTTCAACATTGCTCGTTTCCACAGAAATATGCAAATTTTTAAAAGCAAAGGTGTGGGGGCGGCTGACACTTGCGTAGGCATTTGAATAGCATGAATTCGCTTAATTCTTCTGGGAATTAAAAATGCGCCATGGTTATCAACATTTGCCCTTAATTGTACACCATTGAACACAGTGAAAAGAATATTTCGAAAAAGAAAAAAAATGAGAAGGATTATAAACAATTAAAGTTTAGTAATATCTATTGTAAAATTTCGAAATATATGGGCGAACAGTGGGTTAGAAATTATTTCCGACCCGTTTTTCGTAGCAAATCGATGTGAAATGTTTCTCCGTTTGGTATTTCCACTGAAGTCTGAAAATGGCCGGCGATTTCAAGTTGTTTTGATTCCCGTCCATTACAGGTCATTACAAACAGGCGAAACAGCTGCCCCCCTCTCATTAACCATTCATGACTTTCGTCTTGGTTTGAAAATAAAGCTGTGCCACATCTCCATATAAATACTAAATAGTTGCTAGTTGACTATATGCAATAAAAAGGTTTAGTTATGTCCATTTCAAATAAAAGTTTAGTTTTTTCACTAGTGGAATCGAAAGCGCTACATGCTATATTTAGTTGTCTGGTTGCCATCCGTAACTTCTCCCAAAAACGATCAAAAACAAAATGCTTTGAACGCGACACTTTATCACCATAATATTTAGCTATGGAAGTTACTAGAGCAACAATCATTCTCTTCATTCTAATACAAAAAAGTAGTTTTTCAAACAAGCGGAAAGCACGTGCTATTTTAGTTGTCTGGTCAGGTTGCTATGGTTTCGTTTAATAAGTGTTTGCCAATGCAATCTTCACCAAGTTGGCACGTGTGCAGTGGAATCCCGATTTCTCGAACCCTCAATTTCTCCGCTTTTCGTTTCCCTTGGAGGTTCGAGAAATCGGGATTCCACTAGTATAGACTAATATATGATGAAAAGTTCGTCGATGCAAACGAATGGCTCATTCGATTCGAGAAATTGGAGCGGTAATCGGCAAAAACATTACGAGAAGAGTTCGCACCGCATGTAGCCGCAAATTAATAATAACGAATTTATCACACTAAAGAAAGATCCGTGTGTGCCAAAATAATGTTTTGGCAAACTTTCTTTGTTGTGCGAGTCCAGCTAAATTTGTACTTTCCCGGCAGTTTGTGATAAAACATTCAAAATAGCATTTTTTTTCTGGGTTTGTTTTGGCGGGCTAACGCGGCAAAACTGACCAGCTGCTGTTGATGATATGTAGCTATTAAATACGGAAGCCGATAAGGGACAATCCAAATATATTTTCCAAATCCGTAAAATATTTTTCAAATCCGTAAAATTATTTTAAATCGCAAAGTTTTTTGCAAATCACTGTTGAAGAGTTTGCCAAATCTAAAAAATTATTACAAATCCTAATAAGATTGTTAAATCCAAAAATAACTTTTTACAAATCCGAAATTAGTTTGCAATCCAAGAATCGTCGTCAAATCCAGAAAAATATTTTGGAAATCGGAAAAAATAAACTTTAAAACAAGGAACGGGGAATGGAAGAACGGGGAACGGGGAATGGGAACGGGGAATTTTTTAGAGCAAGATGTACTCGTGAGAGTAAAACCATATACAGTAGAATCCCGATCTCTAGAAAAAAATCGGGGGAGTTTGAAATATGGGAGGTAAAATTACAGTGAAAACGACTATTGGTTCGAGTTAGCGAGGTTTTGGAAATCGAGGGTTCAAGAAATCGGGATTCCACTGTTGTGGCAAGACTGGCGTCAGAACAAAGTGGTCAGTACTACGAATATCGAGACGAGATCAGATAAAAGACAGAACACTCAATTGAATTGATGCAAGAAACAGGAAGAAATGAGCAAAGTATATATCTCTTCTCCAAATGCAATAGCCTCTTGGAAGCTACAGTACTCTCTGACGAAATTGGACCAAGAAAAATATTATATCCGTGATGAAAACAAAGCAAAGCATCTGAATTACGGAGGAGGGCGAAAGCCTGACGTACAGACCGGAAACCAACATGACCTCGCTAGAAGGAAGAGCTTGAGCACAGTCGAAGGCTTGAAAGTCGTCCTCATAATACAACATATACTTCAAATTAATATTACCCGTTAGTAGTATATATAAGGGGGGTACTGGCTCACTTCCCCACCCCCGGTGGGCCCCCCAGCCATTGCTCAGCCACATTGCTGTACGCCCCGGCGTACGCGAACTTGGCCCAGTAAGCTAAGCGGCCCCGGCGTACATGGCCTCCTGCTACCCGGGCCCCAGCCCTCCCCGGCCCGGCGTACATGGCCCCGCTGCCCTTCCCCCATGGCTGGCCCACCCCCTCGCCGGCCCACACCCCAGGCCCCAGCCCCCAGCCCCTGCCCTGCTGCCCGAATACCCATTTAGAGAAACGTGGGCCATGGGGTATATCCGCCCGGCAACAAGGCGACTATGGATGACCTCATAGAAGAGATGCCTGTAGAGTATTAAGAGCTCGAGTCCCCAGCGCTACCCACCCGTGGCCCCAGCAGTGAGCCCCTGTCCACTCCAGGGGGACAATCCGCGTGTGATATTACCGAAGCAATCAAAGCTAAAATCCGTGAGCGCGTTGCCATGGGATAGAAAGCAATAAATGCACATCTACGGGCCGCCCCTGTATATGCATGGCGGGAGCGAATCGTCCGTGCATATGCATGTACATTGTGCCCCATCGGCCTGGAGTGTGGGCCTGGAGTGTGCCTGGGGCGGCAAATGTGTTGAGCGCTACTATAGGGTAGGCGCTTGGCACGACGTTGAAAACTTTGCCCTCTGTGACGAGGAGTACGTGGTCCCCGCGACTTGCGCACTTTGGCGAGGATGAGTGAGTGAGTGAGTGAGTGAGAGATCGATGCTCAGCTCAGGCCAGCGGGAACCGTGGCTACTTGGAGACCCCAGGCCAGCAAGAACTGCGGCCACTTGGAGGTCCCAGGCCTCCGCCCCACCCCAGGGTCTACTGGCGTTAGCGCCCGCCGGAGCTAGGCATGGCAGGTGTGTCTTATGTCCCACTTTTTGTGTTTGCGTGGTTCCGCGGTCCAGTAGGTTCGAGAAAACGTCGCTGCGATCGTGTTGTTCTACACGCCCTCTTCGAAAGACATGAAGGCTATATTCGAAAGTTACGCTGGAGAGCTTTCCGCGACTGCCCAGTGGGGAAAGAACTCCTATCAAACTAGAAGTACTCTCGCCTTGTGTTCAGCCTCCGGTACACTTATGACATCCTATTAGACTCTTGCTGTTTCACCTGAGACAGCAGCCATGTCAAATGCGCACCAACTGTTAGAAGACACGCTCTTCGAAGGCGGGAAGACAGCCCCTGCTGGAACGGCAGCCGCTGCCCCCGCTACCACCGCCGGGACGGCTACAGCTATCGGAAACAACATCTTTGAAGCAGCGGCTACCGGAATAGCCTGCGAATACAGCCGCCTTCCATCGCGCTCCGCTTGCAGCGCGATGGAATTGAAGGCGACTGTATTCGCAGGCCACCACCGGAACGGCGCCGGACGATCCCAGAGAGCAGTTGGTTATCCTGGTTGCCACAGGCAAAGCGAAAGAATTCATCGACGTTCGCCACGGCGATGTCCAACGCTTGATCGAGGAAGTGGTGAAAAAGTACTTTAAGAGGTACCAAGCTGCTCTCGCCAGTCGGGTAACAGAGACTCTCGTCAATAACTTCCTCAAACTCGTCTGCAAAGCAGTGGCTATAGCCGTTCCAATCGACAGCGATAAGTCTCTTCACAAGGACCTGAAAGAAGATTACATCATTCAAAGAAGTTGTGCTCTGCTGCTGGCTTGCTCTCTCTCAAGTTCGGGCGGCTAATAGCCGTAGCTAGTGGCTAACCACGTTGTTCCCGCAGACCCAGCTGACCCCGCAGCTGGAAAAGCTGCTACTTGTGAAGTTGATAGCAGCGGGGCAAGTTCTTGAGCAAGTGCTTCAGCAATTAAAAATATAAAGGCCATAATCCACCTGTAAGCCGTGCCGGCTCTGTGGTGTTGGAGTAAAATCTGCTAAATTCACGCTATTCACGCTTCCTGTTTCTTGCATCAATTCAATTGAGTGTTCTGTCTTTTATCTGATCTCGTCTCGATATTCGTAGTACTGACCACTTTGTTCTGACGCCAGTCTTGCCACAACAGTGGAATCCCGATTTCTCGAACCCTCGATTTCCAAAACCTCGCTAACTCGAACCAATAGTCGTTTTCACTGTAATTTTACCTCCCATATTTCAAACTCCCCCGATTTTTTTCTAGAGATCGGGATTCTACTGTATATGGTTTTACTCTCACGAGTACATCTTGCTCTAAAAAATTCCCCGTTCCCATTCCCCTTCCCCGTTCTTCCATTCCCCGTTCCTTGTTTTAAAGTTTATTTTTTCCGATTTCCAAAATATTTTTCTGGATTTGACGACGATTCTTGGATTGCAAACTAATTTCGGATTTGTAAAAAGTTATTTTTGGATTTAACAATCTTATTAGGATTTGTAATAATTTTTTAGATTTGGCAAACTCTTCAACAGTGATTTGCAAAAAACATTGCGATTTAAAATAATTTTAGGGATTTGAAAAATATTTTACGGATTTGGAAAATATATTTGGATTGTCCCTTATCGTCTTCCGTAATTAAACGCAAGGCTCGCAAGTTTTTCTCAAGTCGTGCTTCAGCTAGGAAAAATTTAAAACGCATGTAGCTGCTAGATGGTCCAAAACAAAAAATATCGATGACTTCACCAGCCGGTTGCATCCGGAGCCACTCATTTTTAAGGCAATGACGTGTTCCCATGGCAATATGTAAATACTTCAATTGCCGGTCTACTGAGACTCAAACAGTAAACCGTTACCGGGACCGTTGTTTAACTCCAAACAATATTCAGTTGGAAAATTAAAAAGAAAATTGGCCCGTCCCGGCAACCGAGTTGCGAAGAAGCAGATGAGAAGCTCGCCTCCTACGCAGACGCTCTTGTTGGGCTTGTCTTGTCAAGAATGTCTGCGTAGGAGGCTAATGAGAAGCTTGAAGCAAATTAAAATATTTTTTGTACGAAATCGGTAAAACAAAACGCTACTGGCAACGTTCAGATGAAACTATCTGCGAACTTGATGTTTCCAGCCAAATTTTAAAGACCTCACTTTAATAAAAGATATGCACCACTTTTAAACTTGCTGTCAAAATATGTTTGCATTTGAAGTTTAGATATGTTGAAAAATTCGTGCGTATTAAAGTTATAGACATCTGGACTTTTTGGCGCAGTTTACCCCAGGTAATTTTTACACGTACTGCGAGCAGACTCGCCAGTCCGATATCTGTTCGGAAGGCGGAAGGCCTATAATTGCCTCAGGCAGATATTCGCATTTAAGTAAAATGTCACCTTGAACTTTCGTAATAAGGGAAAAAATTAATGTCTGTTGTTTTCTGGGAGACGGCTAGACCGTTATTTGTGTCACAACAGGGCTGCTATACACATTTAATTTGTATAGCTTAAAAAACATTGGTAATATTTCATATACCGTTTGCAGGTTGCCTTGGTAGACTGCAAGGCAGATGTTTTGGAAACTAAGAGTTCTTTTTTTTAATATCAACAACGTAAAGCAGCCGGACAGAGCGCAGAAACAAAGAAATCATCCAGATGCTGGCATTATCTTGACTCTTACATGTAACTTACCAAATTCTCTTTACTCACCTTACAAGAAATACATGGTAATCTGTACGGAGAAGTGATATTTCGATCATGGCACGCCCGCGCGCCGCGTAATTTATTAAACTCCAGATCCCCTCGACCAAAATTGTCCGAAAAAGTCACGTTTTCAGTCTAACCATATAACTTTTAACTTTAGTTACACAGGATAGCGACTGAGCACGAGTCAGGGGAAAATGCAAAAGAGCCTGGGAGCGAAGGTAAAAACGTGGGAGGATTGTCCCCGCGCGTTTCATTTTCGCGTTCGGTTTCTTTCGTGTGCTTGTCACAGCCTGGAACAGGCGAACCAATCAGAGATACAATATGGATCTGTCATGTTACGTCATCAGTATGGAATTTTTCGGAAGAAATGATCAGCGTCCCCTGGGGAGAGGAACTCCCATATAAGGAACTCCCATATAAAAGTGACGGGGGCTATCGTCGTCATCTTTTGGGGGTTCACATTCGTAGTTTGGTGTATTTAAAATCTAAAATGATCACCGTTAGAATTATCCCGATACCTATTAGAGTTACTTGTCAGAAAGAATTGGTACCTCTTAGTCTTGTTCCTTTTAATTAAGGATTCCTTTCAATTCTAAAATGTCCGACGATCACCCCCGTCAATTCTATCTGGGAGTTCCACCCTCTCCCCACCGACGCGACGAGAGATCTGTTTTGTCAATGCAGGACGCAGGAAAACATGGGCGGTGAAACGCGCACTGCGCTCTTGTGCGATGTTTCATGCGTAACGAGACTGGGTCAAGCGCACTCGAGAGCGCTCGAGTTCATAACATGTCGGCAAATGAAGTTCAATAGTTGATGCAGAAAAGGGATTGTTACATATACTGCGGGATTTCATGTGCCGACATGTTTTGAACCCAGTCTCGCTCCGCATCAAACATCGCACAAGAGCGCAGTGCACGTTTCACCGCCCATGCTTTCCTGTGACAGGATGTCGTCAGCCATTCTCGTCCCCAGAGCCACGCGGTTTTTTAAAATGTCATGACGTAGTCGCTGACCACGTGACCAAAAGAAACGGAAATGGTAGTCAGCAATTTTTAATTTCCGTTCAATGGACTTTTACGCATACGCAACATCAGACAGCAATCGTTTTTCGGTACTGTGGACTGGAACATTCTGCTACGTGAATGAAAACGGGGACTTTAGAAAATGTACTACTGTTGATGGTAAAGGATTAAAGTCTGCACTCAGGCCGGACTGGTCCACACTACCAGAGCTTAACCCGGTTTCCATAGCATAGTATTGCTACTCCCCTGAATGGGATGCTAGTCCATCGCAGGTAACCCCCAGCATTTTGTCTGGTTGTCCTAACGGTTCGCCGGAGAGTGGATAGACTACGAGGTGATTTTCACGCGCGCTCTCCCACTCGACTAGCTATCCCTGAGAAAAATGAGGGACTGCTCATAGTCAGGAGCATATCACCCCGGAGCCTCTATCTGTGCTGAATTAAGGACAACAGCGTAGTTACACCTTCAGCTATTTTTAGAATCGTTCTCCCGCGAAAAGACTGATTTCCGTGTACGTTCGATAATTCGTTGTAACGACATTCCGCCGTTCTAGTTCTTATTCCACGTTCCTCTCGTCCATTCCCGATTTTATTTTTAATCTGAAACATGAATGACAGCCTCGACCTCGTGCACGGAACCGGTGGTTTTCGCGGCAAAAGTAATTCTAAAAATAGCTCAAGGTGTAACTACGCCGTGACATGGGCCCAATAAGGGAGATGGAGGCTCCAGGGTGATATGCTCCTGTCGTAGTCTAGTCAGTGGACGGTATCTAACCACAATAGCAATGAAATGAAACTTGTCTTTAATTCAGTGGTATTTTATTGTACTAGCATTTCTCTTCTCTGTGTCCTGTCACCATATTAAAATAAAAGTAAAAATTAACTTACAAAAAATGTAACAGGACAATTAAACAAGTAAAATATGACATTCTTATTGATTCATTTTTTTTTTCAAAAATAAAATCGCTTGATTCAGATCTATTTAAAAAGCGAACGTATACGTAATAAAACAACAAATGATCGATATGAAAAAATATATAAATTAATCGCATTTTGAATGTGATTTTGAACCAATAAAAACTGAAGGTGTTCAGTTAAAAGCGGCGTTATATTTTAACGCTACGTAATGAAGAGTTTACACGTTGATTTGTGAGATAAACTCCACTAAACTGTTTATTTATTTCTGATTTGAGCGATTTTCATACGTACTTGAAAATGATAACGTGTACAAAACGGCCATGGAACCACGCGTGAATCACGCGTGATGAAAAGCGTTTCCTTTTCCAACCGTCATTTCATTCTACTACAGCCAACTCTCTCGTAAGCGACCAGCCTTGGTTCACGAAAAAGTGGTCGCTTATGGGAAAAATCAACAAAATAAGCCCCCCCCCCCGCAAAAAATTGCCTTGTCAGCTAAAATCTGGCAAAAAGACAACGCTACTCTCATTAAAACTAATTAATTGTTTTTTTCTCCGTTTGTCGAACACATGGAGAACAACAATTTCTCATGCATCATGGTCAAGTCATTCATACGAGGTTATCATGGGTTCACGAGATTGATGAACAACGTAATCTGAAGCGTGAGCCACTGAATGAAAAAGAAAAACTGAATTTTTTTGACATCTGAGTAATGATTTTCTAACACTCCTCCTGGGTGGTCGCTTACTGGAAACAGAAAACAAAATAATATGTCAAATTTCTGGCCTAAAAAATGGTCGCGGTCGCTAAAGACATTTGAGCAGTGGCCGCTTACGAGAGAGTTTTTGAAACAGTATTTGACTGAAAAACAAAAAGGTTATTTACAAAGTGGTCGCTTACGGGAGGTGGTCGCTTACTATACGAGAAGTGGTCGCTAGGAGAGAGTTGACTGTATAACCATTCGTCAAACAAGGATCACGGTTTGATGCCGGTTTCACTCTGTAAAGTAACCGGAATGGTGAATTCAAGGACATAAGAAAACCGCTCTTTATTGTCACAAAAGAAAAAATCATCTCACCGCTCAGAGCAGCCGCGTTATTCGGGTGTTTCGCTCGCCTGCTACGCAGACGCTCTTTGGGGAAATATTGCGTGACGAGCACAAAGAGCGTTTTGTCTGCTACTCTACACATATGGATTTTTAGGCCAACATTCTCTGCTACCATGTATACGACTATATTTAGTTTCGTTATTTATAATAGTTATATTGTATTACATACTCGAGATTGTGGTATATATTTTCGTATTTGAGTAGGACCCCCATATAGAAGTGACGGATCGCCATACCTTTTGGAGGTTAAAATGGTAATGGTGAGGGTAATGCCGCATTTTCTATATGGTATATCCAAATGCGCTTTACTATTCAACTCAGGGGGGAGATACCTTATCGCTTAGGATGTTTAAATCTAGAATGACTACTGTTAGAGTTCTCCTGGTACCTTTTAGGGTATTAAGTCGGAAACAAAATATGACAGTTTTGTTCTGGAACAATCTCGTTCCCAGAGTCCTCGTTACCCTTGTCCAGCGGTGGAGCGGCCAACAAGGACCTCTGGAGGGAAGCGATCCGCCATGACAGGATTCTTGGACTTCCGCTTCTACTGCGCATGTGTTCGACTCCATGTTTCAACTAACGGACGCCAAGATTCCTGGTCTTCCGGTCTTACTGCGCAAGTCAGGCGGATCACTCTATCCCAGAGGTCCTTGTTGGCCGCTCCACCGCTAGACAAGGATAACGAGGACTCTGGGAACGAGATTGGTTCTAGAATTGGTACCTCTTAGGGGTGAAAATGAATTTGAGCCACACCCACAAAACGGCATTCTGGTTCCTTTTAGGGGTTCCTTTTCAACATATCCGTCACCGTCATTTACATGGGAGTCCCCCGGGTTCAATGTATTACATTATCACACATTATTATAACCCTCTGATAAATACTGATTCTAATTAATTTCGTTACAACTAATACAGTGGAACCTCTACTTTGGGACACCTCCATTAAGGGGACACAAACTTTTGTCCCTGCAAAATTAACGCTTATATAATCTTTGTAATCTATTACCTACAACTCTATTAAGGGGGCACTTCTCCTTGTCCTGAAGGTGCCCCCTTAATGGAGGTTTCACTATACTGCGCTTGAACAAAAATAGACAACGACAAATGCAAACACCTACAGAAACACTACACCACAAGGAATAATGTACAGATATTTCAAGACGACCATTTACCAATAAAGTATTTCAAACGATAATTACATAAAAGGCATTGAAAAAAATATATATTAAATACCATTTTGGGCAAACTTTAGCTTGGTCGCTGTTCATTTCCGCACTCTTAGTACAGAGACACTAATTTCAAATTTTAACAGATCACATCATGTGAAGTTCCTACGCGTGTCCGACGCCGTGTAACTTCAATCATTTATATCGGTTTCAACACCGCCTTGATTTAGACACCATCTCAAATATGAAATGGATCACATTCATGATGAAACATTTTCCTACTTTTTTACCAGGATTCACGGCATTTCGCATTTATCAACTTTCCCAAACGTCCGCAAGCCAGACCAAAACGACGGATTCGCTCTTCAAGAAAGTCTTTCCACTGCGTCGACTTGGGTACGAGGTGTGTCCATAGAGACTGGCGCCAAGGCTGCGGTAACCTCGCCCGCAACTCAGCACCAGGGCCTTCGTCTGTTCGCTCGCAGAGTGCGGAGTGACAACAGGCGTGGTTACCAAAGGTAGGAGGTGCTTGACAGACTCGTCGTGACAGCGTATAATTGTATAAACCATGAGAGAGAGGTTATTGCAGACGAGAATACAGCCAAAGCTTGTACCAATGTACAGTTCTTTGTCCACGGCAAGGAGAGAATTCACTTGTGCGCGGGAAGCTGGGAAAAACAAGAACAACAAAAATAAATGTGCCACAATGTTATGTCAGGGGCTATTTCTTTTTTAGAAACGTCTTCTCAAACTCATTAATTCATCAAGTTCAGGGGGGGCTAGCAGCGAGGCCTGGGACCTAGTATATATGATTGCGCATTTTAGAAATTTGGCCGAGCGAGACTAAGTACTGGTTTGTTTAAAATAAACATGGCGGACGATGGCTGACATGACGTGCGTTTGTGTTCGTTCAGAAATATTTTGGCGATTCCACGTCCAAACATCTATGGGAACGATTCGGTCGCTGTTTAACTGAACTTTGGTCATTGTGGGACACCATGGATGAAAATTCCACAGCAAACTCCCGTAGAGGTACGTTTCTCGAATGATTGACAGATTTCTTTACTTGTGCGATCATGTATTGCGGAAAAGCGGCAAAATCAAAGGGCGCTGCCTGCCCCCCCCCCCCCCCCCCCCCTGATCAAGTTAAAACATAGGAAATCATACCCGTCACGGAGGTTTGGTTATCTGGTCTTTTTACGATTTTATTACATAGTATTAGCATTTACATTTTTTCTACACTTCATAAGCTTATATATATTGTGTGCATTTCAGTTTACTTTATAACTGACGATGGATGTTGTACATCCGAAACATGTTTTCAAAATTTAAAAGTGTCGTTGTCTTTCTTAAAATATTTACATTCTTATTGCTCTTTCGCGATTTTATTTCTCCGTTTACTCCTTAGTTTTAGGAGGTGGTGATAGTCGATGAGAGTTGAAGAAAACTCTCACGAGAGCCAACTCTCATCACCTCTCATCCTCGATTGGCCTGGGCTTAAAGGGACACTGTCCTGATTTTAGCATGATTTTGGGAAGCTCAGAAACATATCTAGATCATAGGAAGTTGAACAATAATGGTTTGATTCTGTAGAATAACACTCGACAAATGACAGGAACCCATTATGAAGTGAGGATGACGAACGACAGCGAGGATGGAAATGGATTGCAATATGGATTTTTGAAAAAACGTCAGGATGTCAGTTTTTCAAAGTTTCAAATTTGGCTCGGAAATCTTTGAAATTTTGCAAAAATTTTGTTGCAGTATGGAATTTCTTGAAGAAATTACTTTTTATAATTTAGTTAGAGTTTATTAAGTTCTTATTTCAGAGATTTAGGGACCATTTCGTGCATTTATAACAGTTTTGAGCAAATACGCCGGGCCAGTGTCCCTTTAAGACGCGAGTTTTAACTTTGTAAAACTCGCTCGCTTGCACTTTTTCTTCTAACGTGTTCGCATCTTATCGGGTGACTCGACTCCGCTAAAAGTTGGCACAGGAAAACACGCTGTTATTTAATTTTATTAGTATTCATGTATTTGTTAGTTATGGCTTGCATTGTAACCCCGTTGTCGGTAAATATCAATCTAATTCCACTGCAAGTTACGAAGAAAATAAAAGCCTTGTGTTTGTTTGTTTGTTTGTTTGTTACTCACCGCTCAAAGGATTCGGGTCGGCGCCTCTTCTGACTGGAACTTTGGCTTTTGCGGGACCTTCAATCAAATCAAATAATCACTTCAGTATCTTGTCACAGAATAGGAGAAAAGTGGAGGAAAAACGTCTGGTTCCGAGCCCCGTATCACAACTGTACCGACGTTTAACATGGAGTATCACAGGTTATTATTCTTAGCATTGTCAGCTTGGAGAGAGGTAATGTCTGAGGGGAGTGTTAACTGATGCATAAAAATACAACATAAGGACACGGCGAGGCGAGGCGAGGACTTACCTTCAAATCTTGGTGGATGTTGTGAGCAATCCACACTACGTACAATCTTCTTCTCCAGGGCATCCCATCGAAACACGCGAGTGCCGGGGAACAAAGCAACCCATACGGACCTACCGACGGGGTCATCCCCGCTGATCGTAGTCCCGGTAGTCTGGCAAGTCTCGATATGTGACACGCTGTGTTCCCTTTGCGAGGAAGAGTCGGGTTCATGGTCTTCAGCTGATTTGGTACAAATCTTCTGAAGCTCTTCACCGTCAAGGATCGTTATCCTTCCCTTTTCTTGCCCGCACCAAACTTCGCAGACGTACTCATCACAGGGGCTGTTCCGGTCATCGGAGTCCTCGGATGAATCCCCCGCAACCTCCGGGCGGGGTTCATTCCCCTGGGGTTTCTTCAGTGGCAGAGCTGCCATGCAGTGAATGGGGATTCCGTTGCCGGTATACACCCGGTTGGGTAGGAGCTCGTGAACTGGAGTCTCCACCGCCGGGTCGTTGTAATGGTAGTGATTAGAGATGTTGTCGTTGTACGCCAAAACTGAGCCATCCGCTAATGCCACTAGAACCCAGTTCGCCCGCGGGACATGGATCATGTTTAAGATGTATCTATTTGAAAAACGTATCTGGTAAGCAGCCCTGTATGTTTTGAAGAGCAATGTTTTAATTACAGTCAACTCTCTCTAAGACGGACACCATCGGGACCGGCATTGACTGTCCGTCTTAGAGAGAGTTTAGATACAGTAAAATGACTGAAAAACGGCGCGAAGGGACCAACACCAGATGTCCGTCTTATAGAGGTGTCCGTCAAGAGAGAATTGACTGTAGACAAAACCTATCCTAGCAGTATGCGGGAAGTTTGTCAGCTCCCACGAGTCTCCTGTAGCTCACTGGCGGTGAGTATAAAACCGCATCAGGAGCGTATCACCCTGGAGCCTCCATCTCCCTTATTAGGCCGTTGACACGGTGTAGTTACACCTTCAGCTATTTTTAGAATTACTTTTGCCGCGAAAATCACCCGTTGCGAGCACGAGGACGAGGTTGTCATTCATGTTTGTTTCAGATTAAAAATAAAACCAAGAATGGACGAGAGGAACGTGGAATAAAACTAGAACGGCGGAACTCGTTACTACGAATTATCACTATTGTCCGCGGACGTACACGGAAATCTTTTCGCGGGAGAACGATTCTAAAAATAGCCGAAGGTGTAACTACGCTGTTGTCATTAATCAGCACAGATAGAGGCTCCGGGGCGATATGCTCCTGACCGCATTCCTCATTTCCCCCCCCCCCCCCCCCCTTCCATATACACAATAATCGCCTTTGTGATGACAATTAAGTCCAGTCTCCTAATAGAATCTTAAGAGAATCACGTGACAAATAAATGTGCAGAAACCTGTTGGACCGGATTGATCCTTGGCAGAGCTGTTTGTACGTCATAGCACAAAACACGTGCAACGTTCCTGACTCGGTCCCAAGCCACACCGTGCTTCCCACACTACAAGCAACCCGGATGCAGGACTTGCCCACAAAAAACTCCTGAGGAACGAAAAAGATTTAAAGCAATGATTTTGGATATAAAGAAAAAAAAGCAGCAGGTTACGTAGAATCAAGAAACACTTTAATCTTTGACCATTCAAATGAAAGACATTCGAATGGTATACTGTTTGTGCTGTATAAGATGGTTCTAACTTTAAACTCTGTGGATGAAATCCTAGTGTGTGACCATTCAAATGAAAGCTATCGAGCAGTACTTTCATACAGTACAGTTTATTATGCCGTACAAGGTGGTTCTAACTTTAAAGTCCGTGGATGAATCCCTAGTGTGTGGCCATTCAAATGAAAGCTATTGAGCAGTACTAATGTGGTACTGTTTATTATGCTGCACAAGGTGGTTCTAACTTTTAGGTCTGTGGATGAAACCCTAGTGTAACTATTCAAACGAAACCTATTGAGTAGTACTTTCATGTGGTACTGTTTATTATGCTGTACAAGGTGATTCTAACTTTTAAGTCTGTGGATGAAACCCTAGTGTGTGACCATTCAAATTAAAGATGTTGAGCAGTACTTTCATGTGCGACTGTTTGTTATGCTGTACAAGGTGATTCTAACTTTTAAGTCTGTGGATGAAACCCTGGTGTGTGACCATTCAAATTAAAGATGTTGAACAGTACTTTCATGTGCGACTGTTTATTATGTTATACAAGGTGGTTCTAACAGACTTAAAAGTCTGTGGATGAAACCTTATAATTAGTGTGTGACCGTTCAAATGAAAGCTATTGTGCAGTTCTTTCATGCGGTACAGTTTATTATGCTGTACAAGGTGGTTGTAACGTTTAAAGTATAAATATGTTACCATTCTAATTAAAGCTATCGAGAAGTACTTTTATGCGGTACAGTTTATTATGCTGTACAATTATGCTATCGAATTTTGAATGAAAACCTGGAGTGTCAACCAAGTGTAGCCATTACAATGGAAGCTGTTATATCAATTGAAATCTTAGTATGAGAACACTAAAAACAAAAAAAGCCGTTCATTGTTATCTGGTCTCATAGAATGATATTAACATAAAAGATCTTAAAACCTTAACCTTTAGTTACCTTTTTGTGATAACATCTCGCACGGCTGTAGCTAAGAACGCTGATTTTTCCTGTACCTATCCCAGCATTCAGCTCGCTTCGACAGAGCCACACCTCGGAACCCACGCTGGCCCTGTCGTCCGCCCCGCGGCTTTGACTGACACGTGACCCAGCGGTAACTGCGCAGTTTATGCCCAGCTAAAGAGGAGAGCAAAGATCGATATGCAGTGTAGGCGTTAACAACGTACGATCGTTTATTTCAAATGCAATACATCGCCGATATAGAGAACAAATCAAACTGTACCCCGTTTAAAGTGCAACTAACCCCCCAAATTTTTTTTTTCTCTTTAAAATCTATCTATTGCCCGATCACGTCTGCGAAAAAATTATCGTGATTGATAAAATCCCCGCGTTTCTACAGTTGTTTAAAGTCAGGCTTTCCATGTTCACCACCGCGCAAATGGGAGTCCTGGGTCGAGCAATGTGACGTCAAAGCAGGAGTGTGATTTATCATGTTTACAAGCATTTGACTGGGAATCCTTCGAGCGTAGATATTCTTTTCGTTATTTCCGAGCCGTTTTATCTTCGAAAGCCACAGAATTTTAACTCAAGCTACAATGCTATGCAGAAATACTTGAGACACTCTCATGATTTCGCGCCGTTTAAAACATTATTGATTTTCTATGTTTGACATCCCCTTCCCCCCTATCAATGTTGTTTTCACGTCAAACTTACGTTCCAATTTTTCGGTTACAACATTGTAATGGGGGGAGGGGGGTCAAAAGAAATAACTTAACACCTCCAGGGAAAAAAAAAATTGAAAGCCAAAGAAGATCGTTTTATACGAGGAGTGTCTCAACCATTTTGCATAGCATTGTCTGATCTAGGTTAATGCCAATTTCTTCCGTACTGAGCGACATTTGGTATTTATCTTTACTCTTCAGAGAGGATATATGAAGGTAGTTTTTTTAAGCAATGCGACTGTCTCCTTCGCATTCATTGCTCACTTTGGCGATGCGAAAACCGGCTCTATGCGCATCCCCGCATTTGCTTAAACTCTGCGAATAGCCATACGGCTAAGTCCGATTACAATGATTTAACATTTTATCGGCATCAAGCCTGTCCTGTAGAAGTTATCTTTTGTTCTGTAAATCACCGTGGGATATATTTTAAATTTCGCAATCTATTGTTACCAATATGATCTTGTTTCATTTGTTTTTGTTTTTTGAACTGATCAGTGTCTTGTTCGTTCTCAAAAGAACCCAAAGTAACATTTTCTTTGGTCTTTCAATCCTAATGAAGTGTGGTTTGCACGCCATATCTTTAGATTTTATCGGACTGCTTTCACTGGCCTACTTTCTTTTATCTCCAGATCCTGGCGTGACATTGAGCTGGAAATGAAACTCGAGACGATCTACACGGTCTACGGTCTACACCATTTAAATAACAATAATATCTTAATTTCTTAATGTTATTCTCTGTAGACCGTGTAGATGTAGACCGTCGCTATTTCTTTCTATTTACTGATTGCAACCCGCTAACTATCTTATTCAATTCCAAACATCGAACATAGTACTATCAGATCAATTTATCGGGTTAAAATTTATTTTTCAGAGAGGAAAAGCGGACATTTTCGGATCTCATATCGACGCCAGATTTCATTCCATTCATGTGACGTCACAGCGCGCGAGCTATAAACGGCCATCATAAGACATCTTTTCACTCTTGAAATGTTCCATAGGAAAGCTAGTTTTCGAGATTAAATGAACTCTAAACAATCGATTTTGTTTATCCAAGTGTGTATTTTGAAAATTGGCCTGATCGTTGTCTACTGTGTTGAAAGGAAAGGAAAGGTGTTTTCGGACAATGCTATGCAGAAATACTTGAGACACTCTCATGATTTCGCGCCGTTTAAAACATTATTGATTTTCTATGTTTGACATCCCCTTCCCCCCTATCAATGTTGTTTTCACGTCAAACTTACGTTCCAATTTTTCGGTTACAACATTGTAATGGGGGGAGGGGGGTCAAAAGAAATAACTTAACACCTCCAGGGGAAAAAAAAATTGGAAAGCCAAAGAAGATCGTTTTATACGAGGAGTGTCTCAACCATTTTGCATAGCATTGTCTGATCTAGGTTAATGCCAATTTCTTCCGTACTGAGCGACATTTGGTATTTATCTTTACTCTTCAGAGAGGATATATGAAGGTAGTTTTTTTAAGCAATGCGACTGTCTCCTTCGCATTCATTGCTCACTTTGGCGATGCGAAAACCGGCTCTATGCGCATCCCCGCATTTGCTTAAACTCTGCGAATAGACATACGGCTAAGTCCGATTACAATGATTTAACATTTTATCGGCATCAAGCCTGTCCTGTAGAAGTTATCTTTTGTTCTGTAAATCACCGTGGGATATATTTTAAATTTCGCAATCTATTGTTACCAATATGATCTTGTTTCATTTGTTTTTGTTTTTTGAACTGATCAGTGTCTTGTTCGTTCTCAAAAGAACCCAAAGTAACATTTTCTTTGGTCTTTCAATCCTAATGAAGTGTGGTTTGCACGCCATATCTTTAGATTTTATCGGACTGCTTTCACTGGCCTACTTTCTTTTATCTCCAGATCCTGGCGTGACATTGAGCTGGAAATGAAACTCGAGACGATCTACACGGTCTACGGTCTACACCATTTAAATAACAATAATATCTTAATTTCTTAATGTTATTCTCTGTAGACCGTGTAGATGTAGACCGTCGCTATTTCTTTCTATTTACTGATTGCAACCCGCTAACTATCTTATTCAATTCCAAACATCGAACATAGTACTATCAGATCAATTTATCGGGTTAAAATTTATTTTTCAGAGAGGAAAAGCGGACATTTTCGGATCTCATATCGACGCCAGATTTCATTCCATTCATGTGACGTCACAGCGCGCGAGCTATAAACGGCCATCATAAGACATCTTTTCACTCTTGAAATGTTCCATAGGAAAGCTAGTTTTCGAGATTAAATGAACTCTAAACAATCGATTTTGTTTATCCAAGTGTGTATTTTGAAATTGGCCTGATCGTTGTCTACTGTGTTGAAAGGAAAGGAAAGGTGTTTTCGGACAATGCTATGCAGAAATACTTGAGACACTCTCATGATTTCGCGCCGTTTAAAACATTATTGATTTTCTATGTTTGACATCCCCTTCCCCCCTATCAAATGTTGTTTTCACGTCAAACTTACGTTCCAATTTTTCGGTTACAACATTGTAATGGGGGGAGGGGGGTCAAAAGAAATAACTTAACACCTCCAGGGGAAAAAAAAAAATTGGAAAGCAAAGAAGATCGTTTTATACGAGGAGTGTCTCAACCATTTTGCATAGCATTGTCTGATCTAGGTTAATGCCAATTTCTTCCGTACTGAGCGACATTTGGTATTTATCTTTACTCTTCAGAGAGGATATATGAAGGTAGTTTTTTTAAGCAATGCGACTGTCTCCTTCGCATTCATTGCTCACTTTGGCGATGCGAAACCGGCTCTATGCGCATCCCCGCATTTGCTTAAACTCTGCGAATAGCCATACGGCTAAGTCCGATTACAATGATTTAACATTTTATCGGCATCAAGCCTGTCCTGTAGAAGTTATCTTTTGTTCTGTAAATCACCGTGGGATATATTTTAAATTTCGCAATCTATTGTTTACCAATATGATCTTGTTTCATTTGTTTTTGTTTTTTGAACTGATCAGTGTCTTGTTCGTTCTCAAAAGAACCCAAAGTAACATTTTCTTTGGTCTTTCAATCCTAATGAAGTGTGGTTTGCACGCCATATCTTTAGATTTTATCGGACTGCTTTCACTGGCCTACTTTCTTTTATCTCCAGATCCTGGCGTGACATTGAGCTGGAAATGAAACTCGAGACGATCTACACGGTCTACGGTCTACACCATTTAAATAACAATAATATCTTAATTTCTTAATGTTATTCTCTGTAGACCGTGTAGATGTAGACCGTCGCTATTCTTTCTATTTACTGATTGCAACCCGCTAACTATCTTATTCAATTCCAAACATCGAACATAGTACTATCAGATCAATTTATCGGGGTTAAAATTTATTTTTCAGAGAGGAAAAGCGGACATTTTCGGATCTCATATCGACGCCAGATTTCATTCCATTCATGTGACGTCACAGCGCGCGAGCTATAAACGGCCATCATAAGACATCTTTTCACTCTTGAAATGTTCCATAGGAAAGCTAGTTTTCGAGATTAAATGAACTCTAAACAATCGATTTTGTTTATCCAAGTGTGTATTTTGAAATTGGCCTGATCGTTGTCTACTGTGTTGAAAGGAAAGGAAAGGTGTTTTCGGACAATGCTATGCAGAAATACTTGAGACACTCTCATGATTTCGCGCCGTTTAAAACATTATTGATTTTCTATGTTTGACATCCCCTTCCCCCCTATCAATGTTGTTTTCACGTCAAACTTACGTTCCAATTTTTCGGTTACAACATTGTAATGGGGGGAGGGGGGTCAAAAGAAATAACTTAACACCTCAGGGGAAAAAAAAAATTGAAAAGCCAAAGAAGATCGTTTTATACGAGGAGTGTCTCAACCATTTTGCATAGCATTGTAGATATGTCATCTAGTGACTCAAATTCGGAGTCTAGTTACAATTCGGAGGACTATGGCACAAAAATGTTGAGATCGAAGTGGAAGATGCACGGGTCGCAAGCTTCCCGTGATGATCGAAGCACACAGATGGGATGGCTTTCGCTTATGCCGACGAACCGTATGTGGACGAGGAATGGCCGAAGAAATACGAAAAGGAGGAAGAAGAAGAAGACAAGAAGCTAGAGGAAGCAATTCAAGCTAGACTTGACGGCAAAGAAAGAGTGGATTCTTGGTTAGTCTTATCACTAATACTTGTCAAACCAGATGTAAACAAATAGATTCGCAATCGATACTTCAAGCAGCAATGAGTAAGATATCTTCTTGGATGAACTGCCCGGTCACCTGGAATGGACAACTAAATGCGAAAAGGAGGTCAAAGCGAACGAAGAGTCGAAAAGAAAGCACAAAGGACCGCTTAGATAGCACTGAAGAAGTCAGTCAATGGTAAGCAATTATTGTCACCTATAGTACTCCCATGCATCGATATGCGCGAGCCGTATGATCATTTATATTTTTGCTTTAGCGAGTATGTATTTTGTAAAGCAATGGTTATTCTGTTAAATGCCAGCTTTTCACCATTTAGAGGGTTTTGATTTTTACAAAAGCCAAGTAACTGTCGCAGTTTTCTCTCGCTCGCGGCTTTTTTCGATCGATTGAAAATCGGCTTACTCGGGCCTGGAAATTGAAGCCATAAAAAAACAAGCTGAAAGGAAACAAGCCACATCACTACAGTTTTGACATCCTCAAACGTTTGTCGTTGCTACTCCAAATAACCACCATAGTGAACTAAGTTAATTTTGAAGTAAAAAAACGTCAAATAAATAGCACTTTTTAAACCTCGATAAGCGAAGTGGACCTGTTCCCTCTGTAGATATTACGATGAGTATACGGTTTATCGCACTGCTTATTTCCCGGCCTCAGAAAAACTTTTGGAGTTCAAATCTTTTGTCATTTTTCCTATTTTATCCTTCGAAAGAAATTCGTCTTTGACTTTCATCAATATTCCTGAAATTGCTTCGCACGAGGGTGAAATGTTAACGCCATTACAGATGCGCGATACTACGGATGAATGCTCGGATATAAATTTCTACGCTCGCGCTACTGAATTTCATGGGCTTACATTTCTGGCTATAGCGATGGTAGAGATAGGTTCTCGGTAACATTTGGTGGCTAGTTGGGTTGGCTTCGACCGGGTTAAATAGCCTTTGGAAGTCAGCCTGCTAGAAGTGCGCGGACAAATTCTAGACGGAGTTCTTCGTTCGCTTGAGTTTACATCCACCGTCTTTTTCGTATTTTCTCGACGATCGCTCTAGAATGGTATAGTATACCTTTCTCTAAATCTGGGGTGTTACTGCAACGGCCAATAACGTACCTGGAAGGCGTTTCTACACACTTTTCGAATGTGTATCGCATCTTCCTGAAGGAAATGAGTGGACGCGAAGGATCAAAGGCTCCTGAGTTGACGTCACTAGCCGCTAAATTCATTCCCAGTCAAAAACGCGGCCGTGAACAAAAATGGCGGCGTTTTTGGTCACTTTTCCGGGCACAGAAAATCGAGGATTCAACCAAATCCCAAAAAAATTTCGCAGTTAAGTTTCAAATAACAAGTACATTTATTTAAGCGAATAAAAATTTTTGGGGTTAGTTGCACTTTAAGGTAATTCCATCGAAATAAAAGTTACACAAGAAAGTTTCTGAAACTTTCCCCAGTTGAACATTGCGATGTAATGTTTCAAAATACAGAATAAAAAGAATAGGTCACCAGCCCCGCGAAAGAGATATAATCGACTAAAAATACCTCATAATTCCTTACAAAATCAACCAAAACCACGTATTTTTTCATGTTTCCAGTGATTATTAATTTTTCTGGACTAGGAATTGGTCTATACTCCTTGTATAGGAAGATGATTACTAGACTTAAAATATGCGAAAAATGATAGCTCACCACGCTCATTTACGAGAAAACGATCATTTACCTCACTGGCGAGCATTGCCACAAAGAAAAAGCCGCCATGTTTTTTAATGTGCGCGCGCTAATTACGCGCGAAATTATGCGCTTTTGACAGCGTTTTCAAACGATTCGATTTTCCTCGTCGCCGTGTAAACGGGAGGCGTAACCACATCGAAAACGATGCGTTTTCAAATGAAACCGTGTCCATGTAAACGTTGGCCTATATAAGGAACTCCTATCTAACTCACGGACCTTGTGGAATCACGTATACACAGAGGTCTATAACTAGAGTTTCCATCTAACATTGCGCGCGGCGCCCATCAGATTCGCAAGTTAGGCTATTTTTAGACACTTTTCGCGCGAAACCAGCAGCCAATCACGCACCATGCCTGACAAATATGGTCATTGAACGCGCTAGCTCGACAATTTTTGTTCAAGACGGTTTGTTTCGTCGATTGAAAAGATGGCTAAAATCACTGCCTTGGCCCTTCTAAATCAAACAAAAGTTAATTCTACTAAATAATGCACGAAGTTTGGAACGAAATATTTAATGGGAAATGCCTGTAAAATGTACAACTAATGCGACTGAAACAGCACTAAAGGCAGCCTGAAATTAATTTAACGGGAAGACCGCGGACACAATTAATTCGTCCAAAGAATGAAAACCTGCTTACAACACAAGTTTAAGCTTAGTCTATTCAGTATTGTTACCTTGTATTTCGACGAGGCTTGTCAATTCCAGCTGAATTAAGTTTTAAAATCAGCACAATAAATATCCATGGATCAGTTAAGCCGTTATAAGCTTATCTTAAAAGCCGTGGCAAACGAGGAAACATTGTTGCAGAAACATTGTTGCGGACGCAAATGTTTCGGCGAGCAAACGGGAAACATTTGTTGCGGGCGCAAAATGTTTCTGAAAGAAGCGTCCTCAACAAATGTTGCGTGCGCGGGCAAACGGGGAAACATTTGCGTCCACAACAATGTTTCCTCGTTTGCCACGGCCTTAAGCTTACGGCAGTTCGTCAAGCGTTCGTGACAGTCAATCATTCAAAGATCACTTCACAGTGAAATTCTCTTTCTTTCCATCCATGTAGACATTGAGGGTTTCCTTTGTTCTTTTACTTCAATGAACTTGATTTCAAGCTCAGTTCGTTAATTCTGTAGTCGCGCAAGTTTTGCCCGCCGTATAAACAAGTGAAACCTTCGCTGTTCGGCTGCGTATAGCTGTCCATTCAACTTGTAAAATGAATATAATGTTCAGCTCCACAATTATTTCGAATCTTCCCATGTTAAGCTAAACCATCTGCACAATTTTCCAGAATATACGAAACTTTGGAGAGATTGAACGAAGATTAATCCGCGGAGAAACCTTTGTCTTTTCATTCAACTTTCGACAACTTGCCAACTGGACAACGCGCCAAGTTTTGCCGCCGAATTCATACAAATCATGCTTCATTTAGATTGAACTGAAAAATCACTCAGTCGATTTATAGTTTTACAAAAAGTATACCGAAGTTTGACCTAAATTTAGTGAAGTATTTAAACAATTATTACATTCTGCTGTGACGCTTTTCGCTTTTCCTTGGCCGGCAAAGTTTCTGCCTTTGCGTACGCTCGCATATTAAAAATGGTTCAATGTGATTGGCTGCTGGTTTCGCGCGAAAAATGTCTAAAAATAGCCTAACTGCGAATCTGATGGGCCAAGACCCAATACCAGAGATGGAAACCTCTAGTTATAGACCTCTGGTATACATAACGAATTCCATAACGAATTGTAATACATAACGAGTTTCGTTGCTTTAGGCGAATTTACTGTAAATACAGAGGTTAATCAGCGGAAAGTTGTGTAATACGACTGGGTATTTTTACGAGTCAGTTTTTATTTTTTCGAGCCTTTAGGACTGTGAGGAGAAATTAGAGGTTCATCTCTCCTGGGAATTCAAGGGTTCGACTGACCTGCTTGTCGAAAGTGATGACGTCAGAGAGGCGAGGAAATTCCGTAGCAGAAGACAGGAGGGAGATGTGATGTGATGGCGGCCTCCTGTCGGCTTCCTGTTGCCAGCACCACGCCATTAGATCAAGCACAAACACTGGCGCCTTCTTGTCCTACAAAAGTTCATTACCTTCGTATTAGTTGGATGATCTGTCTCTAAGCCTGCGTTGCTTATCAGGCCGGCGCTCATCTCCGGTTTCTGTAGCATGAAGCGACCAGGAGTGTTGCTACTCCCCTGGGATGGGATGCTAGTCCATCGTAAGTTACCCCACCCCACCCTCCATCCCCCAGCATTTTTGTAACCGGTACCCATTTATACTCCTGGGTGGAGAGAGAGGCACTGTTAGAGAAAAGTGTCTTGCCCAACAACACAACACAATGACCGGACCTGGCCAGACGGGGACCTCTCGATCCAACACACTAACCATTCGGCCACCGCGCAGTTGTCTCTTTTTCAACCTCGTTCCCAGGGTCTCTCTTCTTCCCGCAAAAAGCATCAGAAAAGAGAGGGTCTCTTTTCTGATGCTTTTGGCGGGAAGAAGAGAGACCCTGGGAACGAGGTTGTCTCTTTTTCTGTGGCCTTAGTACTCTGTACAAATGACATCATGGAAAGTTTATCATCTGAGAATCATGAAAGCGAAAACTTTAACTGTCAAAATGTTCCAACATAGTAATTCGTTTAGCCTCGAATATGACATGTTTCAGGGACAGGGCAGTGTGACGTCGTAAAAACGTAGGCCATTTCTGAGTTGCCCGAGGATCAGCGTGACAGAGTAAAAACGCATCCTTACATGACAGGCCTCGTTTTGAAACAGAGGCACAAAAGACAGCTCGGTAATGGCCTACTTGGGCAACAACGTTACAGACATCGCAAGGTATTCTTAAAAAGCGCAACATGTTGCCGTGACAAATATATGTTGCGTTACATGTTAAAATCCTCTCAGTAGCGCCATCTTTAAGCATACTATTACAGTCTTACGCGTTACAGACAAACCTTGGCTGTTAATGGCGGGCGGTGACCCTCCACAATAAGCTGTTTCACTTGGGCTGGGTTGAGATCATTAAACGGCTGGTGTAACGTCACCAGCTCATAAATGTACATTCCAAACGAAAACGAGTCCACTTTGTCCGTGTACAGCTCCTTCCCGACATACTTTTCAATCTCGGGGGCCATAAAACCAGGAGTACCACCCAGCCCCTTCATTCCCGCCAGTGCCGCTGACCGGCTGATACCGTAGTCAGCCAGCTTGATGGTGACTTGGTGTTGCAATTGACCTGGGCCGGAGGGAGCTGGGAACGACCACACTAAAATGTTCTCTGACTTGAGGTCTCGATAGATGATGTGATGTCGATGTAAATACTTCAAGGCTGAAGCACACTGGAGATGGAAGAGAAAATAGTTGTTAGAGCGGTTTTCAATTGAGTGCCGAAAGTAATCACTGAATTGCTTTGGTTTTGCTTTACTACGCTCTGTTATTGGTTTAAAAAACCGTGCCACCTACTCAACCAATCAGATGCAAAACCAAAACCGATCGCGACTGGGTCGTACGCGTTTTCCCGTGCTTGGCGCCGGTTACGTGTATTTGCCTCCGAGTTCTCATTGGTTCATTGTGCTGTTTCCGTTTGTTGTGATTGGCTATTCAGATTGTAATTGCTTTGGTCTTGGTTTCACGACACTTAATTGAAAACCGCTCTAAGAGTACAACAGGGGCGATCTTTTTTAGCATAAATTTACCGAAAATTAAATTTAGTCTGCGTGGCGAAAATTGACAGCGACTATGCCATTTAATAACTGTAGCAAATATGCGTGGAAAGAAATGATGGTAAACATTAAGCTTGGTAGAAATACGAGAAAGAAATTGCAGCTCAGTGGTAGAAGCGTCCAACCGCAGTCGTAGGTTCTACTCCTGTTGGGAGAACTCGGAATTCGTTTTTCCGAGTAGCTTGTGTCACTGACGGAACAATATCTTTGAACGAGATATTTCCTTTTGAAAACTGATAATTTAACAGCCAGATAGCCTGTTCCAGGCTCTCGGATAGTGGGGTCGAAGCGCGGCCATTCTTTTTCGCTTCGTCCCCACTATCAGAGAGCCTGGAACAGGCTAACAGCAAGACAAATGTCTGTAAATGTTGAGCAGAGTTCAGCATGTTATTGAAAGCCGCAGTAATATTAGAAAAATTAGTTTGAGAACGTTCAGATCAATACCTGTACAATACATTTCTGCATGACGTAGGCATTGAGACGGACTCCAGCTCTCTTGTAGTTAGCGAGGATTCGGTCCAAGGCCCCTTGAGGTGCGAATTCCAAGACCATGCAGAACGGGTTGAGACAGTAACCTAGCAACGACACGATATTCTGATGCCTCAAGGGAAGTAGAATGGCCATCTCCTGACGCACGGTCCTTTAACAAATCAATCAATCAATCAATCAATCAATCAATCAATCAATCAATCAATCAATCAATCAATCAATCAATCAATCAATCAATCAATCAATCAATCAATCAATCAATCAATCAATCAATCAATCACCTATTTACTCCGTCTCACATTATGAAATTACTATGTCACGATATAGACCTTATTCATAAATGGCGGCCGATTAATTATTCTTTTATATTCATGCTAATCAGACCCCCTAGCCTCGTTAGTATACATGTGCAAAATTCAAATAATTTTTACTCTAAAATGAGGCTAGGGAGGCTGATTAGCATAAGTTTAAAAGAATAATTAATCCACCGCCATTTATGAATAAGGTATATTTTAAGTCATTTTTGCGAAGTGCAAAATCCCCTTCAAACTGAAGAAAGCCTCAAAATAAAAGTTTACTAAAGTCGAAAAACGGAATGGGCAACGAGATACTCTGGGATAAAGTGTTCTGCCATGACAGGATTCTTGTACTTCCGGTTTTAACTGCGCATGTGTGCGTCCCTTTGAACAGCTCCATCTTTTTTCCTAATTTTTCTAAGGAAAACTGAATAGCCTCGTGGAATAAAGACTCCATGTTCGACTGAAAGGGACGCACACAGGATTCTTGGATTTCCGGTTTTACTGTGCATGTCATGGCGGAACGCGTTATCCCAGAGTATCCGCTCGTTTCCTATTCCTCCAGATAAGGGTAACGAGGGCTCTGGGAACGAGATTGCAGTCAGAAACGAACGAAGTCCAATACAAAATACACACAATGTATTTATTCTCACCTATACGCATCGTTCAGTGCCATAGTTGGATTTTCTCTCAAAGCTCTCATGGCCGCTGCAGCCATTTGCGCTTCTTCTGGTGGCGCCTCGTCACCCACCTCATTGTTCAGCGGCATCTTCATGGCGATAGTTATTGGGTCCCCGGATTCTTGCCTCAGTTCCCCGCGGAATACTGAACCGAACGTTCCTTTACCCAGAAATTTACCTCTTGTGATGTCTGACGCTTTAATGTTCATGTTTGGAGCGATGTCTTCGAACATCTGAAGACGGACGAAAATTAGAGTTTAAAAACACTCATCAATTCGACTGTTGTTCTTATTTGATCTTTAATATATAAGCCGGGGGGGGGGGGGTGGGGGGGGGAAGGGAATCCCATATAAAAGTGAAGGGGTGATCGTCGTACCTTTTAGGAGGTTAAATTTCGTGGTTTGGTAACGAAATCTAAAATGGCCACTACAGTCGAACCCGTATTAAGCGGCCACCCTCGGGGAAATGGCAAGTGGCTGCTTAGCCTTAATAGGGGTTGGCCGCTTAATAGGGTTCGTCAGAAATAAGCATAAGGTGGTGGTACTTCATTTGAATACAAACGCGCTTGGAGGCTTGTTACATCACATCACGTAGAAGCCTGTCATCAATTTTTATTCAATTTCGGACCCTTATCTGTCATCAGCTTTTTCAAAACAAGGCTAAACTACGTGTATTAAATTCTTGGTGGCCGCTAAATAGGGGTAACAATAATAGGAGAACCCTCATCAGGACGGCCAAAAGATGGCCGTGGTCGCTTATTAGAGGTGGCCGCTTAATAGGGGTTTTATTTATAGTATTATTATACTTACAAGAGTTTCGGGACTTTGATCACTGGCCGATGAAAATGAATTCGAGCCGCCACACCCACAAAGCGTTATTTTGATACTTTTTTAGGAATTCTTTTTAAAATTTCCGACGATCACCCCCGGGGGCACATAAGTCACAGGAAAGTCCATTAAAATCCGCTCTATCTTGTTATTTAATCTTTGCCTGCGAAAAATTGTCAGTAGACTGAGGTACAAAATGTTGGAAAAAAGTTTTTTGGGGAAAAAGCTCCAAGGACTAGAATACATACAGCATCCGGAGCAAGTTCCTTGAGCTCCAGCTGACCATGCACGGTACATTCCACGGGCTCAGAGTTGTACGCAGCAAGCACACATTCTTCAAACTCAAATGAATAAATGACCATGTCATCCTTGGTCGGCCGCTTGCGGAATGAGCCGTATTTACAGGAACCACGATTAAAGCTCTCCGTACTGTCAGTACTCCCTGAGGAATGAAAAACACAAGAGAAAAAAATGAGAAAAGGAACAAGGAACTGACACGGTGGGCAATGAACGGACATTGACGCAAGGGCAACCTCGTTCCCAGGGTCTCTCGTCTTCCCAACAAAAGCATCAGAAAAGAGACCCATGCTTTTGGCGGGAAGAAGAGAGACCCTGGGAACGAGGTTGAACCAAGGGAAGGTTACATTTCTTGGGCGAATGACGACAACGACAACAAGACCGTCACTAAACCGTCACTCACTAAACAAAAGGTTTTAATGAGCAATACAATGAATGGTACAGCACGTGCGTTATACATCTTGGTACATTTTTTAGTCGTCCTCTGCCAAAAAAGAAAAAACAACAACGTGGAATAACTAGATAGTAAACGTTTTTAGGAGAACGTAAACCATGGCGCGAATTTTCCATATTAGAGAGCTTAAGAGCGGCCCTCTGTAATTATCGCCCGGAGGCGTGCAAAATGAAAAAAATCGAAATTCCTCAAACTTTTTCCAGAATATAGGTCTAGTTAAACTATTGCTAGAAAAATAACTTTCAGTTCCATCAGATTTTTTATTTTGGGACGAACGGCGCCCATAACGGTTTTCGGCTCTCGCATCAGTTTTCACGGGGTGAATACAACACATTACTAAACGTCTCCTAAAAAAATAGGCAAAGGAAATATCCAAACACTGTATAGTTTATTGAAAAGAAGACACATTGGTTAATTGGTTAAATGGTTATTTATACAATTTGATAGCAAACTTAATATTTGAGCAAATTTTAAAGTTTTAGCTTATTTTGACGATTTTGGCAAGGCAAAATTAAGCCTAAATTGAGAGGTAAAAAAACCTAATTGGTACATGGCGTGGGGTTATAAAACTATAACTCAATGAAAGAGCAATGTTTCTTCTACAAATATATGTAATAACATTTTTGGGCTACTGAAACTACGAAATTTGAGAGGGCCAAACAAAAGTGCTCCCGAGGTCAAAAATTACCTTTCCGTGTCACGAAATGCGTATAGCTAAAATACACAAGTCACACTGGAAAAATTCTAAGATAGATTTCACTAAATAGTTTGTGCTACTGTGGAAGGCTAGCTATTCTTAGATAGATAACGTCTTGATTTCTGGTAAATTTGTGTAAAATCTTAGCTTTTAGAGGTTAATTTGCAGCCACTAAAAATTAATGTAATTATTTTCGGTCCGAAATTCACGAAATGAAAGGAATTCACGGCACAAGACTATTTCCATCACTCTTCTATATATTAACAAAACCTATAATAAGTGAGACATAATATCGAACTATTTACAGTTAATAATGGCATCAGTACCTGTGAAGTCTTGGAATTGAAATGTAAGCGCCAACGGTGCTCAATGTTTGTGCTTCATGTTTGCCAGAATCAACAGAGATTGCGTTACACAATTCACGGATCCAACTTTATCGTGGGTGGGGGCGGGGGGGGGGGGGGGGGGGGAATAATCATTACATTACAGTCGTGTTTTTTTCGTAATATTTGTGAGAACATATGTATCATATACCTTATTCTCACTTATTTTCGTGAGTATTTATTTTCGCGATGTAGCAAAAACGCGAAAACTGAAAGACGATATTTTCGCAACATATTTTAAAAATAAAGCCTCGCGAAATACGGATCAGTCGATTTAGCCAAATAAGTACGCGCCGAAATCAGTGAGAATATTAAACAATAGACATTCATGGAGGGGTGAGCGGATGTGACCAACGGCCCGTGGTTGCGAGGAAGCTCGTAGGTGAGTGGCCGGTTTGGGACTGTTCAGAAACCGCCACTGTAAACAGTTCATTTCCGGTTTCGAATCATTCAACCATCAACCATGGCATCGCGTGGCTACTCTGCGTTGGTCGGAGGGTTTTGTGGTTGCAGTAGGTCTAACCCCGCGAATGCAATGTGCGTGACAATCCAGAGTTGCGGCAAGGATGTAAAAAGTCATTTGAAGTATTTCACCTGTCACGATTCAACTTTCACTTACACGAAACATTGCTTAAGGTAGAGCCTAGGAAGCCGTTGGTCACACCCGCTCACCCCTCCATGAATGTCTATCGTTTAATATTCTCACTGATTTCGGCGCGTACTTATTTGGCTAAATCGACCGATCCGTATTTCGCGAGGCTTTATTAAACCGGGCGTGGGCCTGGGGCCCAGCCCGGTTAGTAAAATAGCTTCTGTTTTTTTTTTTGTCGTGATTTACTTATACCTCTACTCCGCCAAAGTACTAGGAGGAGAGCTAGGGGTGAGTATGAATATATATGAATATATATGAATGTATTCGCCTTGTGAAAGATTTTCTCGGCAAAGAACGAAGCCCGGACTCGAGAGAGCGGCGGAAATCGAGCCTATGTGAAAGTTGGACTGGTCCAAATAAATATTAATTTAGGACCGCGTAAACACATCGGAGCGGCGTACAGATTTCGCAACGTCGGTGAGTTTGACTCGTCAAAATATTAAATCATTGTACTCACTACTAGGTGGACACACTAGGAGCGCCATTAGATCAATTTTTTTATCAAGGCTACGTTACATTTCGTCAGGGTCATAATATTGTCCTGTTTGTTTTGTGTGAAATACATTTCTTTTCCGTAAAGGAAAACAGAAACTTGCCCAGACTCGCAGATTTATGTAAACAGAAACTTGCTGAGACGTGCAGATTTATATTTGGACGATTGCGTCATAGGGTCACGTCGAATCGTGACTTGAAGAGATTGTCTGTGAGGTGCGTACGTACATCATACACTAGAAGCGCCATTAGATCAAATTTTTTATCAAGGCTACGTTACCTTTCGCCAGGGTCATAATATTGTCCTGTTTGTTTTGTGTGAAATACATTTCTTTTCCGAAAAGGAAAACAGAAACTTGCCCAGACTCGCAGATTTATGTAAACAGAAACTTGCTGAGACGTGCAGATTTATTATTTGGACGATTACGTCATAGGGTCACGTCGAATCGTGACTTGAAGAGATTGTCTGTGAGGTGCGTACGTACATCACATACAGCTGTTTCGAGAAAGGTTGTCGGAAAAAAGCGCACGCGACACGCGACAATCCCGAAAGGTAATCTGGGAAATGATCAGCAAGGTACGTTCCTGACACTGTAGCTGTCGAACCTACTTTTGTTGCTTTCTTTTAGCACTCGCAAACATACGTCCATGGCGTCTCGTGCCATTTTCTCAGATTTCCCTGAAATGCTGAAGTCAAGGAACCGTGAACTTAAAACTACCCACAATACCTTTCGGGATTGTCGCGTGCGCTTTTTACGACAACCTTTCTCGAAACAGCTGTACACTGGAAGCGCCATTAGATCAATTTTTTTATCAAGCTACGTTAGATTTCGCCAGGGTCATCCTTTGCCTAAATGATATTTTATGAATATTGTCCTGTTAAATAATTGTCATTTTGTGTGAAATACATATCTTTTCCGTATATTTTCTGAGAAAAACAGAAACTTGCTGAGAAATGCAGATTTATAAATAAGGACGATTACGTCATGGGGTCACATGAGTCACGTCTAACTGTGACTTGAAGAGATTTCGCAACGTCTGTGATAAACCAGGGTCGCCGTTAGGTCAAATTTCATATCAAGCTATTACTTTTGATTTGAACATGAATACTCTGCTGTTTATTTAGTGTGAAATACATTACTTTTTCGTGTTGGTGCAGCAATTCACTTCCTTGTATGCAGAAGATTTATAAATAACAACCATTACGTTACAATATCACATTTTGACTCACACAATTTGTCGAACTGTGACTAGAATAGCTGCGAATGATGATGGTGCAACGCGGAACGTCTGCGATTGATGGTTCAAACACCGATTCGTACCTATGTTGTCGTGTTTTTTCCTCTTATTCAAATTTGGCTTTATATTGAGGAATGATCTTCAAAGACTGCTCAGAGGCAAGAAAATTGAGAGTAGGCACTATACGCAAACATCAGACTTCAGCGTGACTGCCGTGACTAATCTGATAGATTTCAAGCAAGAAAGCAGGTAAAACGGCTTGCTTGCTTGATAAAAAAAGCCCGGTTATGTTTTCTTCGAAAATTATTGTTTTTAAAATATTTGCGAAAATATCGTCTTTCAGTTTTCGCGATTTTTGCTACATCGCGAAAATAAATACTCACGAAAATAAGTGAGAATAAGGTATATGATACATATGTTCTCACAAATATTACGAAAAAACACGACTGTAATGTAATGATTACTCTCCCCCCCCCCCCCCCCCCCCCCCCCCGCCCCCACCCACGATAAAGTTGGATCCGTGAATTGTGTAACGCAATCTCTGTTGATTCTGGCAAACATGAAGCACAAACATTGAGCACCGTTGGCGCTTACATTTCAATTCCAAGACTTCACAGGTACTGATGCCATTATTAACTGTAAATAGTTCGATATTATGTCTCACTTATTATAGGTTTTGTTAATATATAGAAGAGTGATGGAAATAGTCTTGTGCCGTGAATTCCTTTCATTTCGTGAATTTCGGACCGAAAATAATTACATTTTAGTGGCTGCAAATTAACCTCTAAAAGCTAAGATTTTACACAAATTTACCAGAAATCAAGACGTTATCTATCTAAGAATAGCTAGCCTTCCACAGTAGCACAAACTACTTAGGGAAATCTATCTCAAAATTTTTCCAGTGTGACTTGTGTATTTTAGCTATCCGCATTTCGTGACACGGAAAGGTAATTTTTGACCTCGGGAGCACTTTCGTTTTGGCGCTCTCAAATTTCGTAGTTTCAGTAGCCCAAAAATGTTATTACATATATTTGTAGAAGAAACATTGCTCTTTCATTGAGTTATAGTTTTATAACCCCACGCCATGTACCAATTAGGTTTTTTTACCTCTCAATTTAGGCTTAATTTGCCTTGCCAAAATCGTCAAAATAAGCTAAAACTTTAAAATTTGCTCAAATATTAAGTTTGCTATCAAATTGTATAAATAACAATTTAACCAATTAACCAATGTGTCTTCTTTTCAATAAACTATACAGTGTTTGGATATTTCCTTTGCCTATTTTTTAGGAGACGTTTAGTAATGTGTTGTATTCACCCCGTGAAAACTGATGCGAGAGCCGAAAACCGTTATGGGCGCCGTTCGCCCAAAATAAAAATCTGATGGAACTGAAAGTTATTTTTCTAGCAATAGTTCAACTAGACCTATATTCTGGTAAAGTTTGAGGAATTTCGATTTTTTCATTTTGCACGCCTCCGGGCGATAATTACAGAGGGCCGCTCTTAAGAGCTGATGTCTGTAATTATCAACCGGAGGCATACAATAGGGAAAATACAAAAATTCTCAAAAAAATTCACAAGATAGCCCTTGGTGAACTATTACTAAAAATATATGTTTTACTTCAATCCGGTCATTATTTTCGAGATAGGGAGGTAATCTTGGTTTTGCAGCTCTCGGACCGGTTTTTAGGCATCTGACACCGCACATTGTGGAGACGTTGTTTTGAAACTCAAAACAATTTTATTCCGAGAAACAAATTACTCATCAGATTAAATAGATAATAAGATATATTTTGAGTGGTTATTTTATCAATTTGAATTAAAATTGAATATTTGGAAGATTTTTCATTATTTACAATATTTTAAGCAATTTCTTGCAATGCAAAATTGACGAAATTGAGAGGCTAAAATCATTGACTGGTACACAGCCTAGAGTATAGAGACTTATACCACGTGAAAAGAGCATTATTTCTTCTTTTAAAATCTGTTTTCAAAACCATGGGCAACTTAAAAGAAGAATTTTGAGGCCGCGAAATACAAGTAGTACTTTTGTGTAATTTGAGCTTTTCCGTCACGGTATTCCGATGCTAAAACTCAGATAAACACAACATTAAAACATTTTGGAACAACAGAAGTTTAATAATACTTGCTATCAGGCACCAGCACATGTTACAAGACTATTTTCTGTGATTTGCTACCGCTTTTTGACAATAATAAAATAATTTAGCTATTTTATTCGACCTTGAGTTCCAAAGCGTACACAAGTCACGTAACGTTTGTCAAAGTCAACTTGAAATCAAATCAAATCGGAACATTTTGCACTCTGAAATTACTGTTTAACACACAGAACAATAGCTATGAGTGCTTTGTTATTCGTACCTTAGATTGGACTTTCTGGATATTGAAGAAATCCATGAGATAAATCGGGAACAACATCTGTTGGCTGTTTAATTAAATACGCGGTTTCCGAATTCGTTCAGAGATTGCGTTACATGCATTACAGTGGGAGACCGCTGTAATGTTATTTCGATTATGGGCTCCGAGCGAATTGTTTTTAAAAATTTTTGGAAATTTCACAACCGAATGGCCACAATGCATTAGTTTGATTAACGTCACCGGATTTAGAAATTTTGAAAGAAATTAATCCAGGACCCTGTACTCAAAGGACAAGTGCAAGAATGGGTTGTCGACATATTCCCAAGTGCCCTGCGTAACGTCCGCTGGACGTCAAGGTCAGACCCCCCCCCCCCCCCCCCCCCCCAATAACGTCCACTTGGAATTTTGATGTCCAATCTTTTTCTAGAGTAGCTTGCAAGCAGGCTCGCGTTTGGGCCCATACGCGAGCGACGAAAGTCGTGAGATTTACGTGCGATACAGCAATCACATGTGTAAGTGAAATGAAATTGTTCTCATTTGTTCTCATATTTTACTAACAAAGAAATGCCTCATTTTTTTTTTTTGCTCAAAATACCCCACGCTCACGTTCAAATATTCCCCCCCCCCCCCCCCCCCCCCAAACGTCCAGTGGAGGGGCACTTGGGATTATGTCGACGGCCCCTAACCATCATCAGTTCATTCAGTAGTAAAAAAAAGTGCAAGTGCGACCTAACCATCATCTAACTTCATTATAGTAAAAAAAGCCAGGAATGAACAAAATCAGTGGAACTAGTCATTGTCAGAGGATGTTCCAAAACTCGGAAACAGTGCAATATCTTAGACCTTCGTGCAAGAACACGACCCAACAAGATCCGCGTTAAGGGAGGACCGGGTTAGGGGAGGACCGTGCCTGGAGTAGGGGAGGACCGCGTTAGGGGAGGACCGCGTTAGGAGATACAAAATGAAAACCATTGAACTCCAGCACGGACTACACTGACCACATAATGTGCGAATCCAGTAAATTGTTATATTGCTTACCACATTACAGCAATAAGACCAGCCACAGCATTCTAAATTGTGCGCATGTGCGGGATTTATATACCCTTGCTTAAAATCTGCCTCGTTTTCAGGTCTTCTGAAGACAGAAGGTCCGCTAATAAACGCGTCCAATAATTTTTCGCGTTTATTTAATGAATATTCCTCTGGTAGCATGAGAGCAAACAAAAGCGTTACAGTAATTATGCATTGCGAGACCAACCACCGCACGGAAATCGAATTATTGGCTTAACGTATCTGACTGTAAATCGCAGACTTTCTCGCGGGACGCGCCATGGAAGGCGGCTGTATTCGCAGGCTAGGTATAAAACAGCGCGAGCACTCGTGAGTGTTCCGAAAGTTATCGCTTTCCGACGCAATAGCACTTATACTACGAGCAGCATCGATCGGGAAAAATTGCCACGCGAAAACAGTGGTGGCGAGGATCACTCACTACTCGCGGTCATTGCGCACCTCGCCTCCAATGTTTCCTGCCAGCCTGAAATGTCAGTTTCTCTCCAGTTTATAGGTTTACCCGGAGCGTAGACTACCAGCAGTCCCTCTTCCCTTAGTCCTTCTAGCGAGAAGAGCGAGAGGGGGAAATCCCCGATTTCACATTCAAACCTCTTTTGCTTGGTTTGTTTGTTGCCCCGTTTCAGACCACGTGATGTTACTCTAGAGACTTGTTTCTTTCATATTGAATCATATTCACGTGTACATCAACACAATTTTTTTAGAGAAAATCATGATTCGAAATGGGCAATTTATACATTATACAAAGCTAATTTTTTTTATTTAATTCGATATCATGTTACAAATGAGAATCGGAAAATAAAAAACATTTTCCGGGAAAAGGGAATCTAAAAATAAGCCAGTAGTTTCTTGTTCCGGGTAATCAGTTCTTCTTCCTGACAAAGGGTTAGTGCGGCACTTTTCTGAAACTTTTCTAGCACTTGTAGCTGTTTCTGGTTTGTTTCTAATAAAAATGTTTTTATTTTCTTTGGGTTATACTGACATATCATTTAGAAATTAAAATGTCGTAAAGAAAAAAGTTACATTTATTTAAAGATTTACTAGCATGACATTAGTACTCGTATTGTGATTGTCTGTGATCTTTTACACAGTTGGGGATGCAATAATTTATGCGTATGAGAAATGTCGACGATTATTTTGTTCATTAAACAAAGAAATCTCACGCTATTATCGTCATTATGAGTTGATCTTGTTGGGTCGTGTTCTTGCACGAATGTCTAAGATATTGCACTGTTGCCGAGTTTTGGAACAACCTCTGACAATGACTAGTTTCACTGATTTTGTTCATTCCGTTTTTTTTTTACTATAATGAAGATGGTTAGGTCGCACTTGTCCTTTGAGTACAGGGTCCTGGATTAATTTCTTTTCAAAATGTCTAAATCCGGTGATCAAATTAATGCATTGTGGCCATTCAGTTGTGAAATTTCTATAAGTTTTTTAAAACAATTCGCTTGGGGCCCACTGAATCGAAATAACATTACAGCGGTCTCCCACTGTAATGCATGTAACGCAATCTCTGAACGAATTCGGAAACCGCGTATTTAATTAAACAGCCAACAGATGTTGTTCCCGATTTATCTCATGGATTTCTTCAATAACCAGAAAGCCCAATCTAAGGTACGAATAACAAAGCACTCATAGCTATTGTTCTGTGTGTTAAACAGTAATTTCAGAGTGCAAAATGTTCCGATTTGATTTGATTTCAAGTTGACTTTGACAAACGTTACGTGACTTGTGTACGCTTTGGAACTCAAGGTCGAATAAAATAGCTAAATTATTTTATTATTGTCAAAAAGCGATAGCAATCACAGAAAATAGTCTTGTAACATGTGCTGGTGCCCGATAGCAAGTATTATTAAACTTCTGTTGTTCCAAAATGTTTTAATGTTGTGTTTATCTGAGTTTTAGCATCGGAATGCCGTGACGGAAAAGCTCAAATTACACAAAAGTACTACTTGTATTTCGCGGCCTCAAAATTCTTCTTTTAAGTTGCCCATGGTTTTGAAAACAGATTTTAAAAGAAGAAATAATGCTCTTTCACGTGGTATAAGTCTCTATACTCTAGGCTGTGTACCAGTCAATGATTTTAGCCTCTCAATTTCGTCAATTTTGCATTGCAAGAAATTGCTTAAAATATTGTAAATAATGAAAAATCTTCCAAATATTCAATTTTAATTCAAATTGATAAAATAACCACTCAAAATATATCTTATTATCTATTTAATCTGATGAGTAATTTGTTTCTCGGAATAAAATTGTTTTGAGTTTCAAAACAACGTCTCCACAATGTGCGGTGTCAGATGCCTAAAAACCGGTCTGAGAGCTGCAAAACCAAGATTACCTCCCTATCTCGAAAATAATGACCGGATTGAAGTAAAACATATATTTTTAGTAATAGTTCACCAAGGGCTATCTTGTGAATTTTTTTTGTGAATTTTTGTATTTTCCCTATTGTATGCCTCCGGTTGATAATTACAGACATCAGCTCTTAAGCACAGACATTTTTGAGCCACGGACGGCACGCTTTCACCCCCGGGTGACGAAAAGTCGATAATACGCGCCAAAGAAGAGAACGTTCGACTTCCGGCGGTTGCCATTGCCAGGTGTTTCTTCTTTTTTTTTTCCTATCTTTGCATATTCAGCCGAGGATAGTTTCTTAATACACTTTCGTAATTCACCCACTTGTCGTCACGGAGCATGTTTATATTACACTGTACCTTTCTCGCCGGTTCCTCGTGACTTGTCTTACGCTGACCAGGTTTCCTGGTCTTGGTGTTCATATCCGCCACGTCACTTTCATCGCTATCAGTACTCCCCGCGTCGGCCTGCGGGCTCTGCTTGACGCTTTCCTTCCCCTCCCACCCCTCTCTGGGGAGAATGAGTGACTGCTTTCACTGCCACGACTGTCTGAGCTCTGGAAAGAAGAAGAAAGAAGAACATTTTCGCGTTCAGCAATGT
The DNA here is from genome assembly GCA_029204205.1 of Desmophyllum pertusum. Lineage (NCBI taxonomy): Eukaryota > Metazoa > Cnidaria > Anthozoa > Scleractinia > Caryophylliidae > Desmophyllum > Desmophyllum pertusum. Next base: position 121,926 of record MU825406.1, on the reverse strand, counting down.
AAAGAGAAATGTTTCAGGCTCTCCCATTGTTGTAGGACAGGAAATGTAAACGCTTGTTTATTTCGCCTATTTCACCACATTATCTACCCTGGGTGCCAGACGTTTTCTTCCTTTAAGCGAACTTCGAGGGCGAAACCGCGGAACCGAGTCACGACACTCGCTTCCGTCGCTTCAGCGTTCCTCTTTAGGAATGAAAAAACCTCTGGCACCCATGGTACACAATATACCACGTGCACGCCCTAAGCACCCCAGGCATGTCTGTGAAGTTGAACAAGTTCTTAGGCATCATGTAGGCGGTAAAGACCTGGGGTAATCTGTGATCCCGGCACGTGTTCTCTTATATTGTAGCAGTATCATTATATCATAACAATTCAATTTACCCAAATATTGTTTCTTTCATGCATACTACAAATTGTACGCTGTTTCATCATCTTTTAGTAGTTTGCCCTACATTTAAAACTCAACTAATGTGAAAGAATTCGGGGCATTAGGAGACTATTGGACTTTAGAGTTGTTTTGTTTAGCTTTGAAGTTATTTAATACTTTATTAGGAGCCCCGCCGTAAGGCAGGGCGACGAAAAATTAGTCTATAGACTCATTCAGTTGTTCTCCTCCACGGAAATCTTTAGTAAAAGGCGAAAGATTTATGCGTGTTGAAGGAAAACCAGAGTTATCGAAAGAGTCGAACATCGGCGGTATATTAAACGCGATGCTGCAAGACATGTGGGACAAATCTCACGAGTCCTAAGATTACGCATGCGCATAACACTTCAATTTACGCAAATATCGTTTCTTTCATGCATACTACAAATGGTAGTTACGTTAACGTACCTAAATTCGGAATTGGCCAATCACAAGCTCTATCTCCTACGATATCAAGTCACTGACGTGATATGCCCCATATCAGGACAGTTTGGAAATAAACGACAAATTCTGGCAGATTAGAGCTGAATTTTAACGAAATTACAGTCAAACTGTTGAAGAAGCGAGTAATTCGAGGGAAATTTACGAAGAAAAACTAAAGCTAAATTTCGCGCCAAAAACGCGGCTGCTGCACTAAATGCGTTGCGTCCCCTACTCGCGGTTTGTCTCAAAAATCGTCTTCAAAACAATTCAAAAAATATAACATTCGAACGATTTTTTGCTCAAATTCGCCTCAGGAGAAAGAAAAAGGTGGAAATTCTGACAGTAAACAGTTCAATTTTCATTTTCAGTTCATTTTCAAACCATAAACAATCACACATCGACGACTGGAACGCCTGACACATTTTTACTCGACGAAAGTCGTCTTCGCGTAAAGAATAAACCGAATTTGGGTTCGGTAAATACCTAATCGTACCTTTTTGGTACGCTTCGGCGGCACATCAGTCTCGTTTGGTCTCGCCATGGGTATTTTGTCTCGACTGCGTCTCGCCAAAATACAAACCATGGCTCGACGGTCCTCGACCAAACTCGTCTGATATGCCGCCGAAGCGTACCAAAAAGGTACGATTAGGTATAAGTAGTTCGCCCTACTGTGCGAAAACGAATGAAACTCCGCAAACTACAAGGCATCAGTGCAAAAAGTAAATTTGGAGACTAATGTACGCGAATTCTTTTGCACTGTGCGGAGTTTCAGACTTTGCTCAACTTCGAGATCCTGGTACTTAACTTGGAGCCCCGCCGAAAGGCAGGGCGACGAAAAATTAGTCTATAGACTCATTCAGTTGTTCTCCTCCACGGAAATCTTTAGTAAAAGGCGAAAGATTTATGCGTGTTGAAGGAAAACCAGAGTTATCGAAAGAGTCGAACATCGGCGGTATATTAAACGCGATGCTACAAGACATGTGGGACAAATCTCACGAGTCCTAAGATTACGCATGCGCATAACACTTCAATTTACGCAAATATCGTTTCTTTCATGCATACTACAAATGGTAGTTACGTTAACGTACCTAAATTCGGAATTGGCCAATCACAAGCTCTATCTCCTACGATATCAAGTCACTGACGTGATATGACCCATATCAGGACAGTTTGGAAATAAACGACAAATTCTGCAGATTAGAGTTGAATTTTACGAAATTACAGTCAAACTTAAAACAGGAAAATGTTGACGAAGCGAGTAATTCGAAGGAAATTTACGAAGAAAAACTAAGCTAAATTTCGCGCCAAAAACGCGGCTGCTGCACTAAATGCGTTGCGTCTCCTACTCGCGCTTATCTCAAAAATCGTCTTCAAAACAATTAAAAAACGATAACATTCGACGATTTTTTGCTCAAATTCGCCACACGAGAAAGGAAAGAGGACATTTAAGGTAAGATGGTCGAAATTCTGACCGTAAACAGTTCATTTTTCATTTTCAGTTCATTTTCAAACCATAAACAATCACACATCGACATCGACGACTGGAACGCCTGACACATTTTTACTCGATGAAAGTCGTCTTCGCGTAAAGAATAAACCGAATTTGGGTTCGGTAAATACCTAATCGTACCTTTTTGGTACGCTTCGGCGGCACATCAGTCTCGTTTGGTCTCGCCATGGGTATTTTGTCTCGACTGCGTCTCGCCAAAATACAAACCATGGCTCGACGGTCCTCGACCAAACTCGTCTGATATGCCGCCGAAGCGTACCAAAAAGGTACGATTAGGTATAAGTAGTTCGCCCTACTGTGCGAAAACAAATGAAACTCCGCAAACTACAAGGCCATCAGTGCAAAAAGTAAATTTGGAGACTAATGTACGCGAATTCTTTTGCACTGTGCGGAGTTTCAGACTTTGCTCAACTTCGAGATCCTGGTACTTAACTTGGAGCCCCGCCGAAAGGCAGGGCGACGAAAAATTAGTCTATAGACTCATTCAGTTGTTCTCCTAAACGGAAATCTTTAGTAAAAGGCGAAAGATTTATGCGTGTTGAAGGAAAACCAGAGTTATCGAAAGAGTCGAAGATGGGCGGCAGATTAAACGCGATGCGTCAACAAATGTGGTACAAAGAATCACATGAGTCCTAAGATTACGCATGCGCATCAGTGAAAAGCAAAGAATTCGGGCTCAAAGTTTCATTTTGTTTTATTCTAGAGATTTTAATAAGTATTTTGTTTTCTTTCTTTCTTAATCGCAAAAAATAAAATCACAATTCTCTCACCTGATCAGAAGTGTAGTCAACACAACTGGAACTCTCCTCCTCAGTCTCCCGCGCACTGCTCACGGACCCAAACGTGAATCTCTCAGGCTCCGATAGGAAAAGATCGCGTGGCGGGCCTGGGGAGAGCCATGGCTCAGCTCCTGTTGCATGTCAGAGACACCAGTGCTCTGTGATGGTGGACTGACTAAATATAACAAAGAAGATTGGTTCATACACAACGAGTACTGCAAAAAAAAACCTCTGGGCCCGGTTGTTCGAAAGCCGATTGACGCTAATCCAGTATAAAAGTGTTTTCACAGTGCTAATGTTTTGTAGAGTTTGAGATTGCTCAAAGTCAAAACTGAAGGACAAAAAATATAAACAGAAAGCCTCACTGAAAAGTCAACAGTCATGCTAATCTGGGATTAACAATGAATCGAGCCCTGCAGGGCCTGGTTGTTCGAAAGCCGATTAACGCTAATCCAGGATTAAAAGTTAATCAAGCTTTTAATTTCTCTTGTATAAAAGTGTTTTTCTCTGCTGATGTTTTGTAAAGTTTGAGATTAGTCAAAGCCAAAACAGAAGGACAAAAAATATAAACAAAAAATCTCACTGAAGAGTTACAAAACTGAAATCAAGATTCATGCTAATCCTGGATTAGCTTAATCGTCATCGTCCTTTGAACAACCCGGCCCTGAATACTAAAGTGATAAATCACGTTAGCGAGTTCTCTTCAAACCTCCCCCACCCCCTCCCCCCCCCCCCCCCCCACCAAAAAAAAGAAAGAAAGAAAAAAATACACCATCCGGGTTAGCTATAGGACCTATAGCATTATCACGTTCCTATCGTATTATAACGTAAAGGATTTTCCGGGACTCTATGTCGAGAGAGACTCCCCACCTTGGGACATTCACCTAGTGGACTGTATCTCAGAGAGATCCCGGCCCTCCTCCTCTCCCCTAGGCTATAATGTTAACGCGTTAGGGACTTTCCTTCTCTTCCATGGCTGTGTCGTTAGGGGACTCCCTCCTCAGGAAGCTCCCTTTTGCTCCACCCCACTGCTTCCTCCATCTCCTCCCCAGGCTATATAAACATTATCATGTTAGGGACTTCCCTAGACTAAAATATTATCTCGTTAGGGAGTTCTCTTCGGATCCGAGGCTATGTCGTGGGGGAGTTCCCCTCCTTCTCCCCTAATTCCATACCTTCTCCATTAGCATCAGGTTTCCGAGAAACACGCACAGGACTCGGCCACGGCGAGGCACTCGTACTGCTTCCGTCGGTCGTGGACAGATTGATGCCGCTATCTGGACCAGACGATGATATCAGGGGAACATCCCTCGCTACAACCGTCACGTCACTTTCCTCTTCAGTCTCCTCTCGGTCAACTCCACACACCGCCATGAGACACTTGGTGCATGGGATAATCCTGGTAACCAAGCGACTACCATGGACCGTGATGGCGTCAAGGCCTGGGAACCAATCGGTGATGAGCGTGTCCATGTGTTCAACAGTAATGGCGACCAGCCGAGCGGCAGACTGGATATGACTGTCTGAAACAGACTTCACTTTAAAACCGATCAACTTTGATCCCTCGCGGCGATCTGCGAAAACAATTGATCACGATCGTGTTATTTTGAACGGTTTCTTTTTAATGGAACAAGAATGCTATCTACGTCTTCTAATCAAAAGGAATATCTGGAGTATTGCTCTGGTCCAACACCAGGTTATCCCCCGACCCCGCCTCCCGCCCCCAGCATATTGACAGGTTGCCCTAACAGTTCGCCGGTACCAATTAATACTCCTGGTTGGAGAGAGGCATTGTGAGAGTGAAGTGTCTTGCCCAAGAACACGACACAATGACCCCAGCCAGCACACGAACCCGAGTGCGGCATTACTTTTTTCTTCTAATATTTGAACGCCTGTCAAAAAAGTCCTTAGGGCGTGAGAATTGTTTTCCCATTGGTAATAAGCAACCAAAAAGGGCCGCTACATCGTGTAACGTTTTCGTGGGACTGGAACGCAAAGACAAAGCAATGTTTTCTTGTATCGAAAAAAGGCGTTAGCGTTAAATTTCTCTTGGCAGTGAGTACTAACCTTCATTCGGCCTCACTCGGCTCGTCCTTTTTGAAGTCAGCCTCTTCCGCTGTTCAAATTTCTCCATTCTAATACGGACGCATGGCGTCACAACCTCTATGGTGGAATAACTAGTCGTGTCGTGTACCTCACGTCTGTAGTGTAACGGATTAGCAATGTCATCTGAAACACGAGTGAATGACGATAAACAATCAATTGACAGATTTTGGCCTCTTAGGGACTGTGCAATAATTATCAGGAGGGGGGGGGGGGGGGGGTTGGAAAATGGGCTTCATGTAGGACAATATTAGGTAATACCCCCCCTCCTAAAGGAGTGAATTTAGTTATTGCCCCCCCTCTAATCAGTCAGAAATTATGTACGAACCCCCCACCCCCACCCCCCCCCCCCCCCCCCCACAGTATACACACACCTTTATACAAGTACCCTGCATTTTCTCTACACGCACCTGTAGATTAAAATTTTATAACAGAAAGAAGAGCTGCTACTACATGTTTAATTGTTGGACATCCGCGTCTGGAACAAACATCACCTCCGTAGCAATGTACAACAGAGCCATAGCAGAAGGAAAAGAGCATGTGTGTTATTTTCAGTTCCGATGAAGGCCCGAAGGGCCGGAAAAATTTTCGGTTCCCACCTTATAAATAGGTATGGATTCGCCAATGTAATATGTACTTGAAATAAAATGTTAAGCCCCCCCCCCTCTCTTGAGTGACTTATTTTACCTTGGGCCCCCCTATCCTTGCTTTGATTTTACTTTATGCCCCCCCCCCCTCCCCTCCTGGTAATTATTGCACAGTCCCTTATTGAGGAGACGTTATAGGTGATTTGTTATGAAAATTAATGAGATTTTAAAGGAGCTATGTCACGATATTTAAGTCATTTTTTCGATGTACAAAATTACCTTCAAATCGAAGAAAGCCTCAAAATAATAGTTTACTAAGATAGAAAAACACCAAAGAGGTGATAATAAACCAAACAGGAACAAGGCTGGTTGAGGATGGAGAAGATTAAGACGGATTGCAAACGACGAACTTGAAAAATTTAGGCTAAAAGTTGTTTTTACTTCTTCCCAAAGTTACTAGACAAAGAAACAGCTGGACAAAGAATTCACGTATAATGCCCTCTTCGTATGTAACCTGTACCAAGCGCGGAAAAACATGTAAACGGTGCAGAGCGCGGGAAAACATGCAAAACTGTGCAAAGCGCGGGAAAACTTGAAAACAAGGGCGGCCGGGCGGCCTGTTGAAAACTGTACAAAGCGCGAGAAAACATGTCATCGGTGCAAAACGCGGGAAAATAAGCAAGACGGGTATTTATTGCGGGGTTCGTTGTTCGCGTTTTACTAAGAACTAAGCAACTCGCCTGTTATCATAATTCAATCGGTCGTGCGACTCTCACGATCAATTACTTGCGGTACAATTACCTGGTGCGCCATAAAAAGGCTTTCCCTCCAGCTCGCATATCCTGAGCAGCTTTACACCAAAACACGACAATTCAATCCCAGTCTTCCAGCATGACCACTCTGGCTGCGCTACAGACGCTAGTTTGTCTCTGTCACCCTCCTGCACTGGCCCATCAGGAGACAGCTGACAACATGATTTCACTGTATCGCGGATTCGTTCATCCGGGATCACCCTGAAAACAAGAGTTGCTCGTGAAAATTAAACCAACGAAATCCACCGTAAGAAAAAAGATGACTGGTACATTTACCCACAATTCTTAGTGCACGAAAACCCTAAAAACGCTCATAAAAACGCACAGAAAAGTGCTAAAAACTTCAAACCTTGCATACACAATGTTGTTAGTACAGGGACGAATTTCGCAAAAATATGGCTTTCTACGGTGGATTAGAGCGAATCTGTACGGAGGTAAAATGGCGTTGCATTAATAGAAAGGTTAAGCAACACGTTCTTCGGCCAACGTCAGTTTGCAGTTGATTCTCTTTACTTTTCCTCCAATCGTTAAATAAATTCATCAGAAAAATCGAAAATAATTCTCACGTTCACAACAAACGCGAAACTACTCACTTTCACGTAGAAACGGCAGACGGCAAAAGTTGGATTTTTGCCCTTCACGGGCATGGAAAAACATTAGGGTTCGTATCCTTTTTCGGAGCAAAGCACTTTAAAGAATCAAATTCACTTTTCAAGGCTTTTTAAGACCTTGAATTTTAATTTTGAAATTCAAGGAACATACAAACCAAGTGTTGTGAATCAATCAGAACTCGAAACAGAAACATACAACCAGAGGAAAGCGCGGGAAAACATGTAAACGCTGCTAAGCGCGGGAAAATATGAAAACAGTGCCAAGCGCGGGAAAAGATGTAACTGGGAGCGAGCACGGGAAAACTCGCGATTGGTTTTGCACCTGATTGGTTGATAAGACAAGACCTTTGCTATGATTGGCTAGAGCAAATTACACGAGTTTTATGAACCAATCAGCAAGCTCAGCAAACGCAGAACGAAAGTAAACACACAATTCCTTCGAACAGTCATTAGATACATTAGATAAGCGCTCGATGACTGGAAAACCATTTTTATTTATCACCGTTTCCTCACTACCGCTCACCTTGTGATCAGTCTCGGCCAGAACCCGCTGGGCACATAGGACATGACGTATTGTCTCCTCAGAACCTTGCTTTTGGTGTAAGCAGTCATATTCATGGCTTGAGCCACTGCAGAACTGACCCCGGCTGCTACGGGCTGGTTGGTGTCTTGCTGACTGTCTGGGAGTAGGGAGGGGACGAGTAGGAACTCCGCACTCCATGGCAACGCTACTTCAAACTTGCTTAACAGGTTGATGTACTGGCTCATTAGATTGGCCGGGAAGCGCTCACTCCGGAAGATTTGAGATAAATCAGAGCGCTTCATTACACCTAAATGTAGCAATACAAAGAGGATAAAAAAAGAGCAATTTGACATTTCGGTATAGAGCGGTTTTCAATTGAGTGTCGAAAAACTGAGTGTCGAAAAACTGAGTGTCAAAAACTGAGTGTCAAAAAACTGAGTGTCAAAAAACTGAGTGTCAAAAAACTGAGTGTCAAAAAAACTGAGTGTCGAAAAACTGAGTGTCAAAAAAACTGAGTGTCGAAAAAACTGAGTGTCAAAAAACTGAGTGTCGAAAAACTCCCGCCACTTTCTTAACCAATCAAATGCCAAACTACAACCAATCGTGACTTGGTCGCACGCGTTTTCCCGCGCTTGTCGCGGGTTACATGTATTTGCTTCGAGTTCTGATTGGTTCCTTGTGTTGTTTTAGTCTGCTGTGATTGGCCAGAGTGATTACTTTGGTTTTGGTTTTACGACACTCAATTGAAAACCGCGCTAAACGTAATTTTAGTAACGATAACAGGCATTTGCACTATATAAATTCTTGACTCAAATTACTGGCGTTTCTTTGATTTTCCCGAGTATCTCCGATCCTTTCAATGTGCTCCCGAATGCCCGCGCAATCTTCTGATTGGTTAGTATCAATCGGAACTCTTCGGAAAATTTGACGAGGATTTAACGAAAACAGCACTGGTAACTTGTAAAGGCCCGTTTACACTGGCGATTTATGATGTGAATTTAGCTGCGATTTGAGTGGCGATTTTTAGCACTCGTGTAAACTACCTGCGATTTCACGGCAATTTCTATGGAGATTGTCCGCCGTTACATAGGTCGCTTTTTAGTAACAAAATTGCCGATAAATCGCATCAAAAGCAAGTTCGAAACAGCGGCGATTTCAAGGCGACAAATCGGCGTGCGTGAAATCGCAGGCAGCTTATTCGGGCGATTTGGAATCGCGCTGAAAATCGCCACTCAAATCGCGGCTAAAATCGAATCAAAAATCGCCTGTGTAAACTGGCCTTAACGCTTCATCTCATGTGTGGTATTGATTCTAACTTCTTGACAAACGAGAGTGTACATGTAAGAAAGAAAAATGCAAGAGAGCTCAGACATAAGCGAATTTCCTTATAAATGATTATCACAGGAACAATTTATTGGCTGAAAACCAAGAGAGGATGATCTGAAAACTAGTTTCTACCTTCAATCGGTGGACTAAACAATTTCCGGAATGTTTCCTGAAGAGTTTCCGATTGACATTGCCCAATCAAAATAGCGAAAGCACTACGAACGTTTCACCGACGACAGCTTGACGTCATCAGGATACGTCACGTTACTTAGCAACATCCCCGCTGAAAACTGCGGGCTGAGTCAATTCTCAGCAGATCCCTGACTGAAATTGTTTCTTACCATTGTTGATGTGAGGGTTGACTTCCCTAACGGTGACAACATGCGCCAACATGTCACACAACCACTGAGGGTCCAAGAAGTACAAGTCACGCAACAGTGGATCGTCATAATGCAACAACACACCTGAGTAAAGAGGACATAAACAATCAAAATGATAACAGAGATGATTAGCCGTGATGCAACTAGACGTTCCCTATATTTGTATAATAAAATGGGGGGGGGAACTCAACAAAGTTTTTATACGGGGAGGCTCCTCCCCGAGGTCCAAACCCTTACCCTTTTATAACTTGGCATTGCTTGACTGCAATGGTCAAATATTTAACACCTTCCAGTGTTTGATTACCCTTTCCTTCGAGCTACAGTTGAAACACTGCATCCCTTTCCCGCAACCAGTCGGCATGAAACGAAAACAACACTTAAAATATTAAGAAAGACAGTTAGGTGCTCTTCTGGTTCAGAATTGATTGAAAGCTTGCGAAACGCTACTTGAACAACACCTAAATTGAACTACTAATTTTCTCCGTTGCCAAGGTCGTCCTACCCTTTTTTTTCTTGGCTCGTGAAAATGGTATCTGTCATTTTTGACCAATCAGAATGCTCCCTTTCGTGGACGAACGGAGGAAATTCGAGAATCCATGGCTCAAGTGCAGGCTCTCTTTTCCCCTTACAATCCTTTCGTCGGCTCGAAACTCGCGCTTCGCACAAATCCCAAACAAGAGAACCTACTTGCAGGTTAAGGATGATAGGTGGATACAACTAAAAGTTCGCTTTATTTTGTTTCCCGTACCATTGTCATGCAGGAATCTTGTTGCCTGCTGTAGTTCCTCCGGTCCTCTCAAATGAACCTTTTGCCTCAAAAGCTCAGCTTCAACAGCAGCGCTACAAAACAAACACAACGACATGTCAACGAGTAAAGACTCTACCACAATGACTTGTCAAATTGAGCGACAGCTCAGACCTTAGTGACCGTTGCTATGATGTGTAGAGCTCTAGAATTAAATGTATAGTAAGGTAAGGTTAAGCCGCACTCGGGCCAACAACTGGCTCACACTGCTAGAGCTTATCCCGGGAAGACGTATTGCTACTCCACCTGGATGGTATGCTATATCGCAGGTCACCCCCCCCCCCCCCCCAGCATTTTGTCGCCGGTACCCATTTACTCCTGGGGGAGAGAGGCACTGTGAGAGTTAAGTGTCTTGTCCAAGAACACAACAGGGCTCGAACCCGGAACGCTCGCAACCTCGTTCCCAGGGTCTCTCACGTTGGAACGCTCGGTCCGGAGTCCAACGCACTAACCACTACGCCACAGCGTCTCCCGCTGTATAGTGGTGTGCGGAAACTACAGTGCAAGCCTGGATGTAACAGCAACAACAACAACAACAATAATAAACACGATACCTGAATTGTTCGGACTTGAGGACAGGAGTCTGGTCGTCACGGTAACATCTCTCACGAATCACGCCAACAGCGTCCTCAACTGCGATGTAACTGGCTGGGATTGGAGTCTTCAGCAGAGACACGCGGCTTCCTGTTAAGGTGAGACAAAAAAAAGGACAGGCTATGCTATGCCATGACAGACTTGCTGAAACACCCACCAACTGTTTAGCATTGCCAAGTTGTTTGGATCAGAATGTCGCAAATCTCTCCCCAAACCACACCCCCCACCAATAAAAAAGTTCCCCCGACCCCACCCTACATCTCAGATGCAAAAATCCCTTCCAAATATAACCATTTTTAAAATGCAAAATTCTTTCAGATGATAAGCCCCCCCCCCCCCCCCCCCCCCCCACCCCCACGAAAATAAGCCCACCCTAAAAGCCTTTGAACAAAACTAATCTACTCTTTAATCTTTATTGAGTCGGTAATGATCAATTGATATCGCACCAACTATAAAAATAATCAAAATCTAAATCAAATATAAAATCTAAAACGTCTAAATGTACATATTAAAAACATTAAAAATGATTAGCTAATAGATTTATGCCAGTTTGAAGTACCTTTCTCTTTGATCTCAAATGACGTGTTGTAGATCAGTTGCCGTAATTCCCGGATGTGGTACCCAGTCTTACAGCTGACCTCTATCATGGCCATCACCTTGGGTAAGCCTCGTTCCCGTGTATTCTGGACTCTTCCACCAAACTCGGTGGCGATGTAATGATCTGATATCATGCTCCTCAGGATTGTTAGGTACTCTGATCGTCTGTCTTTGTCTTCTAACATATCGTAGTGCGTTCCAACAATGATAACTGGAGAATCTGGGGCACGGGCCTTTTAAAATAAAACAGGGTTCCAGATAAGTTAAAGGCAAGGTATCAATTAGGAATTGCAACGCGACGGGGTAAATCTTGTTTTGAAGAAACAAGTAATTCAAACCCTTCAAATAGCACTGACATGAAATGTTCATGCAGAGAAAGCTTTCAGATGCAATGAAGAACGAAAACCCATCATGGAGGTTTTGTAAAAGAAAATTAGATCATGGTGGCTCAATTAGTGACAAAGTCGGGGAAACAAGTGTCGTTTTGGGCAAGAAACAGAGCGAGCACTCACGAGTACGCCGAAAATTGTCACGCCAGCATAGCGCAATGAGGATACGTCATGTTGCTTAGCAACTTTGGGACGAAAATCGCGGGCTCAGCCCGTTTTCGGAGACAAGATTTCACCGTCAACTGGTACTTGTTCCCCCGACTGGACAGGACAGCTCATAAAGACTCGTGAGAACAAACCTGGATATTGAGCAGCCACGGTTCAATCTCATTCACACCTTGTTCACCATCCGTCACTTTCCACATGGCGATGTACAGCGAGCGATGAGACAGAAAACACTGGTGTGTAGCGTAATACTCTCGCTACAAGACACAATGGCATACAAAGAATAATGTCAGCGAAATAAATAATCACTGGAAACGTGAAATAACTAATTAGTAGTTAGTAATTATATATTATACATTCTAGCAAACTAGCCCCAGTCCCAGGTGCTGAATTTGATGTTTGGTCTGTTGTCTGCTGCCCCAACATCACCCACCCACCCACCCACCCCTCCCCTCACATCGCTTACCTGTCCACCAAAGTCCAAAAGTGCTGAATTTGATGCTTGGTCTGTTGTCTGTTGTCTGTTGTCCCTACATCACCCACCCACCCACCCACCCACCCCCACCCACCACCCACCCACCACCCACCACCACCCACCCACCCCTCCCCTCTCATCCCTCACCTGTCCACCAAATTCCCAGGTGCTGAATTTGATGCTTGGTCTGTTGTCTGTTGTACCTACATCACCCACCCACCCCTCCCCTCACATCCCTTACCTGTCCACCAAAGTCCCAAGTGCTGAATTTGATGCTTGGTCTGTTGTCTGCTCGTCCAAATGCAAAGTCAGTTTTCTTTGGATAGATCCAGTCACACACATCAACACCAACAGTCGAGATATTCACTTCAGCTTTCTTAGTGCGACCTGACAAGGGAGAATGAGTCAATAATAAGTCCTGTGAACTACCCATTTTCGTCAGAACATTTAGTCGCTGGGACCAAATTTTGGTCCCTGTGGCATGTTCCATGAATTCAAACTGGGTTGAAACTAGTCTCGGGGTTGTGAGAACGGTTTGTGCGACTAGTCCCTGCGACCAAATAAGAAAATAAACCAATCATTGACAAGACTAAATCGGTTCCCTCGTGTGTACGCTCATGGGACTTCAGTGTCCTTGGGACACAGTCTTGCTACAAGTCCCTGCAACCAGTCCCTCATCACGTGTGAACAGCACAGTACAGGGGACTTGCTGCAGGCACTAGTCTCGAGAACAAGTCCTCTTGTGTGTACGCTAATGGGACTTCAGTGTCCTTGGGACACAGTCTTGCTACAAGTCCCTGCAACCAGTCCCTCATCACGTGTGAACAGCCACAGTACAGGGGACTTGCTGCAGGCACTAGTCTCGAGAACAAGTCCTCTTGTGTGTACGCTAATAGGACTTCAGTGTCCTTGGGACACAGTCTTGCTACAAGTCCCTGCAACCAGTCCCTCATCACGTGTGAACAGCACGGTACAGGGGACTTGCTGCAGGCACTAGTCTCGAGAACAAGTCCCCTCGTGTGTACCGACCTTTTAAATATTACGGGAGAACTTATTGTAGAACAAAGTTGAAAAGTGTATATTCGAATGTAACACTAGACAACGGACTGAGCCAGCGGTTTTTGTCAAAGATGTTGCTTAGCAACATGAGGTATCCATATCGGAGAACTCGTGAGTGCTCGGGTCATTTTTTGATCGGATAATAAGAATCGGAAACTCTTCGGGTGCTTCAACGAAGAATTGTCCTCCCGACTGTTCAGTGTTGTAAACCCACCAATATATTTTGTCCTAGTTGCATTCAGTGTAAATAAACTCGTGGAGAAGCAAATGATGGCTAGATTGCGGCAAAGCCGAGCTAACAAGCTAGGAATGCCGATGAGATGTTCACTTACCGGTGGTTGACGAAGATCTTTTTTTCCTGACCTTCCTCTCTGTCCATCCAACAGGAGGCGAGTTCTGGTAGCTTCCTGTTCCCTCTTGTCTGAGCTGGCTCAACAGGGTCGTCTTGCCGATGTTTGCAACCCCGACAAACATGAGTTTCATGCTTGGATGAGGCTCAGACCTAAAGGAAAGAAACGAATGCAAACATGACATACTGAACGGTCCCGGTCAGCCCTGCATGTCAACCAATAACGAACACCTCTCTTAGATGGACACCTCATGATTTGGGAAGCAATCTTTGTTGTGTTAAACTAGCAAAGTGATCCGGAGATCTCTTTCAACCTGTGAAACCTGACATGTGTTAAAGCAGTGAAGCCTAAACATACAGCTCATGTCCCTGGCTTCATCGCTAGTGTGACAGTGATCTGACCCAACTATCAAGTCTCTCTCCCTCTTTCTCGCGATATGGAAACCACTCTTGCGATCGTTGCGATCGTTGTTGTGACTGCGATCGTTGCGATCATATGAAAACCTGGCTTTAGAGAGAGTCGACTGTAGTAGTTTTGATTTCATGCTATTCAAAGGACAGACATATTTTTGGCGTGGTTTCACGAAGGAGACATCTTACCTTTCCAGAACTGATCTCAGATATCCTACGATATCTTTGGTCTTCTTCCTCTCCAGTACACTAGGCTCAATGTCCTGTAGCTGAAGTCCCTGGTACTGCAAGTCCCACAGTTCTGACAGCAGCCCAACCTCAGGGGGTAGGCGCGTGATTTTTGTGTTGCTCACATGCAGGGATCCAAGCTTGGAGAGAACCCCTACATCCCTCGGTAAACTCCACAGCTCATTGTGGCTGAGTGTTAGGGACTGTAAGCTTGGAAACAGAATGCTTGGGCTCCGCGAGTTCGCTGGTAGTCTGTCCATGCTCGATGCAACTGAAGCAGGTCGATTTCGTGGAAGCATAAAATGAATTTCTTCAAGCTTGTTGTTGTTCAGATCTAGCCGCTTCAGTTGCGGCAGGATTCTATGCTTTGAATGCCGGCAAAGTCGCACTCTACCTCCAACCTGTAGTCCATTCTCTGCGCTGATCCTTCGCCTCATACTTGGCCTTTGACCTTCAATGACACTGTAACATCGACTTTCTGTCGCATTCCCATGCACCACATTTTCAGCTATGGGATGGAATGCCGTCAGGTTATTGTGGGACAAATCTAACGTCCCAAGTGAAGTTGGAAACAGAGCCAGTGAAGGGACGTCAGAAATATTGTTGTTCGATAAATTCAGTGTGCCAAGATTGGTGGCCAAGCAAGACAAGCCTAAAGGAATCTTCACTATTTGGTTGGATGACAAATCAAGTTTTTGTAAAGAAGAGCCTTTTGTTGGGTCTATGTCTTCCTCTTCTGAGTCAGAGTCTTCTATGTCGTCACCATGTCGCGTTCCCCATAGTTGACTATGGTGGAACATCTTCAGGGGATGGCTTGATTTGCCATTTACTTCGGAACTTGGCATCTTCGGTGTTTTTGTTTCTAAGGCTCCATTTACTTGGCTGTTAAAACAAAAGAAAGAAAGAAATGAACGAATGAACGAGCGAACGAACGAACGAACAAATGAACAAACGAACGAGCAAACAAGCAAACAAGCGAACGAACGGACGGACGGACGAACGAACGGACGAACGGACAAACGAACGAACAAAGGAAGAATGGATGGACAGACGGACATAAGGTAGCCTGCGTGGCAGGCGTAGAAAGGGGAGGGAGGAGGGAGTTCAGGCGCGAGCGCGAAGCACTCCCTCCTCCCTCCCCTTTCTACGCCTGCCACGCAGCTAGACATAAGGAAGGAAGGTATGTATGAATGATTGAATTGTGTGATATAAAAGTGGGCATACAAATACTTCCCATTACAGTGAAGAGTGCCCTACTGTTGCCACTTGGAAAAGTTTTTGATTAATTTTTGACAACTTTTGGACAATTTTCTGATGGCTTTCGTTTTAACTGGCCAATCAAAATACAAGAACTATGAAGCGGAGTTGTCAGGCTCCACGTTCACGTTCTGACAATTGACATCTCCGTCTCCCACAATTTGATTTGCTGGTTTAAATATAAGCCATCAGAAAGCTGTCAAAAATTAATTAAAAAACTTTTTGCAACGGAAGGGCGCTCTTCACTATAATATAATAATTTTATGGTAACAAAATCCCAACTAACAGGAGGCTGTGACTAGTTGGCTATTTAGTTAGTGGTATGGTGTGAAATTTGAAAGCAAAAAAAGCAGAAACAAAATGCCCAGTATTCAAACTAGTTAAAGAATTGTCGACTTCAAACACTTAAAAACAGTTTTATACAAACACCAACTTATGATTTGGAACAAAAGTGTTTTTAGCCGAGATTCCTCAACCTCGTTCCCAGGGCTTTTCCCTCCTCCAAATTTAGAAGGGAAAAACCCTGGGAACGAGGTTGGAGATTCCTTTTAAATCGTGCCCTGATTAAAATTCACTCTAACCTGAAGTTAGCTGGCAAGTTGTCTTTGCTTAAAGACAGAGCTTTAGAACGAGGCAGACTTGAAGTTTTTCCATTTCCTCCTTTTCGTCTTGTTTTCATAATCGGCAACTTCCTGACAAAATTTCCCTTCAGATCCAATGATTTCAATGCAGGAGCGACCCACATTTCAAAGGGAAGAGTCTGTACATCGTTGTAGGCAACGTTCAAATATTTCAGCATCGGTAATTCAAAAAGACAGGTAGGCAGGGATGTCAGCAAATTGTGATGAAGTTCAATTTCTTCCAAGTGTGGGCAGCTCCAGCCTGACTCAGCATAAGTGAAATCCTGCTCGCTTTCCTCAAATGCAAGATTCTCCTGGATGTTCTCGCAGGAGCTATAAGGCTTCTTCCCCGCCTTCAAATGCGCACTCTCTTTTCGTCCTCCAAGCCAGAGGCTTGGCAGCCCAGTAATGGAGTTTTCCGAAGCATTTAATGTCTTCAACGATGGCATTTGAAACAACACAATGGGAAGCTTTGACAGCTTGTTGGTTGAGATATCCACTCGTGTTACAGTTTTAAGCGACGGGTGTAGTCCAACTACAGTGTCGTTGTATGGATTTATTGTAGTTGCGGCCGTTAAAATCCACTGATAGTCCAGCTTTGTAAGTTTCATGTTATTCCACAGAAAAGAGATGGGTATTGCCGACAGTCTCCAGATCTCTTCTGGGCTGTTGCTTGTTCTTGATGGATGGAGCTTATGTTCTTGATCAACCTGAGCACCTATAAAGCAGCACAAAAAAAAACCCTGAGAAAAATTCAACTTCAACCATGGGCATAACCTGGTGGGGGAGGGGAGGGGGGTACTCCCATATAAAAGTAACAGGGGTGATCGTCGGAATTTTTGAAAAGAACCCTTAAATCTTGCTTGGTGGGTGTGGCTCGAATTCATTTTCACCCCTAAGAGGTACCAATAGGAGATTTGCATGATGGCGTCATTTGACTACAACTACCAGAATCCTTCAGTTTTTCTTTTTCTCATGCTAATTAGAGCCATTGTTATTTAAACCCCAACGGGATTCAAAAATTTAAATAATAAAGGAAAAGCGAAATGAATTCTGGTAGTTGTAGTCAAATGACGACATCGTGCAAGTGTGCTATTCTAAGACAAAACTAGTTATTGTCATATTTTGTTCTGGCTCAGGAACCGGAATAACTCTAACGGTGATCATTTTAGATTTTTTAAAACACCCCTAAGCAGTACCAATTCCACAAATTTTAACCCCTAAAAGGTACGACGATCACCCCCGTCACTTTTATATCGAAGTCCACCCAGGGGGCATAACAGCCTTGGAGAATTTACAAGTTCAAACAGGATTCAGAAACAAACCCTGCACTGATTGATAGTCAGAGAGGTATTTTCATAGTATTTTATAGAATGCAAGCACGCATTCTGAAGAAAGTTTGTGAGGCTATCCCTATTAAACATGAAATTCCGCTATAAAAGGGATTTCACACCTTTCAGGTGTGAAATGCAAATTTGTAAGCATACAGTCAGAGCACGTCGCACAGTCAAGCGGCGTGTAAACTAAACATGTTTAAAAATCTCATGAAACCAAAAGATACCATTAACAAAATTAAATATGAATTGCAAATGTTTTTACAACATTCTTAGCAAAAATCGTGGGTTGTTTGTCAGCTGTTTACACTTTGATGGTTGATTGACAACTAGGCGTGTGGATGGCCAGGCCCCTTTTATAACGGAACTTCTTGTTTAGTGATACCCATTGTCAGAAACATACATATACATATTATGTTCACTGCCATAATAGGGCGATCTCTGTTGACGTCACTGTTTACATCTTGTGTTTAGAAATTCACCCGGTTAAAAAAGCAGATATATTGTATCTATAAGTTTGTGACACAATTTCATTTTTGGTAACGTTTATGCTAATGAAGAGATGAAAGAAAGCCAACATACACAAAGATCACCCTGTACATTACCTCGTTGAAGAAGGATCATTATCACATCAAAATTATCAGCCAAGATGGCAGAATTGAGACACTTATGATCAGTATCCTCAGCTCCACTGCTTAGCAATAACTTCAGCATTTCCAAGTCTACACTACACTGACAGGCAATCTCCAGAGGAGAGGAAGTATTTGAACCAAGATTGGCCCCTGATGCAGCAGTGTTGGTCCCACCCTGGCAGCTCTCTGCACCAGCACAAAGGTTGACATCCGCTCCATGTTTTACGAGTAAGCTAACAACTTCTCTGTAACCCACAGTGACGGCATCGTGCAGAGCAGTCTGTCCCATGATGCTTCTTGCATTCACAGATATTGTTAAGTTTGCCTGGCATGGCCCAGCACTGCAATAGTGCAACATATATATGTATTGATACATGAACATGAAAAAAGTTGAAACATCCCCAGCCTTTCATCAACTTTAAAGGAGGTACATCACGGATGGCGCATCTTGAAAAAATTGGCACATTTTTTCAAGTTCGCCATTCGCAATCTGTCTTAATCTTCTCCATCCTCAACCATCCTTGTTCCTGTTTGGTTTATTATTACCTCTTTGGTGTTTTTCTACCTTAGTAAACTATTATTTTGAGGCTTTCTTCAATTTGAAGGTGATTTTGCACTTTGCAAAAATGACTTAAAATATGGTGACATAGCTCCTTTTTGTACAGCCATTTTCTCTGAGCAGACATCTATCTACACATGTATCCTAAGCAAAGGGGAGGTATCTGCTTAGGGGTTATGTAGTGTCTTCAGTGGAAATGTTTGCTTATGGGAGGGTTCTGCTTAGGGAAGGGAGGGGAGGGCGGATTGATGTCCACTTGGTGGTGATGTCTGCTTATGTAGATACCTCCACAAAGCAGACACCATCCCCTTAGAAGTGGATACCTCCCATAAGCAAACACCTCCCTAAATGCACACTTCTCTTAAACCACCTCCCCTCTTAAAGCCGATATGTGCCCCTAGGCGAACTCCCCAACACCCCCCTAAGAAGACACCTCCCCTAACTGATATCTCCCCTCCCCCTACCGTAAGCCAACATCTCCTTTAAGCAGATACATTCAAGTGGACACCTCCCCTAGGAAGACATCTTCTCTAAGCCATCCCCCAAGTCGACACCTTCCATCCCTTACCCTGCGAGCAGAGTCGCTTTCGATCTTCCTAGAAAAATCAGGAAGAGGAAAGTGCTTTCCTCTTCCCGATTTTTCTAGGAAGATCAAAAGCGACTCTGCTCGCAGGGTATCCATCCCTAAGCCAACACTTGAATTCTTACGAAAAGTGACGGCTAAGGGGACCTCATCTAAGGCCAACACCTTCCTTAAAGGGACACTGTCCCGGCGTATTTGCTCAAAACTGTTATAAATGCATGAAATGGTCCCTAAATCTATGAAATAAGAACTTAATAAACTCTAACTAAATGATAAAAAGTAATTTCTTCAAGAAATTCCATACTGCAAGCAAAATTTTTGCAAAATTTCAAAGATTTCCGAGCCAAATTTGAAACTTTGAAAAACTGACATCCTGACGTTTATTCAAAAATCCATATTGCAATCCATTTCCATCCTCGCTGTTGTTCGTCATCCTCACTTCCTAATGCGTTCCTGTCATTTGTCGAGTGTTATTCTACAGAATTAAACCATTATTGTTCAACTTCCTATGATCTAGATATGTTTCTGAGCTTCCCAAAATCATGCTAAAATCAGGACAGTGTCCCTTTGCAGGGCTTTTCAAGATTCTACAAACCACACTGTTAGCTCTCTGCAATAAAGTTAACACTGAACGCTATTATTAACTCACCACTTGTGATGACAATATAAAAGTTGCTCAACAACCTTTACAAAGCCTCCCTGTGCGGCGATGTGGAGCGCAGTCATGCCACTCGATGTACGAACACTCATGTCAATCTTGTTACAAGGAGTCAATTCTTCACCTTCCCTGGGGAACAAAATAATCCAGAGGCAATTAATGAAACAGGACAAACATGAAGCGACAAATGAGAATTGGTATGTTCAAGTCAACAGATCAGACATTAAAAATTCACACTTTTTAAATGATTTTTACTGTTAGCCTGTCTACTTCTTAGCCAGACCATTACTTAAACTCATCTTGTGTTTTTCCAATCTCGTTCCCAGAGTCCTCGTTACCCTTGTCCAGCGGTGGAGCGGCCAACAAGGACCTCTGGGATAGAGTGATCCGCCTGACTTGCGCAGTAAGACCGGAAGTCCAAGAATCTTGGCGTCCGTTAGTTGAAACATGGGGTCGAACACATGCGCAGTAGAGCTGGAAGTCCAAGAATCCTGTCATGGCGGATCGCTACCCCCAAGAGCTCCTTGTTGGTCGTTCCAGCACTGGACAAGGGTAACGAGGACTCTGGGAACAAGATTGGTGTTTTTCCAACATCTTACATGGCTGGCATGCTAAAAATTACATCACCACTTACCCGGGATCTGCAGGATGCTCTTTATCATCGCCTCATTGCCTTCACCTGCCGCCGCATGAAGAGCCGTGAAACTGTCAATTTTACTAGGAATGTTGATTGCTTGCGGCATAACCTGTACCATGAGTTTCACCAACTCAACATTCCCACTAAGGCAAGCGACATACAATGGAGCGACTCCTGTTATAGTGTTTGGCGAGCCATCTGCACCTTTACCCAATAGAAGATTCACAACTTCAAGGTGGCCACCTTGACATGCCCTGGGTGAAATATTACAGTTATTAATGGCATGGTGTATGCGATAGATACGATATGAGCGGCAGATTGGGCATTTACAACGGCGAGCCAAAGGCAAGCCATTGTAAATCCCATACAGATCTGACGCGAATATTGTATCGAGCTTACGACACAAATGCATCTAAATGTTCATGTTTATCAACTATCTTGGCTACACAAATCATTTTAGGTGAGTAAATCAAAGGAAAAGTTTATGTACATGTAAATCAGGACAAAATCTGTATCTGATTTATAGACATTCATTAAACATTCATTTCTTTTGTATTTTCTTTGTGAACTATTATTGGTATCAGCTCTTAGGGCTGAAAATGAATTCACACCACATCCACAAACGAGATTCTGGACCCTTTTAGGGGTTCCTTTCAAAATTTTGATGACCCAGACCAGTCACTTTTATATGGGAGTTTCTGGGCACTTCCCTAAGATGTGGGGGAGGAGAGTGGGGCGGGAAGTCTACGGGAAGCAAGAGCAGAGAGGGCAGGAAGTGGGATTCCCTAAGGTGGCGGGAACCAGGAGAAAAAATATAGGTATAGGTAGGTATAGGTATTTTAAGTTACGCGCATTTGATTATATTATATAGAGAAATGCGCTTTATAAATATTAAATATTATTATTATTATTATGAAAATATTTTTCAATAAGGAACCAGGGCCCGGTTGTTCGAAAGCCGATTAACGCTAATCCAGGTTTAAAAGTTAATCAAGCTTTTAATTTCTCTTGTATAAAAGTGTTTTCCTCTGCTAATGTTTTGTAAAGTTTAAGATTAGTCAAAGTCAAAACAGAAGGACAAAAAATATAAACAGAAAACCTCACTGAAAAGTTACAAAGCTGAAATTAATTCCTGGATTAGCTTAATCGTCCTTTGAACAACCCGGCCCAGGAGTACAATGCATGGAAAGAAGACCCTTGTCCTCCCCCCACCCACCCCACAAAGATGGCCAGTTGGTACTGTCCACATGAGAGAGACTTGACTACATTACATGTACATGCCAAATGCATGATACTCTGAAGGTCAAATGAGAGCAACAAATTTGTTACATACTTGTAAAGAAGTGTACTTCCTCCTTGGTACAACTTGTTGATTGTAGTAGTGCTGGCTTCTTCTATCAGCTCTTTCACCCTTGGCAAATCACCAAAACTACAAGCGCGAAAGAGTTCTGCAGGAAAAAATAAAGAAACAAACAAGACAATCAAATTTGCTAAATTATTGAATATTTCATATTTTGAAATGTACTGGTCATAACACTATTTCAAAGTAATTGGTACTTTTCAGTATTGCGATCCACCTATAGTTTTGCTTACGAGTGAGACAACAATATTTTGCAGTATCGACGTCTCAAATGCGGTCCGGTGATTGGTTCTGAAGGAACATACTGGCACCGGGGCACTGAGTTGGGACAGACGGGTGGGTTCCTCACATACGCATCAAAATTCAATTTAAGTTTTCTTCAATGAATCGTCGGCAATCTTTTATCTCTTGTCATTTGCTCAGTTATGGAATGCTTTATTCAACTTGCTCAATATAAAAGTTAGCGTTAGGTGAGTATTAAAAATCGTTTCTTTTTACAATTATTGCTTTAATTGTGATGTGTGCGTGCTAAGTTGTAAAATCACATAATATGTTTTTGAACAAGTATAAGTCAACTTTTTTGGTGCAAAATTGGATCATTTTCCCATTTCATTGCTGTTTGGTACTTTATAAAACTTAATGGGACATTATTCTGAATTGCTTTTGTTTCCATATGCAATTTATCGGCGAAAAAAGCCTGACTTTCTTAGGAACCAAAAATACTTTCGCGTTCAAGTATTCGTGTACAACCTGTCACGTATAGTAGGAATTTCTATTTCAATCAGAACAACAACTGATCTTAATTTTCCTTTTAATTTGTCCAAAACTGTTTGAATTGCGATTTTGAGATGGCAATACCACATTACATGCAGGTAACATGGGGGTAACATGCAGGTAACATGCGGGTAACATGGGGGTAACATCGGGTAACATGCGGGTAACATAGGGGTAACATGCAGGTAACATTAGGGTGACATGGAGGTAACATTAGGGTAACATGAGGGTAACATGGGGGTAACATGCGGGTAACATTAGGGTAACATGGGGGTAACATGGGGGTAACATGCAGGTAACATGCGGGTAACATGGGGTAACATGGGGGTAACATGGGGGTAACATGCAGGTAACATGCGGGTAACATGCAGGTAACATGGGGGTAACATGGGGGTAACATGCAGGTAACATGCGGGTAACATGGGGGTAACATGCGGGTAACATAGGGGTAACATGCAGGTAACATGAGGATAACATGCAGGTAACATGCAGGTAACATTAAGGTAACATGAGGGTAACATGTGGGTAACATGGGGGTAACATACGGGTAACATGCGGGTAACATGCAGGTAACATTAGGGTAACATACGGGTAACATGCGGGTAACATGGGGGTAACATGCGGGTAACATGCGGGTAACATGCAGGTAACATGCAGGTAACATTAAGGTAACATGTGGGTAACATGGGGGTAACATACGGGTAACATTAGGGTAACATACGGGTAACATGCGGGTAACATGGGGTAACATGCGGGTAACATGTGGGTAACATGCAGGTAACACGGGGGTAACATGTGGGTAACATGGGGGTAACATGGGGGTAACATGTGGGTAACATGTGGGTAACATGCAGGTAACATGCAGGTAACATTAAGGTAACATGGGGGTAACATGCAGGTAACATGCAGGTAACATGGGGGTAACATGTGGGTAACATGCAGGTAACATTAAGGTAACATGGGGGTAACATGTGGGTAACATGCAGGTAACATTAAGGTAACATGGGGGTAACATGCAGGTAACATGCAGGTAACATGTGGGTAACATGTGGGTAACATGCAGGTAACATTAAGGTAACATGGGGGTAACATGTGGGTAACATGAGGGTAACATGGGGGTAACATGGGGGTAACATGCAGGTAACATGGGGGTAACATGCAGGTAACATGCAGGTAACATGGGGGTAACATGGGGGTAACATGGGGGTAACATGTGGGTAACATGAGGGTAACATGAGGGTAACATGGGGGTAACATGGGGGTAACATGCAGGTAACATGGGGGTAACATGAGGGTAACATTAGGGTAACATGGGGGTAACATGGGGGTAACATGGGGGTAACATGGGGGTAACATGCAGGTAACATGGGGGTAACATGAGGGTAACATTAGGGTAACATGAGGGTAACATGTGGGTAACATGGGGGTAACATGAGGGTAACATTAGGGTAACATACGGGTAACATGCGGGTAACATGGGGGTAACATGCGGGTAACATGCGGGTAACATGCAGGTAACATGCAGGTAACATTAAGGTAACATGGGGGTAACATGGGGGTAACATGTGGGTAACATGGGGGTAACACGCGGGTAACATGCAGGTAACATGAGGGTAACATGGGGGTAACATGCAGGTAACATGCAGGTAACATTAAGGTAACATGGGGGTAACATGGGGGTAACATGTGGGTAACATGGGGGTAACATGCAGGTAACATGCAGGTAACATGAGGGTAACATGGGGGTAACATGCAGGTAACATGCAGGTAACATTAAGGTAACATGGGGGTAACATGTGGGTAACATGAGGGTAACATGGGGGTAACATGAGGGTAACATGGGGGTAACATGCAGGTAACATGGGGTAACATGAGGGTAACATGGGGGTAACATGGGGGTAACATGCAGGTAACATGGGGGTAACATGAGGGTAACATTAGGGTAACATGGGGGTAACATGGGGTAACATGTGGGTAACATGTGGGTAACATGCAGGTAACATTAAGGTAACATGGGGGTAACATGCGGGTAACATGCAGGTAACATTAGGGTAACATGAGGGTAACATGTGGGTAACATGGGGGTAACATACGGGTAACATGCGGGTAACATGGGGGTAACATGCGGGTAACATGCAGGTAACATTAGGGTAACATGAGGGTAACATGTGGGTAACATGGGGGTAACATACGGGTAACATGCGGGTAACATGGGGGTAACATGTGGGTAACATGCAGGTAACATTAAGGTAACATGGGGGTAACATGTGGGTAACATGCAGGTAACATTAGGGTAACATGAGGGTAACATGTGGGTAACATGGGGGTAACATGTGGGTAACATGTGGGTAACATGCAGGTAACATTAAGGTAACATGGGGGTAACATGTGGGTAACATGCAGGTAACATTAGGGTAACATGAGGGTAACATGTGGGTAACATGTGGGTAACATGCAGGTAACATGCAGGTAACATTAAGGTAACATGGGGGTAACATGTGGGTAACATGAGGGTAACATGGGGGTAACATGAGGGTAACATGGGGGTAACATGCAGGTAACATGGGGGTAACATGAGGGTAACATGGGGGTAACATGGGGGTAACATGTGGGTAACATGCAGGTAACATTAGGGTAACATGAGGGTAACATGTGGGTAACATGGGGGTAACATGTGGGTAACATGTGGGTAACATGCAGGTAACATTAAGGTAACATGGGGGTAACATGTGGGTAACATGCAGGTAACATTAGGGTAACATGAGGGTAACATGTGGGTAACATGTGGGTAACATGCAGGTAACATTAGGGTAACATGAGGGTAACATGGGGGTAACATGGGGTAACATGCAGGTAACATGCAGGGTAACATGGGGGTAACATGCAGGTAACATTAGGGTAACATGAGGGTAACATGTGGGTAACATGTGGGTAACATGCAGGTAACATGCAGGTAACATTAAGGTAACATGGGGTAACATGTGGGTAACATGCAGGTAACATTAAGGTAACATGGGGGTAACATGCAGGTAACATGCAGGTAACATTAAGGTAACATGGGGGTAACATGCAGGTAACATGCAGGTAACATTAAGGTAACATGGGGGTAACATGTGGGTAACATGGGGGTAACATGAGGGTAACATGGGGGTAACATGCAGGTAACATGGGGGTAACATGAGGGTAACATGGGGGTAACATGGGGGTAACATGGGGGTAACATGCAGGTAACATTAAGGTAACATGGGGGTAACATGTGGGTAACATGCAGGTAACATTAGGGTAACATGAGGGTAACATGTGGGTAACATGGGGGTAACATGTGGGTAACATGTGGGTAACATGCAGGTAACATGGGGGTAACATACGGGTAACATGAGGGTAACATGGGGGTAACATGGGGGTAACATGCAGGTAACATTAGGGTAACATGTGGGTAAACATGGGGGTAACATTAGGGTAACATGGGGGTAACATGTGGGTAACATGCGGGTAACACGCGGGTAACGTAGGGGTAACATGCAGGTATGCGTCCTGTTTTTTGCGTCCAGTTTTTGCGTCCAGTTTTATGTGTCCAGTTTAATGCGTCCATTTTTATGCGTCCAGTTTTATGCGTCCCGTTTTATGCGTCCAGTTTTATGCGTTTGCGTCCAGTTTTTTGCGTCCAGTTTTATGCGTCCAGTTTTATGCGTCCAGTATTATGCGTCCAGTTTTATGCATCCAGTTTTATGCATCCAGTTTTTTGAGTCCAGTTTTTGCGTCCAGTTTTGTGCGTCCAGTTTTGTGCGTCCCGTTTTGTGCGTCCAGTTTTTTGCGTCCAGTTTTTGCATCCAGTTTTGTGCATCCAGTTTTGTGCATCCAGTTTTGTACGTCCAGTTTTGTGCGTCCAGTTTTGTGCGTCCAGTTATGTGCGTCCAATCCAACAGGCCCCATACATACACATCCCCATACATATTTAAAGCTTTTAAAGCTACAAATTAAATACTGTACAAACCCTTGGATACTTCTTCTTCCCGGGTAGCTCTTCTGATCCCTACAAATAAAACACAAGCCAGCTGTTAATGTACCTTATTTTTTTCTCAAAGCGTGAGCAGGCCTGATGCGGCAAATCCTGAAATCTTGATTGGTTCCAGGAGCGGGCAGAATTTTCCAATCTTATCTGTGGTCAATAGAATCCTACCCGGCTATCCTAGTGTGATCGATGTCTGCTAAGACATATTCAAGAGCATGCGAAGACCAATGGAAATTAATCTAAAAAAACTCACAATATATTGCTCTCTTACTGTTGTTGAGTGAATGGAGAACTATTTATTATATAGACACGAGTGTTTTACTGGAAAATAGACCACTCGTAAAATTCATACGAAACTATACATCCAGGACCCGAGTGGCGTATTTTCCATATCCTTACTAGTGAGGATATCGATGATGTCATTTCCCCCTTTTGCATGGCTTTTTGTGCAAAGCTGCCAAACTCCGGTTGAAAAATGGCGAGTGATAGATTCGTGAAATTCACTGAAGCCGACATGAAATCGTTCACTGAGGAGTAGGAAAATGTTAACACAAAGAAGAAAACTTCATATGACTTAAAATTATTCAAGGAGTTCCTTGCAAGTGAAGACGAAAGGAGAGAAATTCGGAAAGTCCAGCCACCGAGCTGCAAGAGTTCGCGATAAAGTTTGTGCTTTTGTTGTTTGTCTATATAATAAAAATAAAATTACACGGTGGCTTGAAGATATGAATTTTATTTTCTAGTGGTAAAAACAATATTTTACTCACTCGCTGCGCTCGTTCATAAAATATTGTTTTTACCACTCTAAAATAACATTCATTTTTTTTTTTCTGAGAGCGCGAGCGGGCGGAACTCTCGAATCCTGCAATCTGATTGGTTCCGAGAGCGGTCAAAATATCAAATGACTTTGCCGCCAGGCCTGTGCTGCTCAAGCGAAGAAGTTTTAATTTCAGCAATGTGCGAAGGTCGATGCGAAGCTTTTACTGAATTTTTCACATTATATTGCTCTCTTATCGTTGTCAAGTGAATGGAGAACTACGCAGTGGAATTAAAGAGCTTGCATTTCCGTCAAAAAGGCGAGTGTTCATTTGATTTTAACCGACTTAATTTGAGTTTGTTGTTGTTTTGGAAATCACTTTCACGCTCTCTAGACTTGCGATTTCAAATTACAAATGTCCGTGTTTAGACTCAATTCCTTAGTTTTAGTCATTTGCTTTTCATTTCTCTTTTTTACCGAAACAGTTCTTCATTAACTTTCATTCAAGAAAGAACTTAGTGATTACCGGTAACCCAGAAAATAATTCTCGGCTCGTATAAGCTGAAATCAGTTGTGTCGGTACGTTGAAACTGAATGCATGAATACAGTTTGTCAAGGTTTCGCATAAAATGAAAATTGTAAATGGCCATCGAATGGCAAGAATTAGATTAACATGGAAATGAAATTGTAGAAAACTGAGGAAACAGTTTTGCTCGGAAAATGCTTTCATGATACTACGCAAGAGTATGGAAGATTTTTCTAAAATTTTGCCGGTTACGCCGGACTTTGAATGGCTTTAGCTTCTCATTTCAGCTGCTTTTAGCGGTGAAATTCCGTTTGAGTCTCCATCGTCTGTTCTTCACATCTACCTTTTTGTAATTCTGGTGTAAAAATTAATCATCTGAGTTTCTTTTTATTTGGATTAAGTTTTATTTCTTCGGTAATTTGAGTTTTATAGCGACCTTGCGATCAGCTATATTAAAGGAATACGCGCGCGCGTGAAAAACAGAATTTGCAAAACGGCAAGATTTCAAGATTTCTAGCATTACCAAACCAAGTAGGAAAAAAATAAAAACATTATTTGCCAGCCTTGGTCGGTCCGTATTGAGAAAAACTGTGCCCTCGGTCTTGAGTACGGCCTTGTGCCGTACTCAAGACCTCTGGCACAGTTTTTCTCAATACGGACCGACCAAGGCCGGCAAATAACATATATCTTTGTGCCGCCATGTAATATCCTCTATATATTATATGCAGTGGTATTAATAAAATAACTTGGATTTATTTTAAAAGGCAAGTATTCATTTTGATTTCGATCAAGAATTTAGTTTTAATTAGTTAAGTGAACTTTGTTGTTTGTCTTTGGAAATCATGCAATTTTAATGTTTCGATATATAAAAAGTACATTCTCTTTGAAAAAACTTTCTTTGATAGCCTGTAAAATGTCAAGAGCTACTATGTAGGACATGAACAACAGCATACCTTCCACAGTCCTCAAGTATTTGCCACAATCATATTCTTCCTTTTCAAATGCTATCTGCATCGCCGTCTTTCCTTCCTTGTTTCTAATATCAACTCTTGCCCCTGCATCAATGAGAACTTTGAGACAACGAAGATGACCATTACGAGCAGCGTGATGAAGAGCAGTCTGTCAATCAAATTAAATAACAATTATTAATTATTATTTATTTGATTTCTTATTTTTTTTAGGTGATCTGTATATAGGGTTAACCTCAAGATCTACCTGTTCAAATATTTTTATCTTTTAATTATATTTGAATAAAGTATTATTATTATTATATTATTACTATAACAAAATTAAGCTTAAAGGGGCAGTATCACAAGAATTCCCCAAGTTTTTGTGTAAACTACACTTGAATTATGAAGGTACACTCGCTGATACACAAAATGGCACCTGAACAACAAGAGAAAGACATCAATTCATTTCCCTGAGGTGGCAACAAACCAGAATCATTGACTTTGAGCTATTTTTCCCAAGAACACCATAAAACTTGAAAATGTTGGCTCGACTTTTTCA
The DNA here is from genome assembly GCA_029204205.1 of Desmophyllum pertusum. Lineage (NCBI taxonomy): Eukaryota > Metazoa > Cnidaria > Anthozoa > Scleractinia > Caryophylliidae > Desmophyllum > Desmophyllum pertusum. The sequence goes on along the minus strand of MU825406.1, from coordinate 92,159 downwards.
AGTTTCATTCCACTTCCTTCCTAGCCATCCTTGTCAAAAAAAAAATTAATAGTTTTTCTGTACTAGTATTAATAGTAACTTTTAGCAAGACCAGGCCACTATAAGTGGATTTCCATTGATACAAACACTTCTGCTAGGATGTTTAAGTAGTACTAAATCTCGGTGACACTGCCCCTTTAAAACATGGCCTTGAAGACACAGCTATCAGTGAAGCATTTGGAAAGCAGTCATGGAGTCACACATTCAAAGGTCTGAGGCTTGCGTGATTCAGTGGCAAAGAGGGGGGGGGGGGGGGTGGGGTGGGGTGGGGTTAATAAATTTCTTGCTCCAAAAAGAGGGGTCTTATTAGAGAGGGTTGGTCTGAAAACGGGTATGGAAAATGATATATTTTCGTCTGAAATAGGGTCAGGTTTGGAGAACCAGGTGGCATTCATCAGATTCAAATGAAGAAAGGAAAAGGTTAATTAAAATGAACAAGTTCCTAAACTTACTGAACAGCAATCCTCAGGAGCAGACACTATGTTTGCATCTCCTGTTGAAAAAAGTACAAAGTATTTCAAAAACTATTTTAGTAAGTAAGTAAGTAATCTTTATTTAAGCAGCAGGGTTCAAAATAGCAGCCGGCTGCCGGCAGCAGCCGGCACTTTACCACACTTGCCGGCGACTTTTCACCGAAGAAATAGAAAATATCGACTTTGATCGGCCAACTGAAATCAAAGTCGCTGTAGATGTTATAGTAAACATTTCATATCAGACAATAAAGCAGCCAAGAAATGTTTTAAAAGCTTTTTGGAAACGTTTTAAAATGAGTAGAAAGAGTAGAAAAAGGTTGGAAATTTGAAGCGTGCTGCAAAAGTTAAAATGGAGAATTCTTGTTCACTGTGAACGACGAACTCTTTTACGCGTTTGTTCAAGCGTGAAACGTAAACATGCAAGTTTGTCTAGACAAACCGTTGCGTTACCGACTTTATGTTTCTGCCACATGTAATCAATATTTATTTTGCACAAAAACTTGTTTAGTGCCGGTTGTTAAGACTTTTCACTCGTTCAAATTAAAGTCAGTTTTGTATTCATATTGCTCGACAGAACGGATTTCCCATGTTTGTGAGTGAAGAAGCGTGACGGTATTTTACGCTTGAACAAACACCTAAAAAAGAGAGCCGTTCACGATGCTTTGTTTGGAATGAAACACGTTAATTAAAATGAAGATTCTGACACTGACATTATTTTAGCAGTTCAAAGCATGCGATATGTGCAAAATGTTTTAAAATCAGTTTATAATTTCAAGGTTTCTCTAGGAAGAAAGTGAAATTTCAATTCAGGAAGATTTTGGTCACGTGCTAGGCAACGGGTTCTTGGCAGATTCCCGTTAATTAGTGCACAGGCCGCCCAAGCTAAAGATAAGAGAAACAGTGTCACGGTATAAGCGGCATTGTACATGTGTTACACCGGCTTCGATTTATAAGGGTTTGTATGGGAACGCAACGGTTATGTTTTAGAAGATATAAAATCGAATGTTTTGTGAATAAAAACGACTTACCCTGTTGCTGTGTTGTATTCTTTGTAGTTTGCCAGCTTCTCAGGCTGGTTTGAGGCGATTTAGGCGAGTTTTAGTTTTCGAGGTTTTCCGTTAATATAATTAGGGAAGGCAGGAAAGAATATTTCAAATCCAATCACTCGAAGATCGATAAATTCCGTTAAAATGCTCGAATCGCCTCAAAACTTCCACCAGTGTAATCTCCGATAACGAATGTTTCCCTATGGTTGTTTTTTCAGCTTCCAAATGCCATTCTAACTGCAGATAAACTTTCGTCAGTTCGACACTCGCGTTTCCAGATACCCGTTGGACGTTTGAACCACACACAAAATGGCGTCACGTCGACAAAATCACCCTACGTCGGGGAGGGGCATGGACGTATTGTCATCCATGCAAAATGACACTGCGGGGCCCGGAGAGGTCGATTGTCACTTGAAATCGGAAACCAGCACGTGAAAATTTCCCGCCTAAACGTCGACCGCTAACCGTCACATTCCAGCGAGGAATCGATCGATCCGTCCGTCTGAAAGCAGATATTTATCGGACTAAATCAATGCTTTTGAAAATAGCAAGCAGAGAAGAAAAATATATAATTCTTGGAGATACTCAACAGCGTAGAAATTGCTTTTTAATCCGTTCGGCCTGAAGAACAAGGCATTTACTTTTAGATTCGAATTACAATTTGAAAGTCAGTGTGACAATCGACCTCTCCGGGCCCCGCAGTGTCATTTTGCATGGATGACAATACGTCCATGCCCCTCCCCGACGTAGGGTGATTTTGTCGACGTGACGCCATTTTGTGTGTGGTTCAAACGTCCAACGGGTATCTGGAAACGCGAGTGTCGAACTGACGAAAGTTTATCTGCAGTTAGAACGGCATTTGGAAGCCGAAAAAACAACCATAGGGAACATTCGTTATCGGAGATTACACTGGTGGAAGTTTTGAGGCGATTCGAGCATTTTAACGGAATTTATCGATCTTCGAGTGATTGGATTTGAAATATTCTTTCCTGCCTTCCCTAATTATATTAACGGAAAACCTCGAAAACTAAAACTCGCCTAAATCGCCTCAAACCAGCCTGAGAAGCTGGCAAACTACAAAGAATACAACACAGCAACAGGGTAAGTCGTTTTTATTCACAAAACATTCGATTTTATATCTTCTAAAACATATAAACCGTTGCGTTCCCATACAAACCCTTATAAATCGAGCCGTTGTAACACAATGCCGCTTATACCGTGACACTGTTTCTCTTATCTTTAGCTTGGGCGGCCTGTGATTAGTGTAGCAGTACACACACGCAAATCGCGGAAAGTGAAAAAAAGTTCAACTACTACGTGCTCATTCATTATTGACAGCCGGAAAAAATGAGCCTTGACAAAAAAAGCCTACAAATTCAAGCTAAAAGCTGTGATTTTATTTTGAACCCTGAGCAGGGTGGCCCATTCAGCTCTAGGCTGGTATCCATAGGGGCCCTGCGTCTAAAAAATACATTATATTACAATTATTTAATTAATAATTGAAATGAATGTTTAATGAGTGTCTTTATATTTGATGCAGCTAACTTTTAGTTCAATTTTCTTGTCTAAAACAAACTAAAATTTCAAGATTAGGATCAGATTGAACCGATTTAGAGTTAAGTTTATGAAGCCATTAAAGACTTGCATCCGTGTTTATCAACTGGTATAAAGACACTCGGCTTCTCATGTCTTTGTACCTGATAAAAACACTGCTGCGAGTTTTTTTATTAAACTACCTTATTCTTACTAATTTTCACGCATACTTAATTTCGCGAAAATGACAAAGCCATATTTCGCAAGTATTAATTTTACAATTTCACGGGGAAAATGGACTCGAAGAATATTAAATTTCGCAAAAATGTCCACTAAATTTTAATCACCATTTAAAAAATCCCTCATTCATAATTGCCAGTAAAGCGTTCAATTGATGAGTTGAACGAAAAAACAGTACCGTGAATGGCAATTTTGACAACTGCACAAGAGACATTTTGTAGGAGTTGCAAGAAAACGACGAATCAGAGGGGGAATGTAGAGATGCATAAATCACGGGCATAACTGTGACAAGTTTTACCCTTTTACCAAATTACAGTGTCAATTTTCTTTGTGTAATAGGTATTAAATTTCGCGTATTTAATTTTCGCGGCACCTTTTTTCAATCGCGAAAATCGTGAAAATTAGTACTCGCGAATATTAGTAAGAATAAGGTATATGTCATTAATTTTTTATGATAATTAAAAATATTTTTATTATAACAGTAACACATTATTATTAGTAGTAATTAAACTAGTCTTGTGAAAGTACTATTCAATAGCTGTCACTTTTAAAAATGGTAACAATTGAAGGGCATGCTGGAATAAGGGCATAATTAACAATAGAATTCTATTGTCGTTATGCCCTTATTCCAGCACGCCCTTCAATTGAAAGTACCTTTCCATTCCAATAACTCTGCCAGACACCCCACACTGTCATGGAGTGCCGCAGTGTGCAGAGGTGTTAATCCACGAAGATCAGGGCTGTTGGCCTCTCCATGGCCACCTGCCATTAGAAGAGACTTCAGAAGGTCACGCTGATCATAGATGGCTGCCTGGTGTAACATCTCCCCTTTGAACACAAACACTGGTGAAGCCATTTTAATTGACCACAGCTCCCTAAAAGGAATGTTGAAACCTGGCTGAAGTTACTCAAATAACTGTTATTTCAATTTGTCACATCTAATCCTATCAGAGGTATTCGTCCACTGTTCCTGGTCAAATTGGTCTTGGTTGTAATTCCAAGGGGGCTCCCAGATAAAAGTTCCCTGCTGGTAGAGTCTCCTTTTCTGTTATTTTGAGGCGTGAACTGGGCCCACAGTGACAAAGCACATGCTGTTCAATGTTGCCACTATAAGTGAATGTTGAGTCCACATGTGACATACGACATATGATCACGTGCAAAAGTTGTTCGGTCGCTTAGTAATGCTAACGCATGCTCAATAGGAATCGTTTCGAGTCAGAGCAGATTCTCCTTTCAGTTCATGCCTCAAAATAACGGAAAAGCAGACTCTGCTATTAACAGGGAAATATAAAAGTGATGGGGTTATATAATCAATACTAATTAGGACAAGTCAGTTTCTGAACATTATTTTTTTCTGGCTTAATACCCTAGAAGGCACTAATGGTGCATGTATTCCTGATCCAATAATTTCTAGGGGGGGGGGGGGGGAGGAGTAGTATGGGGTGGGGTGGGGGGTAGGTATATGTGGGCCTGGTATTCTCTGGAGTGAGAGACACGGTGGCCTTATGGTTAGTGTGTTGGAGACTGGATCGAGCTGTCCAGGTGCGAGCGCTGACTAGGGTCACTATATGTGTTGTGTTCTTTGGCAAGACTCTTTACTCTCGCATTGCCTCACTCCATCCTGGAGTATAAATGATTACTGGCGAATTGTCGGGGCAACCTCACAAAAATGCTGGGGGTTACTGGTGATGGGCTAGCATCCCACCCAGGGGAGTAGCCACAGTCCTAGAAACACTTTAGAAACTGAATGTAAGTGCTGGCCTGATAAGCCACCTCATTGGGCTTGTCAGGACTTTATTAACCTTTTAACTCTCTGGATAACTGGGTTGGGTGCCCAGGGGGGGGGGGGGGGGGGGGGGGATACTCCCTGAAATTTTTGGTGGGGGTATGCAGCCTGCTTCTTGAAACCCTTACCCTATTTCAGACCAAAATATGTGATTTTCCATACCCTATTTCAGACCTGACCCAAAAATCGATACCCTATTTCAGACGTATAAAATTAGTACATGTGTCTAATACATGACTTCAGCTACCCAGGAATGGGTTCCATTTGCGCAAACATATGAAAAGGGCTTCAAATTCCCCAATGTTAATGGAAAAAACAGTTTCATCTAAAAGCCAAACTAAATTCCAGACCAGAGTGCACAGACCAAAATGGTCAAAATCTATACCCTATTTCAGACCAAAACCATACCCTTTGGGGCGGCACATACCTATATAGCTTATATGAGGGAGTTACCCCCCCCCCCCCCCCTCCACGTGGGTTGGGTGTTCCACTGGACCCTAGGTACAAATGAATTGTTACCCTGTACCAGACCAAAAAATACTATTTTTATGACCCCATTCCAGTTTTCTCATCAATAAGAATATCTCCCTCCCCCAAGAGTGAGAGGTGTACACCTTTCCTTTCCAAATTGAATTTGGTAATTGGTAAATCAAGAATTGAGAGTACTCGATCAGTATGGGAAGAGAAATCACAAAAAATTCTAGAGATGTCAACCTAAAATAATCCAAATCCAGTGGATCACCAATTTTACCTACAGGTACCTCTTCTCAACCTCCCAAAAATGGACGGAAAAAAAATCCTTCAATTCCACAAAAAACCGTTTATTTTTAATCATTATATTAACATCCAAAACCCCTCCAAATAAGTGTATAAGACGGATTCCACTCAACATTCGAGCAATAAGTGCAAAAATTAATTACTAAAAAACTACTCATAGCATGGTAACATTTTGAATACTATTTGAAACATATCAGTTTAATTCACTTCTCCAAGTGACCCCGCAATTAAATTCTCAAGCATTCTCGAGAAAATTAATGTCAAACCTCGTAAAAAATGATAAAAATGCACGCCATTTTGTTTTGAACTGACATGAAGCATCTTTTTAATTAAACTTCTCTCGCGGGGTCAGCTTGGGAGCTAATTTATCGATAATTTCTTCTTAACTGTATTCAAAATGTTACCGTGCTATGAGTATTTTTTTGGTAACTTAATTTTTTGTACTTTTTGCTCGAACGTCCAGAGGAAGTCGTCATAACTACATACAGTAATTAAAGCATCTCCAGGGTATCCGGGAGATTTGACAATCCATTCAGGAGACTTGTATATCTGGCAGAGTTGGCAGGTATGCATATGGTTGGTGAAATGTATAATGAGTTGCAGGTGACAGCTGGGATATGTTGTTCACAGTTGGCAAAAGTCACCCGAAAAACAAAAACCCTGCTACTTTGACTCGCGTTTACTTTCTTCAGTCTAACAAACAACTTAATATGCTATTTTCTGGGGAAGTTGTAAAGACACCCATATAACCTCCACTTTAAATTTGTTAGGCTCAGTTCAAACGTCGCATTTTACATGCGCCGAATCTAATTGCCGATTTAAGTGCATTTGAATCTATTAAATTCGACAGGTTTTATTATAATAAAATGCGACTTCAGTCGAATATGCGACTGAGCCAGTCGAATTTATCGACTGAAGTTTAAGTTCAATACAATTAAATTCGACGTTTGAATCAAATGTCGAACTTTTTTAATTTGAGTCGACCCAAATACATGTAGGTATTAGATTCAGTGCATGTAAAATGTGACGTTTGAACTGGGCTTTAGTGAGACTTTTGAGGGTATTCAATTTAAAGCTAGAATTGCATGCCATATTTATATATTTACACGATCATAGACGTAAGATCTTAAAAGCAATCATTTAATAATTTATGTCCTAATTAACCTCCTTTTTAAAATTCCAATTTCATGGAAAATTATTTCTTTGATGGTTTGAAATTACCAAGACAGATGTACATACTGTCAACCGATCCACTGTCGTCATAGGAAACCCAAGCATAATATTTGCATATCAATGTATTTACAAAATATAAGAGTTTGTATGGGATTTCAAACGGAACATTTTGAGCAATAAATAAAATTGAAATTACTGAATAAAGTTCAGAAAACATTACATGGTGTTGTTTGCTATCCTTACAATGTGTTTAAATGCAATTTTGAGCGGTTTTAGTTCAATTTACCTTACCATGTATAATACAATGACAAGGGAGGAGCGTTCCGGCTGAATAATTAGAATAACAATGGAATCATCTAATTCACCGCTCGACTCGTCTCGAAATTCGCTCGAATTTCCGCACTAAAATAGGTTAGGCTCCCAGTTTGACTTAACGCCTCGATAATAGCATGTACTCTAGTCACACAAATGTTACCCTAGTGTGACCCTCCCCATTTGGGCTTAATTTGACTGGTGTCCAGTGCTAACCGCGCTCAAGTGGGGCGATTGTGATCTTCACAGATATATTTTGAAACGCGATATGAATTTGTAGAACGTCTAATTCCTTTGGATAACGAGGTATGTCCAATTGGTTTTCCCAAAAACATTTGTGTGACATGTGTGATAGGAGACGAGTCGAGCGGTGAATTAGATAATTCCATTGTTATTCTAATTATTCAGCCAGAACACTCCTTCCATGTCATTGTATTATACATGGTAAGGTAAATTGAACTAAAACCGCTCAAAATTGCGTTTAAACACATTGTAAGGATAGCAAACAACACCATGTAATGTTTCCTGAACTTTATTCAGTAATTTCAATTTTATTTATTGCTCAAAATGTTCCATTTGAAATCCCATACAAACTCTTATATTAATTTTGTAAATACATTGATATGCATATACATTGATATGCAAATATTATGCTTGGGTTTCCTATGCTGTCGTCAACAAATTTTGGCAACTCAGGCAGTGACACAGTAACATAATTTTCTTGTCCACCAAGTTAACTTTGTCCACAACAGTTTAATTCATAAATAACTTATGAGATTCCATTATTCATCTAATTGGGATTTTATGCAGTTAATTATAAGACTTTTCTAAAAATTATTACCATATTTATAAAATTTATATTTTACACACAACTTGAAACATTTCTTCTTTTGGAATAAAGTTCAAGGGTTTAAAAATAAAAGTACACTCAATTGACATTTTTTTTCTTTGGCTCTCCAGTGTATGGAAGGTATGCCAATACAACAGAATCTTTTTTTTTGCAATTTTCTCTGCTGTCAATTAAATATTTATCAAAACTGGCCTGATGTAAATGGCGTGAAAGGTAAAGACATGACATGAGACAAAATGTTTACCGAGCACTGCTTTCAAATTGATCAAAAAACATTTCATAATACTGTCATCATTTTATTTTCTGATCGTTTGCAAATAAAGGGCCTTCGAAACTAGAATCAAGCATTTTCCAGCATTGATTTATTTCATTTCATACATTACATTCAAATCCGCTACAAATCTGGTTTGGGCAAAAACCGAACGTCGAATTGTCATCTTGTAGGGATAACAGATCACACAAAGTGCCTGTCTGCCTGATTATAAGATCAAACATCTGAATCCAATATTAAATAAAATCGAAAAATGAAATTTTAATCCCAAAATTTATATATCACATCATGCAGATAATTCTAGAATGGCAGACCCCTCTTCGATCAATTTAACACTGTGACAGCTAGAACACTGTTTTTAAAGTATAAGAACAAATTCGTCAATAAAATTGGTTGAAAAGAAATTTTCCTTTATTCTGAAGCCTCGATGTCCCTCTCTAATCAGATATTCCTTCCAGTTGAATGTATTTGAATCGTTCGAGTGTGATGTTTGTTTACAACCTCGTGATAGCCCGCCAGAAGACCCAGACAGGGTCTTTTTGCGAGCGTTTAAATTAAAATGGATAATGCCGGATTTTAATACATTGTCAAGAGCCCTGCTTCTCTAGATGAATACTCACCAAAGTAGAAATGTTCTTCTTACCTTATTTCTCAGCTAGAGAGATGAGGTGATGTCCAAATAGGGTGGGAAAAGATAATTTGGATACAGGTAGTCGTGTTCAGGGTAATCCATTTGAAGAGCCGGGAAGTACATCTTGCCTTGTTGATCGCATTTTTAACCCTCAAGTTATCTTTCCAGTGTCGAAAAATTATCTAATTATATAAGAATATTACCAATGCCACTTCTGCGTGTTTATAGGAGACATTTTAGAGACAAAACCATCACAGCTTCGCCAAAAAGAAAGATTACCTGCAAGCGAATGTGAGCGAAGGTTGGGATGGAGAAGAAATTATACCTCGGGTAGGGAGGGTGGTGAAGTGGCGTGAGAGATATCGATCAAACGCCCACGCTAACAAATACGAGACATCACGCGCATATTAAACTGGAATAAAAGAGCTTTAAAATTTATTTTTCAAACACATTTATTCAAACTGGTGAGGAAGAAACTACCATCAACAATTAAAAAGGCAGTAGTTTTTTCGTATTACTTGACACTTCACACCCCTCCCCCCAGGTGTGCCAATAAAAAGGAGCCCACTCACTTCCAGAACCGGAAGGACTGAACAAAATAAGCTAAAAATAGCGGGAAAGAGGGTGAAATCGGTGAATGGGTTGCCACTTGGAAACCTTCCTAAAGCGTTTAAGTTTGTTTTATAGGCATTTCTGAAAATTCATGAGACATGTGTCACTTTTTAAATTTTATAGAAAAATCTTCCAAAAACTTATCAATTTGCGTGTCTTCCGCCCCGTGTTTGGACTTACTTCCGGTCAGACTGTCAGCGGACTTCAAATTGATTCGCGTGAAAACATGGAAGACGAGCTGCTCTCCCGGTGGATTCAAGAAGCTGTTTTTGCTTCTTACATGGAAGAATGTCAAATTCTCAACGAGTTGGACTGCTCATACGGGTATGACTACAACTCTACGCAAGAATTATCTGGGAACGGTTGTTCTACGCGGAAAAGGAAGATGGTCTCGAGCGATCAAAATGTCGATACGGTTTCGGCGGGAAAACACGCAAGGAACAGTTGATTTCAAGAAAGTCCTTTGGCAAGGTATTGCCGTTTTCTCCAAACAATAAAAACCAGGAATTGCCTTCAAAAGAGTTTGCAGCTTGAAAGAGATGGAAATGAATGCCAGTTCAGATATTTGACCCGAACTGAGGATCGTTTAAAGACTTCGCGAGCAGCCGGCGGGAGCCGGACCACCTCAGTTTCAAGAAGGCTTTCCTTTTGAAAAATCAACTACATTTTCTACCTTACAGGATGTAGCTACATGGCGTTGGGAATTCATGGTGCAAAGTTTTAATTTTGGTAGAAACTAGGAGAAGTAACGAACACAATTAAGTTCATACAAGAACGAGAAAGGCCAAGGCCGCCATATTGCAGCATTGTCAAGGCAACGATACATTTACGTGCGATGCTACACGAACAGGAGGAAAAATGTTAATAATGCAAACAAGATTCTGTCATTTGGTCAATCATAGTCCCTCCACGAAATGGGTCAATCAAACACGCTGTATTCCCCAGGGGGGTGGGGGGTACTCAGGTATAATAGTGACGGGGAGGCTCAAATGAGGCCAAATTGTTAGACCAAAAAAAAGTCCTATTAGGCTAAAACCAGACACCCCAAAAGTCCAACAGCCCAGAAAGTAACCAAAAAAGTCTTATTTTTCTCTGCATTAAAAAAATAATAACCTGACACGTTGCAGACCACCTAGCATGCGAAGAAAGTGTAATGCGATACACGATCTCTTGCGAATAAACCTCTAAAACAGGAAGTCTACTTGTCATTTGCATGTATTGTAGTTTACGTTTGTAAATGAAATTGACACAAAAATGAGAACCCTGCGTTAAGCTTTTTTTTCAACCCCCCAAAAAGTCCTTGCCAAAATCTTCCACCCCAAACAAGTCACCACAAAATTTCTAACCAAAAAATGTCATCAGATCGCAAATTTCAAATGAGCCTCCCCATCACTATTATACCTGAGTACCCCCCCTCCCCCTCCGGGCTGTAATCCTACTCTCTGTGGAAAAAGGCACTTTGCTGTTGTGGCCGTATTCATGTTTGAATTTTTTAGGAATCAGCAGGAATGTTTTGTATTAACTTAAATAAGCTTACTGCATCCTTCGGTAGAAGTAAAAGCTAGCCCTGATCGGTTTTGGCAAATTTCAAATTGATTAAATAACTTGAAGAAAAAAAAGTTTAACTCTATGATTTTAACACAAACGAAGAAGGCACAGGCAGGCACCCCAAACTCATGATGTGAGGCCATGAGGGTTAATTTGAAGGGTTTTCTATGTTTTGTAGCTAAAAATTTAAAAGATTTGTCAATAAAAGTGCCTCACCTCACCATAGCAGCAAAGTGAGGCATTTATCATTGCCAAATCTTCTCAATTTCTAGCTCCTAAAAAATATTCCATACATTGCCTTACAAACCCTCCCACGTGAGGTTGGCGTGTACATAATCGAAAGAATGGTACGGATCAGTACATACACAAACTACAATCATGGTCAATAGTCCTTGGGACACTCGATCAATTTTATGTAATTCACATGACAATATTGTACTTCTCCGTCACTAAAAGTAAGTTTTGTACGCTACGCCTTCCCTCCCCCCTCCCAAACAATGTTGAAATGTAACTGGTCGCACTTGCCACATGAATGCAACATTGATTGGGGGAGGGGGGGTAAAATCTAGCGTTTTTTGTTAAAAAACATGAAAAATAACTGAAAAGTACAAACTGTCCCAAGACTTCTGTCCGTGATTGTAGGTTAAAATTCTCCAAAACAGATCGACCATACCAAGCCAATTAATTTTTGTTGCAAAAAAACATTAAAAGCAATATTACACCCCTATTATGGTGGGGAGAGGAGCAGGAACCCGGGAGTGAAGGAGGCGGGAAGTCTGCAGGAGATGAGATGGCGGGAAGCAAGAGAAATAGTTTTAAAAATCGCAACATTGCATATGATTTTGCAATAGGAAAAGCACAAAGAGACGGGAACCACAACGGAAGGGGCGGGAACTGGGAGTACAAGGTATGGGAAGTTTAGACCCCCTGTCCCCCCCCCCCCCCCCCCCACATTATATGGCAATGACACAGACAGCGATGCTTATCATACCTTCACATTTGTAGAATTAACCCTGAGCATGGCAAAACAAAAACAACTTACTACTGCCTTGGTTGTGAAATATCATTTTAATCAGCACCGCTGACTCATATAATATTGAGTCAAAACAAATCCCAAAGGTGTACAATAAAAGAAAATTCCCAATTCTATACCAATGCCGCACTGTACAAGCAATCTAATTGACCTTCACTTTACTGATAGACTATTACTGTGGCTTTCAACAACATCAATGGTTGCAGTTTTCGCTGCTGTCAATCGTTTTAGGAGATGTCTTGGGAAACAAAAGTTAACTTCAACAGGTTCAAAAGGTCACTGACACATCCATGGATTTTGATTGGAAGATTTTAATCCATTTTGTTCAAGCTTTTTGTTTTTCGGGGGCCTGTTGGTTGTCGTTGGAAGTACAGTTGACAGCAGTGAAAAACGCAATCATTAGCTGGGTTTTGAACTGTGTTCACGTGTTACTCGTGCAGTCTCAGTTTACATCAAAGAAGCTGCTTAAGCAACATGACTGTACATGTATTTGATGACAACAGGAATTACATGTATATTACTTCACTTGTAGAAACTTTCAAGAATTTTCTCTGGCCCTGATATTTACATGCACATTAAAATATTAGTTATTGAAAAAAATTTTTTTTTTTGGTGATCTGAATTTGTCCCGCACACTTGAAGGCATTTGAAGGAGAAGGAGATTGAAGGCATCAATCTCCACTTGGAACGATCACACTTAGAGATGTGCTACAGAAACAGTTTGGCTGGATTATGACAAGCTTAGGTGATAAGCTTCTGATTATGACTACAGCCTGTGAAAAGTGTAATTTATTTTTTGATACAGAAAGATCTCTACAGTACTTGAAACAAGAAATTTATATTTTGTGTTCATCTATATTGCAGTTCCTCTCTCCAAGTTCTGTTTGATTTCAGAAGTGAATGGATCATAAAACCTTGCTAGTTTCCTGTTGAATTTCATGTTACGTTCATTGATGTAATCAATGTCTGCTTCATCTTGGTGAGCTCTTCGACGGCTGTACTTTTCTCGCTTTTCAATTCTGCAATGTAAGAAGTTCAAATCAATGATCTGACTGGGGGACTCTTTGGACCAGGTTCTTTCTTCACACAGTGCTTCGATATTTTTTAGCAGTGTTATCACCCACCCCTCATGCAACTTCTAATTAAAAAAATTCTCCTACTATATTTTTGTGGTCTACCGTCTAGTTTTGCCTGGGAGATGTGATGGCCTAATGGTTAGCGCATTGGATTCCAGGATGAGCGGTTTGGATTGAGCCCTGGCTGGGGTCACTGTGTTGTGTTCTTGAACACCACTACCACAGTGCCTCTCCACCCAGGAGTATAAATGAGTACTGGCAAACTGTTAGCTGATGACAACCTAACAAAATGCTGGGGGTAACCTGGCATTGGACCTACTCGGCTTTGTGCTATGGAAACCGGGATTATCTCCGGCAGTGGCCAGTTTGACCCGAACGGCTTTACCTTTTATGCCTGAGCTCCAGGGGATTTAAAGTGACGGGAGGCGTGAATGATTTTTTGGTGTTTGAAATTCTTCAAAATTCAGCATGGGATTTTGGGGGGTTTAATTTTGGTTCAGGGGATTTTTGGCGGTTTCGCTTCAAGCCCTAGGGATTTTTTTAGGTTTTAATAATTGATGTCCCCATTTGCACCTCCCCGTCACTTTAAATGTGGAGTACCCCCCTGGGGCCTGAGCGATACATTCACATGGATTTTGGGGATAAAGGAGACTTATAGCTCATCAGTGACTGTGTCAGGCCAGGCTTAAACCTGCACTTCTTGATGTGGAAGTCCAGTATACACACTAACCATTACAGCAGTCCATCTTGCAGTTTCAAGAATGACTGTCTGATTACTACACTTACTGCTTTTCTAGGTCAGCAACCATCCTGTCTACTGCAGCCTCTGGAACTTTTCCCTGTCCTCCATAATTAACATCATCTACATTGGGGTACATCATGGCCTCCCCTCTGCAACAAAATGAAAGGTGTAAAAACCTTATTTTAGATATCAGGGCAGCAGGTTTAGGTATAAAGATAATTTTGATCATGAAAGATTGGGGTGGGAGACGTGCATTGGGCACCAGATCGAGCAGTCTGAGTTTGAGTGCTGGCTGGGGTCATTGTAAATGGGTACCGGCAACAAAATGCTTGGCCAGGGGGTAATCTGTGATGGACTAGCATCCCATCCAGGGGAGTAGCAATACTCCTAATTGGCTTCATGCTACAGAAAATGGGATAAGCTCCGGCAGTTTGGCCTGAGGGGCTTTAGGTTAGTTTACCTTATGAAATATTAGGAGCAATGGCATCAATTTCCTATTTCCCATTAAACTACTCACACACTGAAGAAACAAACTACCCTGCAGAAAAAGCACCACAGTGACTCAAACATGAAGATTATGCAGTGTTCCCACTATTCAGATACAAAAAGTTTGGGGGTCTGCACTGAGTAATGTCAAACCTCCAAGTGACCCAAGCCTGGAAAGAAACCCTGTTATTATTTGGTACTTACTTTTCCTCCTTCTCTCTCTTGTAATCGTCCGAAGGTTTCATTTGTTTGGTAAGGCGTTGGTACTGTCTGTACTGAGCTGCAGCAAAGCCTACCACATGAAAAATAGCAATTCCGCTACACTGTAAGTCATCTTGAATCAAGAACAAATTATTGACTACTGTGTGAAAACCTGCCGCTAACATCTCCAAACAAGCAGTCAAATTGAACCCTCATGGAAAGGGGAAAACCAGTAAACAGGGCTGAAAATAATTATTTTTTTCCAATCAACAGGACATAATTATGTCCTTCCAAACCTGTCCAGACATACCGTAAATCCTCTATTTCAAGCATGTTTGAGGGAGGGGGGGGAGGGGGGGGGGGTTAATTGAAAAACAAATTTTTAGAAATATGTAGAGTTCTATATTATTGTAAAATTTCAGGTAACCTGCATCAAAACGTGAAAAATTGAATGAAAGGTGAGCGTTTTGGGGTCACTTTGTGCCCACCGTGCATGTACCTGAAAAGCCTTGATCAGGATTTTTCTTCTTTCTCTTCCTCTCAAATTTGTCTGCATCCTCGGCAGTCATCTCTAACATCTTAACTCTGTCATAATCCTCCCCACGAGATTCAGCTTCCTGAGACAAATCATACAAGAAGAACTACTGAGCAAATGTTTCATATACAGTTGAACCTCTCCTTACGGACACCTCTCTAATACGGACACCTCTATTACGGACGACAGTTCCCTTGGTCCCGGCAAAATGCCCAAGAAAACCTCTATAATACGGACCCTCTCTAATACGGACAACGGACACTAAACCTCGGCCCAGAGAGCAAATTCGTATAAAATTAACCTCTTTGTTATGGACACTCCAATGATAGCAGTCCGTTTTCAATACAATTTCCTGTTTGTGGTTACAGATCAAAGTTAATCAATTATTGTCCCATTGTCCATACTATAAAGGTAGCATTATATATATATTTTATTTTCAATCAGTTTATCGACATGTTATCACTGACAGTCTATTTATCATCAAGATTTCTTATCGTCAGTGGAGCTTTTAAAGTGATGTCATGACCTCTATAATACGGACACCTCTTTGTGTACAGACGACGCTACCGTTGCCACTCAACAATGTTTTTGATTAATTTGCAGGGTTCAAAATTTATTTTTGTGTCTAGTTATCCCTGGGGCAACCACAGGACTTGGTTTGGTTGCCCCAATAATATTTTGGTTGCCCAGCCCCTCGACCCTATACAAGCCAAATTTTTGTTTTAATATATTCAAATTGCCAAGAATTATTCTAAATAGAAATCTAAACTATACAGTATACATATACTGTACGTGTAGGGGCTCACTGCTCTCTGCTCTTGAAATGCACGGTCCGTGTAATACGGTCTCATATTTGCTCTCGTCTCTGTGCGTATTCGCACTCTAAAATGCTATGTCGTATAATAAATAGAGGTTATTCAGCGGAAAGTTGTGTAATA
Organism: Desmophyllum pertusum; assembly: GCA_029204205.1. NCBI lineage: Eukaryota > Metazoa > Cnidaria > Anthozoa > Scleractinia > Caryophylliidae > Desmophyllum > Desmophyllum pertusum. The sequence continues at coordinate 75,857 of MU825406.1, read as the reverse complement.
CGGCTGGGTATTTTTACGAGTCAGTTTTTATTTTTTCGAGCCTTTAGGCGAGAAAAAATAAACACTGACGAGTAAAAATACCCAGCCGTATTACACAACTTTCCGCTGAATAACCTCTATTTATTGCCCCCGGAGGGGTTTTGGCCCAGAGGCCAAAACCCCGAGGAGGCAGAATAGTAGTCCCCGCGTGTATATATATATATATATATATATATGGAATTGAAGAAAATATAAAAATATATATATATATTGAAATATATTGATATATGTTACAGTATGCGAATGAATCTCGATTTGACAAAACTGGGCGCGCGGGGTGGTATCGGGTAATTTTTCACCAGGGCCGCAAGGTGGTATTGGGTAATTTTGGCACGAGGTCGGCTCACTTTGGAACAAACAACCAAAGCTGTCTAAAGCTGTCGTATTTCGCCGTTCGTCTGAAGAAAATTTGCAATTCAAAGGTGAGTATCTTGCATTACAGTGATTTATTTGAATACAAAGGTCATTTAACAGTACCGGATAGAATTGTTCGGTACACAACTTGATTTGTCACACACAAATCAGCAACGGGGTCGACAGACTCGATCCAAAACCCTGTTAGACGCTGTCTGATATAAATATTACTGAACTCGTTAAGACTAAGATTAGCGGTTACAACCGCAACATTCTTGTATTTCCTAGTGTATATAATTAAGACATTGTTGTAAGAGGTTAAGTCTCAGAACGAATAGTGAATAGAACGGAACGGAATTGTGAGTGTAAAGAACTGTGAATCTACGAATAAACGCATTTTATAACTTGGAAAGATACAGTCCTCATTTGATATTTGTGAACCAGCTGGCAGCATCGGGAGATATTCCCGAACAGACGCAAACAGATCAGAATCTCAAGTCAAAAAAAGTAAAACCCAGTCAAAAGGATCGATCAGCATCTTTTCAACAAACTTCATTGTGGCAACCCAGATCGTTATTATTTATCTGAGTAACTGAGTTTTGTTCCATTTTGTGTTATTTCAAGGATTGAACGATCATTCAGTAAGTTGCTACACCAAAATCTACTTTAAAAATGTCCAAAATATTTCTATAAATAAAACGTAATATCATCAAATGGCGGGGGCAGATATAGTGAGAACTATTACTAGTTATACGACATAATATCTTTCCTAAAATATAGGCTTTCAACAGTGTTTTCCGTAGCGCGCGGTCAGGGGGACTGAGACCCGTGTAATACGGTTTCATATCTGCTCTCGTCTTTGTGCGTATTCGCACTCTAAAATTCCATGTCGTATAATAAACATGACATGTTTATTATACGACATGGAATTTTATATTAACGACATGGAATTTTATATTAAAAAATATAATATTGTATATTAACCCTTTCACTCAAAACTGAGGGGAAAATCTTGAATTTCATTTTGCAAAATTGTCAAAATCAAACAGCACCACATGAAAGTACTACTCAATAGCTTTTATTTGAATGGTCGCAAACTAGGGTTTCATCCACAGACTAAAAAGTTAGAACCACCTTGTACAGCATTCTGTAATAAACAGTACCACATGAACGTACTGCTCAATAGCTTTCATTTGAATAGTTATACACAAGGGTTTCATCCACAGACTAACAAGTTAGAACCACCTTGTACAGCATAGTAAACAGTACCGCATGAAAGTACTTCTCAATAGCTTTCATTTGAATGGTCACACACTTGGGTTTCATCCAGACTCAAACGATACAACCACATTTTATGGACTCAAGGTTTGACTCTGGGAGTGAAAGGGTTAATACAGTTGAACCCCGCTAATTCGACCTCGGTTACTTCGAATTCCCCGTTATTTCGAGCTCAAACCCATTTCCCTTGCCCTTGTTTTTCAGTCATTTACTATCGGTTAATTCGAACCCCCGCTAATTCGAACTATTTTCCGTTTCCCTTGAGAGTTTGAATTAGCGGGGTTCAACTGTATTATGATTTAAAATTATGTTGCCATTGAAGATTTCCAGCGTGGCTCAATATCTTAGACATAATCATGAAAAGTACATAATGTACATGTACCTTTCTGGCCTCTTCTTCCTTGTTCTCCCATTCTACTCGACGTTGCATGGCTTCATGATTTGCAGGCAACTTCTTTCTCTTATCCTCCTCTGCCACCTCTTGATGATTTAATTTACGTGCCTCATTCTGCGAACAAAATTAATATAATAATTAAAATATTTTCCAAAAAATAAGCCCCCACAAAAATGTTGAAGTTACATAACCCAGGTAAAAGGTCACCAACGGCAACCTACATGAAAGTAATTTTAATGTAAAACTAACTAATAATAATTAGCAGCGGCGGATCCAGACCCGTTTATAAGGTGGGGGCCCGAAAAATTTTCCATCACTTCAGGCCTTAAATTAAGGTGGAGGCCCGAAAAATTTCCTTAAATATTTTCCCCCATATACGGGCGCACCGGGCCCCTTCCCTAGATCCGCCACTGATTAGTGACCATAAGACTCCATTTCCACCAAAAAACTCAGCCCTCCTCACAAAAATAAAACTTCCCACCCTGGATCCCAGACTCTACAGTGTAAGTCAAATTTGGCAATAGTCAGGGTGGTAGGTGCATATAATATTATTATTGGAAAATCCAGCACAACAGAAAAGTATCAGTCATTTTCTCAGACTTCCTGATTTGCTAAAACGTTGTTGTTCATACAATATTGAAAAGGCCACAGAGATCACCTTATGTAACGATGATGACTAAATGGAGCTTTATACCCGACATTACTATTCGAACCAAATCAAACTCAACTGAACCTAATCAAACCCAATCACACTGGGTTCAGTAATCGAACACAATCAAACTCTCACAAAAACATTTGGAGTAATCGGACGCAATCGAACATTGATTAGGTTCTATTTAGTTTGATTAGGTTCAATGGCAGGGTGATTGCAAAAAATATCCTATTAAAATCAGTGGTATATATAGATGTTATTGAACTAGCGTGAGGTCCGTATTGGGAAAATATTGGTCGAGTTTTTTTTTTGCAAGTTTATGGACCAAGCGGAAGGCGAGGTCGGCCAAAAACTTGCAAAAAAAGAACAAGACCAATATTTCCCAATATGGACCGAACAAGCTAGTTCAATAAAGTTTTTATTATAATGGCTTTTTAAAAAATTTGCTGAGAAATTAATGCAACCATTCTTGGCTAACACGCGCACGCCAAAGCTAAGCATATTCTTGCATTTTTCAGGCCACTTTGCGAAAAGTTTAACCAAAATTGTCCACCAGACATGAGGACAAATGTTTCTACTTAATAGAAAATTGTTTTCTTTTGTTCAATGTTTCATAAAAGGAATTTGGCGAAATGAGTTCGTGAGCGGTCCATCTTTGCAGTCCGTATTGCAAAATTCGGACCGCTCAGGGAACCAATCAGAATGCTCCTTTTCATCGTGGACCAGTTTGCCATATAATAATATAAATTTGAGTTATTTTTAGATTCGGTTCAGAAATCGAACGCAATTGAATTCTCGCATCAATTTTTGGTTCGATTGTGTTCGATTACCGAGCCAATTTAATCCAATCGTTCGATTACCGAACGGTTCGATTAGTAATGGCTCCGTCAATTCCAAGCCCGCTCATCCCCCCCCCCCCCCCCCCCGGGCATTTGTCGGGCATTTGTCATTTTTTTGGCAGAATGTTGAAAATGCCCCACGGTGGGGCCAGCTTATATGCACAAAATCCCCACAGTGGGGCTTCAAGAAGAGTGCAAATGCCCGACCCACGGGACAAGTTCAAAATTTTATTTTCTTGTGAGGATCGGGGAATTTAAAAATCTAAATTCCAAGCAGAACTATTACAGTCAAACTACTGTAACCGGGGCCACCCAGACAAAGTTAACCAATCACAGGGCAGAACGGGAACAATACATTCCAACATTTTTGAATTGAGCCAATCCGATGTCGAGTACAGAACAATGAAATTGCAACTTGTTCGTTCGTGATGGATACAGATGAATGAAATTTTGTGTGGTTTTACGGCGTGGATTTTCGATTCCAACCCTTTTTTCTTTGACTAGTTTTAGCAGTACGATTTGGAACAGAAATATATGCGAGTCAATAAAAGAGAAACTCCAAACTGCGTGAAAACTGGGAATGCGACGGTTGTACAGTATGTTTCCTCGAATAAAAGTGCGTGGCGGATTTGAAATAATTTGTTCGCTCTTGACAAATTCAAGATTTCTCTACGGCGTCGATCACAGTGTTCAACCGGCTGAATAACTACGCATGTCGGGGTTTTGGCAGTACCATTTGGAAAATAAATACACTTGATGCCAGCAAGGGAAGACTTTATATTCCAAACTGCATAAAGTCAGTGAACGCGACGGCCAATGGTCGGGGTTTTGTCAGTACAATTTGGCTGAAATTAAAATAATAAGTAAAAGAGAAATTCAAAATTGCTTAAAAAGAGTGTCGGCCGTATATTTGAAGTTTCGTTGTCGCGAGAAAGAACTCAACCGCCGGAGTAGGATATTTTGCCGGCAGAGTTTGAATCACGTTTCGTAGCGGCGAATTATTTCAGTATTACAGTTATTTCTGATCGCATGAGAGAAAGAAGCCAACTCAGTGCTAGCAGATCAGACATAGAGTCGCTTCGATCTTTCCCAGAAAATTCGGGACTTTTCCCTAGAACAGTCAGGACTTTTCTCGGAAAGATCGAAGCGATTTTACTAGCACTGAGTTGGCTTCTTTCTCAGTAATTTTTCCGAAAGGATTCGAAACAGTTTCGAAAGTTCAACGCAAATCAGACAATACTCATGCGATGAGAAATAACTGTAATAAAGAATTCGCCGTTACGAAACGTGATTCAAACTCTGCCGGCAAAATATTCTACTCCGGCGGTTGAGTTCTTTCTCGGGAGATTAAGAAACTTCAAATATACAGCCGACACTCTTTTTATGCAATTTTGAATTTCTCTTTTACTTATTTTTTTTAATTTCAGCCACATTGTACTGACAAAATAAAACCCAGCGCGTGGAACAAGGTGGAAAAATCAAAGATCCGACAATGTATAAAAACTGTCAAAACTGAATTCATCACGTTGGTAAAACAAGCCGTGCTTTCGTTGTTTTCAAATCCGTCACGCACTTTGCCGAAACTATTGGCCGTCGCGTTCACTGACTTTATGCAGTTTGTAATATAAAGTCTTCCCTTCCCTCAAGTGTATTTATTTTCCAAATGGTACTGCCAAAACCCCGACATGCGTAGTTATTCAGCCGGTTGAACACTGTGATCGACGCCGTAGAGAAATCTTGAATTTGTCAAGAGCGAACAAATTATTTCAAATCCGCCACGCACTTTTATTCGAGGAAACATACTGTACAACCGTCGCATTCCCAGTTTTCACGCAGTTTGGAGTTTCTCTTTTATTGACTCGCATATATTTTCGTTCCAAATCGTACTGCTAAAACTAGTCAAAGAAAAAAAGGGTTGGAATCGAAAATCCACGCCGTAAAACCGCACAAAATTTCATTCATCTGTATTCATCGCGAACGAACAAGTTGCAATTTCATTGTTCTGTACTCGACATCGGATTGGCTCAATTCAAAAATGTTGGAATCTATTGTTCCCGTTCTGCCCTGTGATTGGTTAACTTTGTCTGGGTGGCCCCGGTTACAGTAGTTTGACTGTAATGATGGACACTATAATTGTTCACAAATACATAGCCCTTTATTTATACCTGTAATCATTGTCATGGTTTTTGGAACATTTTTTTTTAATTACAACTGCAACGCACCTCAGGAGAGCAACGAAACCCAACAAATATAAATACAACAACTTATTTAGTCGGAACTTCATGCTCATATTTCAATGTTTAACTACCTATGATAAGACAGCTTTGTAGTCAGTATAAAGTGCACTCGCAAAAGTGCACTCGCAATCTCAATTCAACATTTTAATTACGAAATCCGTATCTTGTTCCCGCAAAGGTGTTGAAGTTGAAGCTTCGTTCCGCCATCTTTGGTTTGCACGTGGAAAGCAACAGTGCAAATTTTTGGGCATGTGGGGTGGGGTGTGGCTCCGGTACACTTGAAAAGTGCGGGACTCAAACGAGGTTTAATATCAACTCAATTTTTATATTTTTCTATCGGGGGCAATCAGGAAATTTTAAATAAACAGCAAAGCATGTACGTTTTTTAAAATCCGAAATATCACGTTGCCTTTGACAATGCCCCACCCCCGGGCTGACCGGTTATAGCAAATGCCCCACCCCAGGGATGGAAAAGTTGTAAAATGCCCGACAAATGCCCGGGGGGGGGGGGGGGCATGGTCGGGCTTGGAATTGACGGAGCCATAACGTCGGGCTTTAATATAGAAAACGACACTTCAGTATGATCATGATATAAAATTAAAGTGGTCAACATTAAAACGACGACCTTACCCTTCTAAGTTGAAGGTCTCGTAATTTCTTTATTCTTTCTGCTCGTTTATCAGCGGCTGTGGAGGATGAAGAAGATGACGATGGCCCGGCTGCTGTATCATCGTCTTCTTCTACGACAGAGCTGTTGCTTGCTTGGCCTTTCTTCCAAATTGATTCCGAGCTCTCGCGCTGTAGAAAAAGCATATTGCTAGCCGTTAAATCTTCTCTGTTAAAGGAAAAATTCGGTGGCTACAAAATAAAGTTAAAGATAACGGCAAATTGTAAATTTATATGCCAACTTCGACTACTCACAACATCAACTTGTGACGCCATGTTTCTTGTTTGTCAGAGGAAACCTTGAGCCTGCAGTATATCAAAACAGTGGAATTCTAATTTTTTTAATGGACGTTATGTAAGAAGGCACGTGAAGATCCAACCTTGTCCCCAGGGTTTTCCGCGTGAGACTCCAGACACGATTGTACAATGGCGGCCAGTTCGGGATACAATAATTCGGATGTTGTAATTGTTGCAGCAGGGAGAACGCCAATTGGGAACTTGAACGGTTGTCTTAGTTCTCTTAAAGCCCATGAACTTGGCGCAATGGTCATTCGAGATGTTTTGGCGCGGGGCAAGGTTCCTGCGTCTGACGTAGCTGAAGTGGTCATGGGACAAGTTTGCACCGCGGGTACGTATTGTACATATAAATAACGTAATTCTGGTTTACCTTTCTATTTTTACAAAGAGATGCAGGTGTACCTCCATTTCTTTGACAAAGACAGTCGAATGTCGTCAGGATTTGGGGATTTCCCGATCGAGGGTGGGGTGGCGGGGGGTAAGGGAGCTCTGACGTCAGAAGTTGAAAAGTGGGCGCCCTAAAGGCGTGTTTCCCCATAAATGTTTTAAAGCTTTGGTGCATTTTTAATCATCTTCTCCCAGGATTGGGCGTCCACTGGACAACAGGCCGGACGCCCGTCTGGCTAAAAGCTTGTTTCCGCCTCCTACTTTAATGATGGCTCCCACCTCTTTGTGCTTTTTCTATTGCAAAATATTATGCAATGTTGCAACATTTTCTCCTATTTCTCCCAGTTCCCGCTACCTTAGGAATCCCGCCCCCTATACTCCCCGCTTCCCACCCCTGTAACCCCCCCTGTAACCACTGGGGAGGGAGGGGACAATGACTAATGTCAAGTGACATACCTTATGTGCTAATCATTTCCCAGTGATGTCATCCCCTCAAGCTAAACTTTTGGGCATTTGACATTTTGAAAATTTTGATCTTTCGATTTTCTGGATTTTCTGACTAATAAATTCCATGTTAAATTTCACTTGAAAAACTGATATTCGTGAATCGCAACATTAATTTTTTTTTATGTTACATTTTTGCATGCTGGAATTTCCTCATCAGGCAAATTAGTTTAAGGTATCAGTATACCCCAAATGACCATCATGCGTTGGCGCTGTTTTACGGTCGGACGTTTAACAAAAACCCCAATAAAGTATATATTTCCTGAAAGCTTAAGAATTGTAGATTACGAATATGTATTCATTTGAAGTAAAAAAATTAACGTGTTTCGAATAAAGCGCTCAATTTCAAAAAGTATATCGGTCCACAAATCGAGTTCGTTTCCGGTCGAAATTGAACGGGAGAAAGCGAAAAACATCGCTACATGATCTTGACACCTTTCTCTAAAAAACTGTGTCGGGGAATTTTGATTACTTGTCTGGTTAGCTTTTAACACACAGTTAAACTTCGAAGGTTGACAAAACATGTATTATCTGTACGAAAATACTCATAACTTTTGAACGAGGGAAAAAAATAAAATTCCCCGACACAGTTTTGTTGCCAGACTATTGGAGAACATTCTCTCCAAATTTCAGCGAAAAAGGTTGAAAATTCGTTGCAAACGAACTCGAAACGCGCGCTCATTCGCTGAAATTTTATTTTCGAGAAACAAAGGAAAACATGTTTTGGAGCGTTCTTCCGGTCTGATGAGATTAAATACACAAGACGCGTGAAAATAATTATGCGTTGATCGATAAAGAGAAGGCTCGTCTTACTTTAATTAAAAACAGAGTTCGTATCGAATACAAATGACCTGAAATGCGCGCTTCTTATGGCTAGGAGAAGAAAGTTCTCCTCTCACCGATCGTGCTACAAGGAAAACAAGAGTTTATGGCTTCAGTTTTCTCTCCATTTAGCCTCTCTGTGGGATATTCGCCCACATGGATATGCAACCGCGAGCGATTTTCAAGTTGTCCTAATCAGTGATGCGATCCGTCACTTTAGACCCGGTTGAGACGAGCGCTTCGGCTCAATTCAGTACTGAACAATTTCCCATTTCGGTATATTCTTACTTGAAAACGCGGACACAGTCTGTTATGTTTCTACAGACATTGCAAGATGCGGCTTTCGAATTTCGGGTGAATCTACAAACACGTCGGCCCTCATGTTACGTGACTTTTTATACGTACACTGTTGACAAACTGTTGACGGCTCTCGATTGGAAATAATTAATGGCGAGAATCGTTTTTTCTTCATAACTTTCTTTAGAAACAATCTTTTTTCGTGAAACTTTTTGGAAATGAAAGGTCTTGATGTAATCTATCTGAAGATAACAAAAACTGAAATCTTGCAAAATGGTCAAATTTGGGGTATACTGATACCTTAAGTTTTCTTTAGAAAAAGTCTTTCCGAGTCTGGTTTTTATTTTCCTGTACTGTTACTGTTTTAGGACAGGGACAGGGACCTGCCCGCCAGGCAGCGATGAATGCTGGTATCCCATCATCTGTTCCAGCTTATGGTGTGAATATGCTGTGTGGTTCTGGCTTAAAGGCTGTCGCATTAGGCTACCAAGCTGTTGTGTGTGATGAGTCAGCTGTCATTGTTGCTGGTGGCCAGGAAAGTATGAGTCAGGTAAGTGTCCCAGCGGGGTGGGGGGGGGGGGGGGGGGGGTAATCAGGTACGTGTATATTAGTGACGGTGAAATGCAAGGGCCTTTTTGGGGTTTGAAATTAGTGATTTGGGGACTTTTTGAGGTTAGAAATCATGCTATGGAAACCAGGATAAGCTCCGACAGTGTGGGTAAGTTTGGCCCCAAATGTCTCAGTTACCTCCCAATAGATCGTTTTCACCAAAATAACAAGATCGTTTTGCGTGCACCAAAAACATCTACAAACTCAGAGATTGTAGAGTAGGTGGAAATAAATATATTCCCCAAGTTTTGATGTGGCAGTGTTCATTGCAACGAAGTTATTGGGAAAACAATATTCGGAAAATTACAGAACTTAGTATGAGTCCGCCATATTGGTGGACCACTTTGGTCCGCCAAAAAATGTCTGCGAGAATAAAAATGATTTTGCTACCGAAGTCATACGTTTTCACTTCTGAATGCTTTAGTTATCATTTTAAACTTATTAGCATATCAGAAAAGTATTTAAAAGTGCGAAAATATTGGTTTGTGTAACATTTCAGGTCACGTTGGCCGTCTCAAATTTCAAAACGCTTTATCTCCAAAACGAAGCAATCTGCTGGCACAAAAATTTCCCCAGCAACTAACGACACTGATGTATGGAATATACTGAAATAACAGCTTTGTAGGATCAATACTTTTGAATTTAGCATTTTGATGACGTCACATTTAAACGATCTATACTTTGGCACTACAGAGACCTGTTTAAAGATTGGTTAAATTAGAGTAAGACGAGTAACAACCAACAAAAAATTAATGTGAACTATTGCTCAAGGTCCCAACTTATTATGATGCGGATTAAAGTTTACCCAACCAGAAACATCCGTTGCCCCACTGAGGCTAATGATTAACTACTGCATTATTATTGTTATTGTTGTTTCTTCCAGGCCCCACATTGTTGTAATATGAGGACATCATTGAAGATGGGTGACGCTAAACTTATGGATACTATGTTGCTAGATGGGCTTATTGATGCCTTTCATGGCTACCACATGGGAATAACAGGTAAAAGCAATTTCTTCCTTGTTGGTATACTTAGTGATTTCCTGCATTATAATATACTCAACAAAATATGCAGCTTCTGATTGGTCAATAACGAATGCATAAATAGGTTATAGAGTGCAATACAGAATTGTGATAAACGGTACCGGACAAGTAAAGACGTTTTTGCCGCTTAATGGTATTGAAATAAGCTTTCAAGTTAATGGTTAAATATTTTTTTAACTATGGTACTGTAATTCTTTCAAAAGGTTCACGCTTGGTTTGGCTGTGCGTTCAAATAAAACATGTGAGCACTTTGGAAACCAGTGAAGCGTTTTGTGTGCAGAGTAGCGTGATGGCAGCAAAATTTTGTTGAGAATATTATAAACAAAAAATCGTATGAACTGCTCGTGCAATTAGTGATTTATGGTCACTCGTGATGTTTTGAAAGTTCTCAAATTGCACTCGCCTAAAGGCTCGTGCAATTTTGAGGACTTTCAAAACATCACCAGTCCGGGAGTATACCAGTTCTGGAAGAAACGAAATCAATTGTTCTACGTCACGAAACGTCACCGATCAAAACATTGGATCACATTTCGAAGCCAAATATTCAAGATGGCGGACAAGCGCGAGGAAGTGTATACGATCGATATGATTTTACTTTCCTAGTATTCCATGCGAAATTTATCTTGAAAACATCACAACCAAGATTCTAATAGGGGAGATGAATCGTGAAAATAACGCGGAGTGAAATATACTTTGTTTGTCGCGTTAATAGCAGCTCATCGAGTGAGATCGTAAAGGTCGATGGAAGGTCGTAGCGAAGCTTGTAGTACATCGCTATTTTCAACTTCAATAGCTTGAATTTGACGACGGTTGCTACATAGAAGTAGTTTATAACGCATGGAAGGAATAGCTTTATTTTTATACCTAGAGTTGTGTTCTTTTCCTTTCTTTCTGCTCGTGTATAATTTCTTAAAAATAATAAACACCTCCAAATTAATTAAAGCTAGTGTACTCCTCCATGGGTTGCAATTCAGACAAAATAATATTGTCAACTGTATGGAATTTCCTGAATTGTTGCTCGGATCTCTCTGTCAAGTGGAAGGCCAGCAGAACATCTGTTTCCTCGGGATATATATAATAGTCTGTCCCAAAACATTCGGGGTTTGTGAGGATTTTATCCAAAATTTTAAAGTCACCCCTTGTGAATATGAATACTAAAGGACAGACCTCTGTACTTTAGAATGAGTTACAGTTTTGGGTCTCCCTGGGACAAATGAACTGAGTGTAATAGTGAGGGCTATGACTTTGAAAGGAGAGGCTAGAGAATTCTTCAATCAATTTTCATAGTTGCTATTTGTTTCCTCTATGGCTATATTGCTGATATCAATAAATTATTGTTATCTGTGAAATAAATAAATATGTGAGTGGAGAAATCATTCAAACTGTTTCAGGTGGTAAAATAGTTTTATTTGTTTTCAAAGTTGCCCTTATCCTTTTCTTCATTCCTCTCTCCACCTAGAAACAATATAAACAATATTATTAATAAATTGTTTGTATAAAAAAATGTAGAGCAGAGCTGGAGATAGTTAAAAACTCTGAGTCATCTCTATGAACCAGGAGATTTACTAAATTATCAGACAAAATATTCAACATACTGCTGAAAAGTTCCTATATAAATTTACCATCATGATGAGAATTTCACAGCCTATTGGGCCCTACATGTATTTGAATTGATTTGAATTTGACAGGTCACACACAATGAAATAGACCCAGGCGTAGTCATTCAATAAATTGATAATAATCAATAGCAGTCAAGATCAATCTTTGCTTGATATTGATTGGTATCGGCAATCAATAAGAATCAATAAAGAAAGAGTTGTGAGCTCAACTGATATCAATATTGCCGTCGATTGTCATTGGAAGTTATTACTTTTCGGTCTTTCCCCGAGTAACCGAGTAACACTGATAAAAGCATTGACACAATTGTGAGTATATTTGAATGACTCAAATAATTTATTATTTGTCTATATAAGAATCATTCGACAAATATCCTCACAATATGCAAGGGTTTCACGTGTTTTTATAAGGCTATAGATTTCTGCCAAATGACTAATATCGAGTGATTACCCTGAAAAATACACTCATAACATACACACTGAACTTGTTGATGAACAGCCTGGACCAAAGAACTTGGGAAAATAGCAACAAAACCATATATTCAGAGGCATTTATATTTGAGTTGCTGGAAATGTCTATGTGGTTTTGTGTTTTCCCTCAAGATTATGTCTACATCATATGCAGCAACAGTTCTTGAGAATTTCCAAACGAATCTCCATTAATTAATATTTCTGTATTTTAATACTGCTTTCAGTAAATACAGAACATAAATATTTAGGAAGTAAACTTGCGAGGTGAGCCATAATCACCAGTAAGCTTTTAAATACAACGATTGACAAATGACTCTCACTGATTTACAAATTTCACCTTCACATGTGCTCACTGGCCTGAATTCCTCTATTAAAACGCTAAATTGAGCGAACAGAGAGTTCCTGGCGAGCTCAAAATGACGCAAGAAGAAACCCATATGTCACAAGACACTGAAGGAACGGGAAACCTCCGAGAGGTCAACTTTAAAAAGTGTTACCATTTTTCCTACGTGGTTACCAGCGACGAATCTTTCCAAAAACAACACTTATCAACAGCACAGTCGAGGAAAATTATTCTCTTTCTCTGGAAAATTCGCCAAGGTAGAGAAAATAAAACACAAATACATGTACTTACATTTGATACCCGTCAACATGGCGGCGTTCTCTTCGATCCTCCAACTTTGGTTGATAAAATAACCGCTATCAAACCTTCATCTACTCGCGAAAACACACTACAACACGTATCCATCTTGTTTCTCCAAGATTCGCCACTCAAAGTTCCCGGATATTCCGTGTAGAGGCTGGTAAGGAGCTTTTTGAAAAAGCTCAATTTTTCTCGATTATTTTTGGCGATTTTTGTGCATTTCGGTAGAACAAAAGAAATATGACGTCACACTTTCTTCCAGAACTGGTATACTCCCGGACTGATCACTCGTGCCCTGAGTGATAAATCATGAATTGCACTCGCGTTCATACGATTTCCTATACGTATTGTGCAAATTATATGCAACTGAGAATAATTTGCACAGCAGATTGAATATTCCATATAATAATAATAATAATAATAATAGATTTCTATAGTGCCTTTTCTCAGCGATTCAAAGGCGCTAATTACGTACAAAATTGTAATAATATTGTCAGTTTATAACTAGACTCTCAATACATGAGGCCAGATCCAACATGGCAGTTTCAACACAGCTTTATTTCCTAAGCATTCTGGGTATTACAAAGTTCCCTAAGGACTATGGGTACTTAATATATTACAAAAATATACTAAAAAGATACTGTTAAATTCGGAGAAGGCTTAAAACAATAACTAATTAAAACAATAAACTAATAATTATTACAAGTAAGATATAATGGCAATTTTTCATACACACGGGAATTGAAGGCGCGATTGACAGCCAAGTTCGGCCTCGGTTATATTTCTTGTCATCCTCAGAGACCCAGGGGTTAGAAGTCTTGATGACGAAAAGAACCTGGGTTCGTTTCGTCATCAAGACTTCTAACCCCTGGGTCTCCGAGGATGATTTCTTGTGTGACGCTACAGAAACCGGAGTTAATCAAATGGCCATCTGGCTCCACTGGTCCCTTGGATTGGAAGAGTTAACTCTTTAAACTCATCACCAATGGAGCCAGGCATGATTCACGCAGAGCGTGTAGGTATCCACGGCAACCCTGAGTACGGAAACCACCAGGCACCGTCACACTGATAGAATCAGTGGAGATACTTACCAACCCATATACTTACCAGAAGCCAATACTTGCCAAGCCAAAGGAGGAGTGGGAGCAGCAAAGCACACGGCAAGCACGATGGAGCTAAACGCAAACTGTGCTTCCATACGAAGCTGGAACCAAAACACGTGAAGCCCCTGAAAACCCTGTATATGCGAATCCGTGGGAGAGCTGCTGACCACCATTGACTCAAGACTCATCCTCTTCAACTCTAGAGAGGCATAAAGGCCGCATTGGCTCGATTTTAACATAGCCTAAATTCCATGTAGCCACATAAAAAGCAGCACGTGTATCATAATAATTATTCATAAACGTAATTTTTTATTCAATAATTAAGTGCTATTAATAATAAATTAATACTAACTTGTAATTTTTTAATGATTTTCTAGCTGAGAATGTTGCCAAACAGTGGCAAGTTAGCAGAGATGACCAAGATCGGTTTGCAGTTGTGTCTCAAAACCGAGTTGAAAATTCACAGAAGGAGGATTACTTTAAAGAAGAGATTATCACTGTTCCTGTCAAAACCAGAAAAGGTAAATTGAACAGGCTGAATGATTGAAAAATGACATCCAGTATTTGTTGAGAACTGACTAGCCTGGCCTGCATCGCAGACGGAATCAACCGCTGGCGATTGATTCCAATTGCAATGCAGGCTATGACTAGCCATGCATACACCTTTGTGATGGCAGGTCTGGATTCAAGTGTGGTTAGGGCAACCTACAAAAATGCTGGGGGTTACAACCTGCAATAGACTAGCATCCCATCCAGGGGGAGTAGCAATACTCTTAGGGCATATACCATTTGTGTGGAAAAACCGGTTGTTCCGGTGGAAAATCAAATGGAACAGTCCTTTCCACTGGAAATTGTTCGGAAAAAGAAAGAATACCTTCAGAGGTATTCCTCATTTCTCATTTTTACCGTAATGATCAAAATATCACTGTACCATTTACTTCTTGATGAAACATGCGGTTTATTACCCATGTTTTTTTTACCAAGGGCCTCGCAGCATTTGGTAAAAATTAATATCAAATGGTACAGCTCATTCCCATTCCGTTTCCTTCAAAATAAGAAAAGTCCAGTACCATTTGTAGGAAAATTCTGACCGAAAATTCCATTCAAATGGTAAACGCTCCTAGTCACTTCATGCTACAGAAACCGAAGTTAAGCACCAGCAGCACTGATGAGCCTTCTGGCTCCTATGATCCTTAGGATTGTCAGAACAGACTTTATGTTTACCTCACTGTATAAACTTACAGGGACAACAGATGTTACAGAAGATGAATTCCCACGTCACGGCACTAATATGGAGGGTCTTGCTCGTCTCAAGCCCTGCTTTCTCCAGGATGGTACTGGCACTGTCACAGCAGGAAATGCTTCTGGTATCAATGATGGTTCTGCCGCAGTGGTACTAATGTCATATGCCGAGGCCACCAGGAGGGGTGTGGTCCCTTTGGCTCGTATTGTCTCTTGGGGTCAGGCCGGTGTGGACCCGGCAGTGATGGGCACAGGACCCATTCCTGCGACAAGTAAAGCTGTAAGTATAGGCGGCATTCAAAGCAAATGGTGTGATCTCTATTACAGTCCACAAATAGAGTCGTGATGAAGTGACATAGCAGATTTTCAAAACATTTTTTTTACAAATCTTTTAAAACCTCATAGCAAGGTAGAGATTGTTACTGTGTAGGTACAGAATTTCAAATTACTAACATTATTGAAAGGGACAATAATAGAGGTTTAGGGATTGATGTACATGATACATGCAAACTTGATATTGATACATGCAAACTTCACTATCTGCAGGGCTGTCATAAGTGTGGCATAAGTGGGGGTATAGGTAGTCTCCTACGCAGCCGTTATTTGTGTCGTCACGCAACGCTTCTCCCCACTAACGGCTGCTCAAACCTGGACCATATTCCTTTGTAGATTTAAGCCAATCACAGTTGCAGTGCCATTTTCGGAACTCGTTCGCGCCAAAATACACCAATCATAGATTGTGTCTTATCATGACCTTAGCGTCGGAAACGTCAAACGCACGCTAGTATGCCGCCTTTTGAATTTGATGCACACCAGACATCAAAATAAAACACGGTTTTACTGAAGAAAAATGTATGATATGAAAGAATAATGTCGAAAAAACTTCATTATAATTACAACAGACATCCTAGTTCAAGAATTGGATCGATCTAGCAAGTTTTCGGCAAACGGTAACAGTCACGTTTTTGCCGATAGGTGTCAAAGTTACTGCGGTCAAAACAAAAGGAAAGGAATGTGATCCAGGTTTGAGCAGCCGTTAGTGGGGAGAAGCGTTGTGTGACGACATAAATAACGGCTGCATAGGAGACTAGGGTATAGGGGGCAGGAACACAGGAGTAAAGGGGGCGAGAAGTCTATGGGAGAAGATAGGGTGGGAAATGGCATTCCCAAGGTGGTGGGAACCGGGAGAAATAGGAATAAGAGGCAGAAGCCACTAAGGAAAGGGCAGTAACTGGGAGTAAAATGTATAAAATGTATGGGAAGTGGGAAATTCAGACCCTCCTGTCTCCCTCCCACTCAAAATATCACTTTGAAGAAGTTGTCCCTGGATGTTGTCTTTCAAACTGTGAGTTGCTGGAAATACTTGTCGGAACATCAAATGTTCCGACAATTTTACTAAATTCGCATACTTGTAATGATCTTCTTTGCTACTAGTTGCTAATTGCTGGCTACTAATGACAACCTGAACAACTGTAAAATAAGAAATAAAGGATCTTTAGTCAACATGACAACATGTACTTGAATAAGTAGAAGAAGCTTGGAAATTGAGAATGTTAAGGGCCTGTTTTTAAAATTCAAGATTACCAGTTTAGTTTATTATTGTCCTGTCTGTCTTAGTCAAAGCGATTCAGTGGTAATCTCAGGATGGATAGTCAACAATTTTTCAGAGACAGAGCACTTCCAATCAGTGGCAGCATTTACACTTGGAAGAATGTCTGGACTTGTACAAGTGTAAATACGAAAAAGTTTTTTATTTTTTTATTTTCTTCAGCTTCAAAAAGCCGGCTGGAAGGTTGAAAATGTTGACCTGTTTGAGCTGAACGAGGCATTTGCAGCCCAGTCATGTGCAGTTGTTAAAGATTTGGGCCTTGATCCAGAAAAGGTATCATTAAAAATATTTAGTTATTACAAAGCATCAAATTAAAAAAAGATCTGACAATGCTAAAGTTCTATAATTTACTAAAATGAAATTGGCATTATGTAAGTAGAAGCTGTTTCACTCAGTGCACCAATCACATCCACTTCTGATGCAGATTTAGATTTTCACACTTATAAGAGTGAGTAAGTCTTTCACGCTCTCATTCAATAGCAGTGAGGAGCAGGGGCAACATTACCCTGCGAGCAGAAGGGGATTCTGCTCGCAGGGTAGGGCAACAGTTAGAGGCCTCATACTTGAATGCATGTCCTGCCCTGAATCATGACTGGAATGCTTGTAAATCCATACAACCATACAGACCCAGACTCATAACTCAACTATCAACTGGCAAAATATAAGGATTTGTATAGAACATCATGTAAATTTACTTAGTACTGTATTAGAAAATGACAATAAATCATTATGGTCATAATATAATAGACAAATTTCGATATATTAAAATTCTAACTTGGCTCCAAGGCTTAGGGGAATAAAACAAAAGAAATTACTTATTCCTCCCTCAACCTTGATGTGATTTCTTTTCGAATTCTTTTGTTTTATTCCCCTAAGCCTCGGAGCCAAGTTAGCATTTTAATATATATCGAAATTGGCCTATTGGCACTCCGTACGGTTTCAAACATCCATCTGGTTTTCACTTCTTCTAAAGAGCATCCATTTCCTTTCATTTAAATTTGTTTTACTCTGGCTAGGCCTTTTCTAGTTTTTAAAATTAGATATAAGTAAAAAAATATATTTTATCAAATTAATAACTCATATTATTAATAAATTTAATTTGTTTATAGGTCAATATCAATGGAGGTGCTTTAGCTCTTGGACATCCAATAGGAGCATCAGGGTGTAGAATACTTGTCACCCTGCTATATGGCTTAAAACGAACGGGAGCAAGAAGAGGCGTGGCTGCTTTGTGCATCGGTGGTGGAATGGGTATTGCTATGTGTGTGGAAAGGTTATGACAACAATAAAAGGACTTGATGTAACAAGTGTACACACTAAAAATAATATATTTTAATATTAGGGATGACAAAGTAAGAGGGGGAAATTATTCTTAGAACAGTCCTGAATTACTGACTTTATTTTTTACTGATTTCATACTGCAGGGCTCTAACTTAATCCTCGCAAACTCACAAAATGCAAGTGGTTTTTGGAGTTTGTGAGCTGAAAAAAATCCGCTAGCAAACATTTGTGAATAAACATTTCTCCATTTTTTCTGAGTGAAAAACACGAGGAATTGTTGGTAAATTCTATCATGCCATCACTTTATTGCAAATCAAAGTACAGGTACAGATACACGCATAAGTGCACACACTCACAAATATCAAGTGCTGGCCAAATACACTGATTAGTAGCATGGTTTTGTGCACTCTGCAAGGATCAGTGGTTGATACTTAGGTTAGGGGGTATGTGCAATGTCTCTGCACACTGATTCTTATTGTGGTCTTGGAATAAATAACATTTTGATTTCATGCTTTATTAGTCGCTTTTGTAATTTGAATGAGCTTACGGCTATATATCATGCTTCAGATGGCCCAGATAACAAAAGAAAATTAACTACAGTTGAGCCCCGCTATCTCGAAAGGAAACGAAAAACAGTTTGAGATAGCGGGGAGTTTGAGATAGCCGATAGTAAATGACTGAAAAACAAGGACAAGGGGAATGGGTTTGAGTTCGAGATAGCGGGGAGTTCGAGATAGCCGATAGTAAATGACTGAAAAACAAGGGCAAAGGGAATGGGTTTGAGTTCAAGATAGCAGGGTGTTTGAGATAACCAAGTTTGAGATAGCGAGGTTTAACTGTACTTGAAAAAATTGCTAGTGAAAAAATTCTTACTAGCAAATATTTGCTAGTGGAACTGGACTAAGCCCTGTTATTAATAAGACAAATTTACCGCACCTCAGAGGCTTTTCATCTGGTGGATAGTAAATTAAGAAAGTTCTATTTTACTGGTAAGCGATAGGTATTAAATAATTTTACTGTTTATGTAGGTTTCATCAATTTAACTAATTAAATACATGTATAGAAATTATGTCAAGAGCAAACTGAGAGCCACTCTATGGGTAACTGCAGACGCTTTTTTAACAAATCGTCAATTTTTTTAAAACAAAATCGTTGTTTTTGTGTCATTCATTTTCAGTAACATTTCACGCATTTGGTATTTTCTATCTGACCATGATAATTTGTAAATTGTCGCTTCAATCTCCGAGATCGTCGTTTATTAATGGAAATCGTCGCGACTTCGATTTCGTCGGAAATACCCATACAGAGTCTCAACTGAAGGAAGGTGTTGGTTTATACAGTCAACAAGTTTGAAGAACATCAATGGAGTAAGGGATTTGGAAATAATTTGCATTTTGAGACACTTTTTGCCAGTTAAATAATAATAAAATCATGACTTTATTAGTGTGTCTGTAAGTTGTGAAGTTTGAAGTTCTCAAAACTCACATTACTCTGCCCGGGTGTTTGTACAGGTAATCACATGGGGCCGAGTAAAATTAAGGATTAATATCACGTGTGTTTTCAAAAATTTGCAGAAATTTGCAAATTCTGAAAACACAAGTGATATTAATCCTTAATTTTACGAGGAATCATGCGATTACTTGTTAATAACATAAAGGGCAAAATTAGTGTGATTAAGACATCGGGTGGTCTTTGGCAATCTTCGGGAGACTATCGGAAATATTTGTTGACCTTCCCATCACGTTCGAAAATCTTCGGATAATTTTCGGAAATCTTCGGAAATCTTCACGTCATCTTTGGAAATATTCAGAAGGGTTCGGGTCATCTTCGGAAATCGTCGGAGTAATTTGCCCTGGGCAAACAAAAATTAACGGAAAATGTCAGTAATTTTGCCCTCTATGTTATTAGGCAGGTAAGCCCCATGGTGTTGTGAGTTTGTCATAATTTTGACCTTTTGAATGGTTTGCTTTGCATCCAGAAATATTTTGGGCACATTGTCTTTGAACAAGACTTCTGTTAGTACTAAAAATAAATGGGAAATCCGATCCAGTAATGGTTATTTAATTTATTATATTCAGGTATAAAATATTTATATTAACTGGGACATTTACAGTGACACAAGCTTGGCTTACTGGATTTCTACATGTGGTCTTATTTATAACAATTATTATTTTCTTGTTACAATGTAGGACTGAGTGGTATTTCCTAAAAGTATGCATGAAAACAGAACAATATAAAATTGTATAATTGTACTTACACTCATGTGTCAATGAAAAGATGATATAAAATAAAGTTTGCATCAACAATGATCATTCTTTTAGTTTGGATCAATTTTTGTCTAGCGTCTTCGCATGCATTGCGGACCTATGACGCTGGATAATAATTTGCCACTATAGAAACGAGAAGCAATCTGGGGCGAGTTGCATCTCGCAGTCACTTGTGGGATTGTTACTGGGGACGCGTCGTCAAGCTGGCTGCCATTTTGTCCCCTGTAACGGTCCCACAAGCGACTGCGAGATGCGACTCGCCCCACATTGCTTTTCGTTTCTAAAGTGGCGAATTTTGTGACCATTTGTTTTCAACATTTTATTTTAGGCCTTCTCATTTGAGACGAAATGGTATTTTTATCTTCTGTGGTATAACTCCTATAGACAGTGGAGTCCATACCCCATTACTCTCACTGGCAACCAGCAAGCCATGAAAATATGGCTGTATTAATAATATGGTGACCATAGTTTGACCAACTGACCCAGCATTTGCTTGAACAAATTATACATCATTAATGTTTTTTTAGAAATGAATGCATTTTCCTTTTACAAAACTGTATATTAAGTTGTTTAACCCTTTCACTCCCAGAGTCAAACCTTGAGTCAATAAATGTGGTTGTACTTTTGAGTCTATGAATGAAACCCTAGTGTGTGACCATTCAAATGAAAGCTGTTGAGCAGTACTTTCAAAACGAAATTCAAGATTTGTAACTCCGTTTCGAACTTAGCACTCTTGGGAATGAAAGGGTTAAGATAATTTTCTCTTGGTTCAGCTAATATCTAACTGCATTTTCCAATGTCCATTCTCAACTCTTGATCTTATTACCACAATAGTACATTACTATATAGTTTAAAATTAAACAACCTGACTGCAATTTTTATACCATGAAATGTTGTCAGACGTCCCTCGATCCAAACCCCAGGCAAGAGTCTGCCTCCTTACAAGTCTCTCTCGCCTGAGGTTTGGGTTGTGACGAGGAGACGACTGATATCTCAGGTTACAATTCTTACAAAATATCAAACAAAACCAATAAAAACATTGACAAATATGAAGGCTGTATCAAACAGCTATGATTAAGCAATTGAGTAGCAGTTTATAATAATTATGATTAATAATAACAAATATTAGGTTATTAGAGCGTTTTTCAATTGAGTGTCGTAAAACCATAACCAAAGCAATAACAGTGGCCTGTCACAGCAAACGGAAACGACAGAACGAACCAATGAGAACTCGAAGCAAATACACGTAACCGGCGCCAAGCGCGGGAAAACGCGTGTGACCAAGTCGCGATTGGTTTTGGTTTTGCATCTGATTGGTTGAGAAGGTGGCGCGAGTTTTTTAAACCAATCATAGAGCGTAGTAAGCCAAAGTAATTCCGGATTACTTCGACACTATTGAAAACCGCTCAAGCTCTCGGTTTCCATTTGAGTGCCAAAGCAAGTACATTGGCCAATCACAACAAACGTGAACAATACAATGAAAATTCGAAGCAAATGCACGTAACCGGCGCAAAACGCGGCAAAACGCGTATGACCAAATTACGATTGGTTTTGGTTTTGCATCTGATTGGTTGAGCCGGTGGCACGACTTTTTTAAACCAATCACAGAGCGTAGTAAAGATTAACCAAAGCAATTCTGGATAACTTTCGACACTCAATTGAAAGCCGCTCTAGTCAAAATTTTAACCTGTATCAATACAATAAAAAGAATGATAAAGATTATACTGCTATCAAAATCACGCGAAATCAGGACAATTGCAGGTTAATATTACTGCATTACTAAAATATGATTAACAATAATTATAAAATATTCCAACTCTAATCAAACAGTTTATCATATTACAAACCCTAAAGCCATGCTTACAAGCTGTTTTTAAGTAAGTTTCTTACATTTCTGTATGTATATATGAATATTTCCTTTCAAATTTTACTTATTTACAATGTTTCTTTTTTAAATAATAAATACTATTGTTTACATTTCTTTTCATTTTCTTGCTCGCCACAATCATCATCATCACCCTCTTCATCATCCTCCTCATCGCTACTGTCACTGCTGTAATCTACTACTTGAATTGTAGCCTGAACAGGGAAGTTTCTCAGAAGGTTTTCCCCTGACGCATACATGTAATCATATGCAGCTTTAGTCCAAAGTAACCTTGAAGAGAAATGAAACTGACTGTAAAAAAAATTACCTGATAAAGTAAACGTTGAAGCCCTGAATTTTTTTTTTCAGGCTTCTTTCCGATTGCTTTGATGGTAAACACAACTGGAAGGATCATTTCTTCTTCGCTTTAATACTCTCTATCCGCTGTTCATATATGATAAATTCGTATTCATCACTTATCATTCTATCACTTTCATGGGAACATAACCCCCGGGCCGCCGGGATATAAACTCACAATTGATCTTACTCTCATAGCTTAGCTCAGTTTGTAGAGCATCGCACCCAGGGCGTTAAAATGTAGGGCGTCGAAACGTGCTTACATTGCTTCGGCCGCTACGTGATGCGGAGTGGGCCTGGGTCTAGTCCGCTCTTCACGTGTTTTGGTCAAAAATATGGAGGAACTAATTTGAAGGCAAGCCCGAATTTAACGCTTTGTAAAATTAAATGTAGGTAGAATAGCAGCGATCGGATTAGTTGTAGTCAAATAGTGGTACTCATAGAGGATTGTCTGTGGGAAACTTATGGTCTTATGTGAATAATTGTCGTTTTGGACTCGTTTATATTTTCGCGACCACAAAAATGGCGCCCGAAGAAATTGTAGTGACGGTCAGAGTATTGCTTCCCAACCAAAACCCAATGGTTTTCAAAAGCTAGTTTTTCAATATTAAACAGTTTTGCTTATTATTGTCCTCTTTATAAATTTATAGACTGACACTTCGTGACACTTTTGAGTTTCGAAGACCCAAAGTTTGATCTGTGATGCCTCATATGATGAAAGTTTTATTTTCCACAAATTTCCAAGCAACAGAGATTACCATAGCAACGATTTCGGCATCCTATTGGTTTTAAGGTCATTCCTTAGTATTGCACTGCGCATCCTTTCTGCGCATAATTTCGCTCGTAATTAGCGCGCGCACATTAAAAACATGGCGGCTTTCATCATCAATTATCAGGGGCACCCAACGACAAAATGTTCCTGTGCTAGGTGTCGGAACGTCGTTTTTACGTTAAAATTGTTCTTTTTGTGCAGTTAAATGGCTTATTTTTAAACGCTAAGAAAAATGTATCTGTACGTTAGCTGAACTTTCAAACTTCAGAAAATTTTAGGGATTGAAATCTTATTACCCGAATTTATGAGCTGCTTTTGCTTTCCGAAAATCCTAGCTGACCCTTTTTTGTACCCAAAACGACATTTTTGTCTCTCCGAAAACAAAAGGCATCCATTTTGACCAATTTTTCGAGATGACATTTTCCTAACCGAATATCAGAGGCGATTATAGGCCTTCCGGAATTTTCGATCGCCATTTTGTTTGTCTGAATAGGGGTTTTGTTTATCTTGTTTCTGGTTTATTTCTCCGGCCCTTGATGCACGTGGAATGAATATTTATTCCACATTGATAATCTATAGCCAGGTTGACACTAACGACGGACATGTACATACCGCAATATTACGACAAGATCACACAAACGCTAACGACACTTCCATGCCGATGTTGTATGTATGTTATACCATGCAGTGTGCAAGACATTTTAATTTACGCTCACAGTGCCTCTCTCCACCAAGGAGTATAAATTGACGGAACAAGCGAATTGCTCGGGAAACCTGACAAAAATGGACTAGAATCCCATGCTAGCTCCTGCTACAGAACAGTGAACCGGAGATCAACCTAAACCTTTGTAATTCAGTTTTCACTGCAATAAACTGAGGTATTTTAATAAACCTATCTACCTGAACTATATACACAATAACGAAAAACTTGTGAACATTACGTCGTTTTGTTCCATGTTCTATCTGTAGTTCACACTGGAAACTGATATAACATCGATGAAGCGGGATTTTTACGTTTGGCGTGTGATCTTGTCGTTATGACAATGTCGGTGTGAACAGGCTTTAAGTTTACTAGATTCACAAATTACCTGACAGGATGTTTAAATTGTGGATGTTGTTGTGTATTTCCTCCTGTATTTCGCTGTTCATAGGGCTGTACAAAATAAAATAAAAATCATCGAGTAAGCGACAATGGAACATAATATCTTCTTTAGATCTCTTGGTTTAGATCAGCGTTAAAACTTGGTAATGATAGTGGCTGATTTAGGGAAAGTGGGCAACTATTGAAAACTAGGTGTGTGTTTATTTTGTTAGTTAGATTTATAGCTCGAATTGATAAATAAAAAATAATAAAAATAAATGAGAATTTCAGTGGAAATCCACAGAGTGCGGGCTCTAATTCTCTTCCACTGTTTCCAGATCGAATTGGAATCAGGGTAGAAATGTTGGCTTTTGTGGAGGGAGGAAAACCGGAGTACCCGGCGAAAAACCCTCGGAGCAAGGATGAGAACCAACAACAAACTGACTCAACTCACATCAGTATGACGCCGGGTCCGAGATTCGAACCCGGGCCGCGAGTGCTCTCGCCACCGGGTTCTGATATCTACGGGTCTTTAAAAAATCGATTCCCGTGTCTTTACACTGCATGAGATAGCCACTCCCGTAAATGTTTTTTTTTTTCAGTGCTTTCATCGGGAGGTTAACTGGGAGTTCGTCATAAATCGAGGTCATTTTCAATCCAGTAATGGCACTACAGTAAAAACCCGCGTAAGAGGAACTGTGGATAAGAACTTGCACTCAGCACTCAGGCTAAAATTTGGCAAATTAAACCCCCAATATATAAGAACCACTCCAGCCTGACAAATGAAGCAGGTTCTTATTTGGAAAATTCAGAAAACACAGGCTTAGACCAAAATGAGTGCTTTGGAGGTCCATAATCACAATGTACAGTATATAAATCTGTTACAAATTATACACTACAGCGAGAGAGGATAATCTCCCATATTAAATAGCAGCAAGCGGTATTTACCCTGTCAAAAATAAGAACCTATTTAAGAACCTACAACAGCCTGATTTTTCACTGGACATCCAATATAACGTATTGTTACTTATTTTCGCAGGAACTTAATTTCGTGAAAATGGAAGAGGCAAAGTTCGCGAGACTTAAACTTCGCGATTTGGCACAAAAATCGTGTTAAAAGGAACTAAATTTCGCGAAAATTGTCCAAATGCTCATCCGCATTAACAAACAGGTAGACTCAGAATCGGCGAAATGGATGCTACGACAAGGAACAAAGCAATAATAAACACTGAAGTATAAGCAAGAGAGCCTCTCTTGGTATAAGTATAAGTTGCCAATTACAAGGAGCCAGGTCAAGATGGGATGTTCAAAGACGACTGCACTAAGGATGTGTACTGACGTTAAAGTTAATGAAAGGGTTTTATAGCAGGGTATTAAATTTCGCGTCGCTAATTTTCGCGATAACTTTTTTTCGCGGGTCTTTTTATTTCGCGATTTTTTTGCAATCGCAAAAATAAGTAACAATAAGGTATAAGAACCAAACAGCCTGCCATAGAGGTTCTTACTGTACTTAATTTTGTCTCTTTTCTGAAAAACAGTTTCCCGGCCTCATCCTGCGAATACCATACAGTGCATGTAACCGCTACGAACGCGCCAAGCGGCCGGGAGCGGTAACAGGCGGCTGTATTCGCAAGTAAGTTCCCTCGCGGCGTTTACGCCCAAAACCCGCGGCATTTGACTGAAAAGTTGAGCTAACGCTTTGATTTTACTGTATTTGGGTTTAAATATATCCTAATAATGTTGATCATTTTGGTAAGGTTTGCTTTAGAATTACGTTTCTTTTCATCAGAATAAGTTTAATCAAGAGAATATGAAGGGCACCCTTCATATTGTCTTGGTTTAATTTAGTGCAGTAAATTCTGCAAGGAGTTACTTATATATGCCCCTGAAATTGTATCAATCGAGTGTGTTCCGCTACGAACGAACTCTCATGCAGTCATTCAACAATCGGGCTTGTTGTTTCAGCCGCATCTGTTATAATCAAAAAGTTCTACTCTGGGTGCCAGCGGGCTTTTTTTTCCCTTGCGCGAGCTGTGAGCGGCGAAGCGAGCCACAACGTGGTGAGCGAAAAAAAACAAACGTCGCTCCGTCGTCACTCGCTTACGTGTCATCAGCGTTCCTCGCTAAGGAAAAAAAAACCCCTCTGGCATCCATGGTAATTAAAAACTGAAACTACTGGTTTATTTGTAACTTTCTTTCGCATTTGATCGTGTGATTACGATACTGTCACAATGCAACTCGCTTGGTTTAATACGAAAATTTGGCCGTTACAGGCCAATGTTCGTACCGTGGAACCTCACTATAACGGTACGATATTCTTCAGCCCAGCCAATTAAAGTTACAGTAAAATGTACGGAACAGAACCGCGAACGAACCCCCGTTATATACGAACACATTTTCGCGGTCCCTTGGCACTTCAGTCGTTATATCGGGGTTCCACTATATAATGACAAAGTTCGGTCAATGGCTTATTTTTCTGGAGAAAGGGCCTATATATTACACATGCATGGTTTGCATGTTTCGCGGTTTTTCAGGAGTTTTAGTGGAATCCAAGTTCGTTCAGTTTATATGCCGGGCTTTTACAGTATATCAGAATGAATGCCGTCGCGGATCGAGTCCATCTTTTATTCTGTTAAAACTGAGCCATTTCTATTTAGTAAACTGACTAATTTAAAATTCAGTTTTCACTTCCATTTAAAAAAACACTCCACCACACCTTTGAACCCGTTTCAACACCTTTCAATTTCTCAGCCATTTTTTCGGGGGCGTTTGGCCGGAAAATTACGAGACCTTATAGTATTTTCCTTTTTTACTCTTGCAAATGATAAATTGGGACTGAGGTCTTTCGCAATCCAATAAAGGTAAAAGCCGTGAAATTTCTTCTAAACTTCAATGGCAGGTCGTGGGAGGGTCTCATTTGACGGTAGCTCATTCAACGAGTATCAAAATTGTCCAGGTACTTGCTATTCCTTTGACAAATTTATGGTTTCTGAAGAGCCTAACCCGCTAAGAAATTTCTGGAAAAAATAAAATGGAACTGTATTCAAATATATGACAAAATTTTATAAAAATAAAACGATAAATAAAGTTTATCGATATGCCAGCCGTCTTGGCCGGAAATCGACTGCCATTTATTTCGGTCCCGCTATAGAAACCCGGTCAAATATTGCACGAGAATTCCCATTGAAATAATCTTTAGCTTTAGATTCAATCATAGAGCCTTATCTATGCCATGTTTAAGGACTAAAAACGGTGTTTCTCCGTAATCTATGATCATATTTCTTCCGTCATCTTTATATGCCCGGCCGCCCCTATTAAACAGGAAGAATTCGTCGAAAGACGCTCTTTATTTTTTTTTTCCACTGACCGGATTTTTTTTTAAATTTTTATCGACCCAGTTGCGTCTCCATTTGCCTTTGAAAATCAGTGTGACATCAAAGAAAATTCTGGTTCAAATAAGAGCGATTAAGAATATTTCAAAAGTAATTTTCGTTAACAGAAAATCCGGAATAGATTGAAGGGCAACCTCGTGTAAAATCCGCCAGCTTGTTAAAACAAAGCAGCTCAATGAGAAAGCTGGTTGAAAGAATCGAGAGGTTTTGACATTCACTTTATTAGGGTTCCCTCTGTTTATACTTGAATGTTCAAGTGAATACTAACAGGAAAAAAAAGATATGAACGTGCGTGGAACGTTTTCGTGCTGTTCTTGAAAACCGCAGCGAAATGTACAACTTTTACTGAATAGTTTTGACTGAGAAAGAAAATATGAAAATGCTTGTTTAATAATTTTTCGGTTACCTGTTATAAAGCCGCAACGCAAACGCATTACGAAATACATCTGTAGGAATATAATTTTAAAGCTGTCGAAATTGAATTAAACAGTGGACTAACCGTGTATCGTGGCCGCCGCTTTCTTTGGTGGTCTTCGGGTGTTTCTATCCATGGACGCCAAATTTTGCTGAAATGATCAGAATTAAAGAAGGGATGAGTTCATGGACACGCGGGTGGATGAGAAATGTGTTGTTTAGCATGAGCTTAAGGTCGACATGTATGTGCAAATGGCCAAATCCATTGACTTTGAACTACAAGTAATTGGTTTTTGTGTTCCGTGCATAATTCACCGGCAAAACATGACAGGCGTGCACTAGAAACCCCTCAACTGAAGCGCCAGTGATTCTGCTTCAATTTCGCCTGGAAAATCCTTGATGATGTATTCTCGTGCTTTCTGTTCAGTAAAACTTAACAAAACATTGACTATTGACACACTACTTTGTGAAATTCCTTCTTTGCATTGCCCACCGTCAAGTTCAGCGCTCACGAAATATCACGGCCCTAAAACCCTATCGGTTTCCTTGTTTTGGCTTCCTTATTAACTAATTTACAAATTTGTAACAAAGTACTCACTTCATCTTGTCCTCTTTATAAAAGATCGATCCTCTTAGAACGGCGGGTTTTTTTCTTCTGAGCTTCCTTGCAGTTTTCCTGTCGGAAGAAGAAAGGGACGATGTTATTATAATTTCAAGAATTAATGAGCCAACCTCGAGTCACGAAATCATTATATTAGGAAATTTATAAAGTCTGGGCTGTAAAGTTACCTTAATTGTGTTCGTTGCACGGTCAGGATTTCCCAGTTCCTTTCAAAATTGGCGAAAAGGCCTTCAGTCTTGGTATATCAAAGGTAACTCCTACAGCTACGTCAAAGTGAACTGACTGGTGAACAACGTAAGAAAGGTGTTAATGAGCAACGAATATGCCGTCTTTCCCAGTTACCTTTGCATGTTCGCCAAGGCCCATGTAAACTACTTACGTGCCGTCACGAAGCTGGGTCTTCTTCACGGAAGAGACGCATAAGGGCTTCGTCAAGACCGTACAGTACAGGAACGCGTGAAATCTTTAGCAAAATGTTTGAGCAGCGCCAAAATAGTCTAGACGTGCCTCGGGTGTTGTCAGGAGAAAGGAGATTTTCACACCTTGGACCCACACTTGACCAATCAGTCGAGTTTTCAAAGGGAACTTATTGTTTTGACCGTCAAAGGGCTTCCACAACGGTGTGAAGCGTTGCTCGTGCCGTGCACTTCTAAACACCAAGTTTTACGCAAATTTAAAAAGCAAATTAATACTTTTCAGGCGGCCAAATTAATGCAAATATACTACTACTGTGACATGTGTGGTGTTAACGAAGTAAAAAGATTGTAAATAAAGAGCGGAGCGCACGTTTTTCGAAGACACATGGCTTATCTGCTCATTGGTCACGCAAAACAATTTAAATCCTGCCTCTTTGTTTTGCTTAACTCTACTTTCAAAATGTAAATTTATCTTCATTCTGTGTTCTGTAAAGCGCCTCCTTAGAGCTTTTGGGTAAAATTTTGCTGGAGTTTTAATTTTGGCATTGGCGTTTTGGTGGGGAGGGGGTAAGGATCCTAACCGGTAACTGGTTGGCTCAATCAAAATCTTTTAACGTGATATATATATTTTTTATCGCCAGTAATTTGTCATTTTATATCCGCGATACATGCGACATGATATTCGCGAATTTTGCTAAAATGTTCACGGGACAGAGACACGCGGGACACGGGACGTTCACTTGCACGATAATATTTTGACAAATTTCTCCACTCCACACCCCGGTCAGTGGAGTAGAAGACACTTTCAGTCCGCCATGTTTTCGCTTCTTGGAGGTAAACGACAATTTTCTGCAAGTATTCAGCCAGCTATTGAACCATGGTAAGAAGTGAGATGTGTATTGTTTTTAGATTAGCCAAAGGTGTCAGAGCTCCAAGGTATTGAAAATATCAATTTGCATTCCGTTTAGCAAATTTTCGCGGATTTACGAAAGGTCGAAGAAAGCTTTCGGTTAAAAGCCGCGCCAAAATTGCACTTTTGTTCGATAAAAGCACAATAAATTTAATCTACCGCATATGAAAAGAGAAATTCAATGCGTTTACAGGCCGCTAATGCTACAAGCTAATGGACTATTTGAACAATAGAGCGAAACAGGTGATTTTAGCGGGAGATATTTGTCATAATGGTTTTAAAAACAATTCTTTCCCGGCGGAACCTTTGTACAAGATGTGATAGATGAACATTTGCAGTTGGTTACCATAAGTACTTCTTTTCCTGTACATAAAGCCTAAAAGCTCTAGTTGCTGAAATAAATTAAGAACCGTACAGCCACTTCTGGAGGACTTTGAAATTGTCTTTCGTTTTAATTAAAAATATTAGTTTGTTCAGCTGGAAAATTTTTGTTTTATTCCAAAATGTGGTGGGCAGGGCTACCTTGACAACCTGACAAGTTTACAGCAAGTACTTCATTTTTAAAAAGAACTGGAAAAACTTAATGGACGCGCGTGGTTTGTGAGTCCAAATTATGGTTGCCGTTGGGTTCTGTTGAGAGAAAACCATTTTCTGTTGGCTTGGTTGATCGACTTTTTAACTGGCATAAAACTTGGTTGAAGTGGTTGATTTGGTTGAAGGGTCCCAATAGAACACTTTTTCAATCATTTTTGGTTGAAACGGTTCATCAATATTCAACAGTTCTTTCAACCGCAAACGGTTTTTCCCAATAGAACATATGAAACAATAAACATCTAACTGAAAAGGGTTGATCCCAATAGAACACATACAACATATAACAGCCTAGCATTATCAACTGAAAACGATTGCGTTTTCAATTGGAAAATTTCAACCAAAATATAAACTTAAACCGGTTGTGTTTGAAATAGTTGGTCCCAAAATATATATGTATACCGTCTTTGAATCTACCACAGTGAACAACATTTTCCTCCTGAGGCAATTTTTATTTAAGACCCTGGATCATTTTTCTGTAATACTTCCTAAGATAGTGAATTCTCATGACAACTAATGGATATATTAAGGATAAAACTTGTCAATATATAAGCCATTTTAAATATCGTTGTTTTCAGTGGAAACTGTAATACCGGTATATTAATATATTAGACCGTGTCAGTCTACATACATATGTTTGGGTTCCAAGAAATACATGTAAGCTATAAGTTTGTACTTGATTTAGACACTGGACTCTCTTCTGTTTTTAATACAAAAAAGTATAAAATAGTACCTGTAGTTTTTTTTCTAAAATTTTATATAATTTCCTTGTATTTTTAACTATAGTATCATTTTGACCTGGAAATACAGGATTTCATTATCAGTGAAAAACAATTATTACTATTTCCAACCAAAACAACTTCTTTTTTTATTGTCAGTCATTATAGCGTCTAATGCACCATATGTCATATTTTGAAAGCTACATTAACTTCGCTGTTTCCCATTGGAAGCTATTAACAAGGGGTTTAACATTTTAATACCAGAGAGCCCACTTCCATTTTTGAAACATCTCATTATGAATTATTTCTAATTAAGCTCCCATTTTTTCATACAGCTGATTTTTAAATCAGTCATGTTTCGCAAACCAATGTATTCTTGTTGAAATTCGCCTTTTTAAAAATTTATGAATTTTCAATGCTTGTTTTGAACTGACTTGAGACTAAAAGATATGTCATGACCCAGTATTTATATATCACATTTCCGTTGTGTTGAATTCAATTTTGGCATAATGATTTCTGGACATTAGCGATCTCGGCTGAAAGCTTGTGTTCAGGTGAAACTTTAGTAATTAATGCCTTCTTTATATTAATATTGAAACATTTGTTTAAAAGGCAATTTTCAAACCAAGGATTTTAAAATCTCCTAGGTGAAAATTTCTTTGTCAATTGAAATAAAATACATGCATGTATTTTGTGGTTCATTCTTTTTTCCCAATATTTTTGGGTTGTGACCCGTTATAAGAGCTGGTATTTTAGGATTTAAGTTTAAGATTAACATATTTTATTATGTTTAATATATAAGGTCTGTGATTCCTGCCAGGCACCTGACCATCTCATATATTTTCCGTCAAGTTCCCTCCTTGGGTAAAATCTATTCAGATACAACTACCAAGAAAGTTAACATTCATGTAACAGGATCTCATCTGGCCATCGTCTACAAGACCATTATTAGTGCATATAATTTTTCAATCATTCATTAAAATATTTAACACTTTTAAAATACGTGCCTGCAGGCTTTTAGCCAGAATTTGAAAAGTGGGCGTCCTGGAGGCATGTCCCACCATAAATTTGTTAAAGCTTTGGTGCATTTTTCATCATTTTCTGCCAGGATTGGGCGTCCACAGGACACCTGGACTTCCTTCTGGCTAAAAGCTTGTGTGCCTGGGTACAAACATTTTAGTCTTACAGCATTATTGTATTGTGTTGTCAACCAAATAATGGTGGCATATACATAGGAAGGGGTGGCGAATGATAAAATCCGAGACTTGCCGAGACCCTGGTTTAAAAATCTGAGCTTGAGACTTAGCGCTCCAAAAATCCGAGCCCGAGATGCAGTGATCCAAAACTCTGAGAAAATAGAGTATAAAAGAAGCTGCATTTGCGAGATTCAAAATTCGAGACTCCGAGACCATCCTATTTCTGGCGAGCCTGAGATTCCGAGACGCTTTTTTTAAGCGCCGAGATTCCGAGACTTGGCTTAAATTTGCCGAGATTCGTTATTTTTGATAGACCATTCTATAGGAGACCAAAAATATTGGGGATGAATGTGGATTGATTGATTTGTATTATTTTGTGTATGGAAAATGATAGAAGTTTGTTTGAAGCCTAGTGTTCCATCAGCAGGCAGGTGCTAATTTATAATAAGTGCTGATCATGAATTCTAGAACTGAATTTCACTGTAATGGGCCCAGTTGTTCGAAAGCTGATAAACGCTAATCCAGGATTAAAAGTCAATCAAGGTTTTAAGTGATTTTCAGAGTGCTAATATTTTGTGGAGTTTGACATTATTTTGTCAAAGTCAAAACTGAAGGACAAAAAATATATAAACAGAAAACTTCACTGAAAAGTTTCAAAACTGAAATCAAAATTCATGCTAATCCTGGACAACCACTGGTCCTGAGCGGATAGATCAAGATAACTGTCCAAGTAGTGTTTTGCCAAACTCAGGTTGTCACTGGCTAATCTGTGAGTGCGGCTTATCCGCGAGTATTTACAGTAACACAGAGTGGCCAGGGTTTGAATCCGAATCTCTCAGTTTTTGAATCCAGCGTACTACATGCTGTTGTTAACTCTTAGGTTGCCATGCTTTGACTTGGAGATGGCGACAAAATATTTTTTTACTAACTGAAGGTTGATCTTAGTTTACTTCAAAGGTTGGTAAAGGTTCAGGTTTTGTTAATGCAGCTGCAAATAAATGATTTTTTTGAGAGTAGCAATAATACTAGTATAGATTTCTGTTTCGATTAAAGTGAATAACAGCTCTCTCTTGCCAATGTCTGATGAAATACCAACTTTGGTCGGACACTAATGTCCGGACAATTTTTTTTGCCTTCCAACGCAAACGCTAACAAGTTTTATTCTGAACGCAAACTACATGGCGGCGTTGACAACGCGTTAAACTATAGCAGGTGCACTTATCAAGTGG
Source organism: Desmophyllum pertusum (assembly GCA_029204205.1). NCBI lineage: Eukaryota > Metazoa > Cnidaria > Anthozoa > Scleractinia > Caryophylliidae > Desmophyllum > Desmophyllum pertusum. The sequence continues at coordinate 41,644 of MU825406.1, read as the reverse complement.
TACTGTAATATGATGTCCAACCTCATTTTGTTTTGTTTGACCAAAATGTTGACTTAGTCTGACAATGTCCTTTCAAGAAAAAAAATTATTTGCAGCCCTGCAGGGGTGTAGCCAGGGGGGGGGGGCAGGCAGCGCCCTTTGATCTTGCCGCTTTTCCGCTAAACATGATCGCACAAGTAAAGAAATCTGTCAATCATTCGAGAAACGTACCTCTACGGGAGTTTGCTGTGGAATTTTCATCCATGGTGTCCCACAATGACCAAAGTTCAGTTAAGGTGACGCAGGACCCTTGCTCTCATTATGTATGTATTTATTTAAAGAGTATGCACGAACCATAACGACTGATGCCGACAATACGCGAAATATTTATGAGGATATTTTTTTTACGTTCTTAATAATGATTGTATTCAATAAATGCTGTTTTCGGCGTATTAGTAATTACACATGCGATTGAAATATTCAGGTACAAGCTTGTTGTGCATTTCACTCTCGAAAAATACTATTTAGAGAGCTCGTTGTTTCAACTGAAAAACGGTATTTTTTACAGGTAATTCAAAATTATCAAACTGTAATCCATCGCCACTAGTTGAAACGTAAAAAGGTGTAGATGTGTATTTACGGTGGTTCAGTTTGTTTCGATTAAAGCATTTCAGTGCACAGAAATTGCAATGTAAATCAACAGCGTTCAGCACACGTGGCGCGAAATTGCATGCTGAAAATTGCGAAAAATAATTTATCCACTTGTTTTTTCTTATATAACTGGCGATGGTATGAATCAGGCCTTGCCTTTCTCTTGTGCACTACAAAACTCTCGAAATCTTCACTCACCTTGAAAAGTACGCGGTTAATTACCACGTTATTGTACTTATTTTTACGGCACGTGCACTGGAATACGGCAAATTATCATAATTAGATTCACAGCTCTAAAGGCGTCGTTGTTGAATATATATTATTGGCTCGTGTGATTTTCGGAGACGGGAAAAACTACAACTTTGTGTCCAAGCTTTCGTCGCGGATATAGAATTTCCGGAATTGATACTCGAGGAAGGTAAACTTAGTACATTGTATTGTGATGTGACGGCGGAATTTCAAAAAAGCCTTTCAAAAAGAAGATCGAACGTTTCAAAGTCTAATTTTCACATTTTTACTCCCTTAGATGCTAACAACTTTCAACGAGTCTTGAAATTGCAAAATCTGCTTCTGTCACATCGCAAAAGAGGTTATTATCTACCACTAGGTAATACAAACATTTAATTTAGAACGCTTCTCAAGTTGAAAGCTTGGACACAAAAATTGCATGTCCGCAATTCTAACTTTAGAAGCTTAAAGTATCACCGTACAGCGCGATCTGCCAGAAAAACCACAATCATGATATAGTTCCATCATCCGCCAATATCCCTATTAAGTTTCAGCGGAATCGACTTTCAAAATTCGGATATTTGAAGGTTTAGAAGACAACACCCACCCCAGAAATTAAGCTTATGAATTTATTCATGAGCAAGGGTCCTGCGCCACCTTAAACAGCGACCGAATCGTTCCCGTAGATGTTTGAACGTGGAATCGCCAAAATATTTCTGAACGAACACAAACGCACATCATGTCCGCCATCGTCCGCCAGGTTTATTTTAAACAAACCAGTACTTAGTCTCGCTCGGCCAAATTTCTTAAATGTGCAATCATGTATACTAGGTCCCAGGCCTCGCTGCTAACCCCCCTGGGTGTAGCGATACTCCTAATCGTTTCTATTTACGATGGAAACTGGTGCACCAGCCTGATAACCACTTGGTTTGTAGACAGTCTTTAACCGTAACCTGTTTCTGTTTTTTTAGGGGGCGGGAGCTTCACTTGCCAATGAGGATGAAATAAGAGAATTGGAATCAAATTCAAACTGTAAGTACATGCAACTAACTTTGGTCTATAAATGTTGATAAATATTATATTCATTTCAAACACAATAAACTAGTTTAATTTGCATTATAAAATAGCTGAGATTCTTGCACATTTCATTGTTTCATTGAAAAAGCTATGTCTTTACCAGAGTATAAAGAATAGATGATGCCAGATCACGTGTACGCTGATTCTAATTGAAGGGCTGTGGGCATTACCGACCTATATTGATCTTTAGCCTTTTTTTTCCCGCTCAGATTTGCCTCGTTTTTGGCTTGTGACCTACAAATTAGTTGCAAAACATTGCCCCGTAATTTTTTTCGCTCAAGTCGGTATCGCTTTGCCGTGAAGAAACCGTGAACAATAAAGATCAGTTAAGCGGTAAAATGGACGCCGTTACAGTGATTTGCTAATGAGATATTTAACGGCCATGTTTAGAGTTATAAAAACATTTATGTTGTTACAGTGGCTTTATGGCGATATAAACTAAATAAAAATTAGCGTTTACCTGCAGGCCTACAAAAGAACATCACAACATGCTGTTGATCAGCTGCTGAGTTTAACAGCTAAATTTGCGAAGAGCATGGCGGTTGAGTTCGTCTGCGACGCAGGCTATATAAAACAGAAACATGATAAAACAGAGATATTGTCAATGTTTACGAAGCTAATGCCGTTGTTCGCGTAGTAACTGGTCGCATTACTTTCACATCCTTGATTCGCAGTTATAGTAAGTTACACAAGAGAACACGTGGTTAGCTCTGTGGAACAGTCGGCTAGGCGACAGGTATGATCAATCATTTTGGAAGGTTAGAATCCTAATGCGCGACATCTGTTTTTCTTTTATAATTTCATTTTTCATGTTAATATACACCGATTTCTTGAGTAAAATAAGTTTTCTGTTGCAGCCAATGAGCTACAGAAGTGTTGAAACATTTTACTTTTGCGGTCTTATTTTTCTGTTATTTACAGTAGACTCCCGCTATTTAGAACTCTCAAGCAGAATGAAAAACAGTTTGAGGTAGGGAGGAGTTCAAGATATAGCCGATAGTAAATGACTGAACCCTATCCTGCCTTGGGGGGGGGGGGGCAGAAAGTGCCCGCGCTGACTTCAAATTTATCGTCCTTAAAGAGCATTCAAGCAATCATAGACAAACTGTATGGCTTTTCCTAAAAATTATCTGGGAACATTTTGGTGTGTCAATTTTTTGGTCACGTGACTTTATGTTTCCATGGAAACCAAGTTTTGACAGGCCGTTTTAGCCAAATTTGGTATTTTCAGCTTAAATTTCGGTTTTCATGAGATTTTCGCTTTTTACAAAGAGTTTCTTCCAAAACCTTTGCAATTTTGGCATCTTAATTTATATTGTTTTCGATTTTTCAAACCAAATTTGGTGATTTTCTGACATTTCTGAACAATTGAAAAATCCAAGATGGCGGATCCAAGATGGCGGACATTTTTAAAGTATGACCACAGGCTTACCATCCTCTGTTTGTGTGGTCACAGATATCTACGATATTCAAATTTATTAGTACAATAGAATTGTTATTGTGAACATTAATCTTCCTAAAATTGGTATTTAGGACTGTCTATATTTAATAAAATAAAGTCCAAATGTCTGCATGGACGTTGTTTAACTTTGCTTTGAAGCGGTTTTTACGGTGATTTGATGCGCGCGAGAGCAGTTTTCGGACTTCAAAGTTTTTACTCGCTTTTAGAATACTATACTCCAACAAGGCATGCAACTTCGAGCAGTTTTGGACCGACAAATTCCGTACCTCCTCTCGAATTTTGGCCTAAAAAAAGCATTTCTTCCATTCGATTTCATAACAGCTCCCGCATCTCGAAAGACTAGTCCTTGGACTACACTCTGGCCAAATTTGAGTACGAAAGGTTCGCGGAATGATCTTGAAAAACCAGCTGGAATATCGAATGAGTTTGAAAATTCTCGATTTTACTATGATCTGTACCTCCGGCTGGGACAATTATGCACATATTTTAAAAAAACGTGTATACGGCGTCGAAATTACTACCTATGCCCTCCCCAGCGCGAGAAACGTGTACCACGACAAACACTTCACTGGGGTACCCGGTTGAAATACGGCTACCCTGAGAAAAGGAAAATAAGCCTATCAAACGGAATAAATCTGTATAATTGCGAATATAAATTGATTTCTCACTCCACGTTGTCTACAGTGTCGCCGTCGTGATTGCTTAAGTTAAGATCAACGAGACTACTGTATTTCACCTGGGTACCCCAGTGAAGTGTTTGTCGTGGTACACGTTTCTCGCGCTGGGGAGGGCATAGGTAGTAATTTTGACGCCGTATACACGTTTTTTTAAAAATATGTGCATAATTGTCCCAGCCGGAGGTACAGATCATAGTAAAATCGAGAATTTTCAAACTCATTCGATATTCCAGCTGGTTTTTCAAGATCATTCTGCGAACCTTTCGTACTCAAATTTGGCCAGAGTGTAGTCCGAGGACTAGTCTTTCGAGAAGCGGGAGCTGTTATGAAATCGAATGGAAGAAATGCTTTTTTTAGGGCAAAATTCGAGAGGAGGTACGGAATTTGTCGGTCCAAAACTGCTCGAAGTTGCATGCCTTGTTGGAGTATAGTATTCTAAAAGCGAGTAAAAACTTTGAAGTCCGAAAACTGCTCTCGCGCGCATCAAATCACCGTAAAAACCGCTTCAAAGCAAAGTTAAACAACGTCCAGACATTTGGACTTTATTTTATTAAATATAGACAGTCCTAAATACCAATTTTAGGAAGATTAATGTTCACAATAACAATTCTATTGTACTAATAAATTTGAATATCGTAGATATCTGTGACCACACAAACAGAGGATGGTAAGCCTGTGGTATGACTTTATTTTGGCGTGATATGATATCATAATTGATTCGTGTTTGTCACTAAAATAAACATGTTTGAATGCTTTATACACCACATAATTTTAATTTTTATAGCACAAATACTTTTCGAGATTACAGATCGTTTTACCCAAATTTGTTGTTTTTTTAACTTAATTTTCAGTTTTCATAAAATTTTTGCTTTTTACGATGAAATCCTTCCAAAATCTTTGCCGTTTTAGCATCTTTATATTTTTCTTGATTTTTTCAAAACAAATTTGGAGATTTTCTGACATTTCTGAACAATTTAGAAATCCAAGATTTAGGATCCAACATGGCGGATTTAATAAATGTATGACATCATTATGGCGTGTATGACGTCATAATTGACACGTGACTGCCACTAAAATAAAGATTTCCGGATGCTTTACACACCATGTAAGTTTCATTTTCATACCGTCAATACTTTTTGAGATACATAGGGGGGCACTATCTGCCCCCCCCCCCCCCGGCTCAGGACGAAGAAAAAAGCCCAGGCAGAATAGGGTTAAAAAAAGAGCAAGGGGAATGGGTTTGAGTTCAAGTCGAGGATTTTGATTTCCATAGTTAACCAGCGAGTGCGAGGAAATCTGGCAGTTGTGGCAGACGCTTTGATTCATTCAGCAATTTTTGCCTGGCTTCCTGTATGTCTTCAATAAAATGTAGACTAAGGTAAATTGTTTATTTGAGCATTAGTTTGTACTTTAGTTTTGAAAACGTAGCAGTTTCTTAGCAGTTTAACTTTTGGAAAACTTCCCTCGCACTCGCAATAATTGTACTCGCAATCACATTCGATTTTTATCCTGTAGCAATTTCATAAAAGAAATAAAACCTCCTTTTCTATGTCTTTATACTTCGACTGATAAAGATCATAGCCACATCATTTCACTCCCTCAATGGCTGAGAGAACCTTCGCCTGCGGCTTGGGTTCTCTCTATGCCATCTCGGGAGAGAAATGACGTGGCTATTATCTTTATCAGAGTATAAAGACATAGGAACGGAGGTTTTAAATGATTTGTAATTTTCTACTTGAATGATTGTGGAAAGAAATGATGGTATAATCAGTCAATGACACAATTACAAGCTACTTGGAGAAAATTTCTGCCGGAGCTTTTCTCGGCTTCTGTAGCATGAAGTCAACTTAGTCCATCGAATGTTAACCTCCAGCATTTAATTATTGTCTTGCCCAAGAACACAACACAGTGACCTTGGCCAGCACCAAGCTTTTAGCCAGGAGGGTGTCTTTGTGTCCTGTCCTGTGGACACCCAATCCTAGGAGATAATGATGAAAAATGCACCAAAGCTTTCACAAATTTGTGGGTTCATGCCTCCAAGATGCCACGCCCACTTTTCAAATTCTGGCTAAAAGCCTGCCCAGCGCTTGAACACAGACCGCTTAATCTGGAGTCCAATGCACTAACCATTAGACAATCCCCCACAAAATAGGTTTATATATTTGTGTTATTAGAACAGGTACACCCATCCCTATATAAATGTCTGCACTTGGGCCAAAGTAGCTCATACCGTCGGAGCTATCTTGGTTTTCAATATTTGTCGAACATTAGCTCCCACAAATCTCCTATAGCTCAGTCTGTGGTAGATTGTCCGACTGGTGTGTGGAAGTTAGCCGAGTTAGCGGGGTTCTACTGTAGTTTGTGTCACTGACTGATGATCATCTTTGTCATATTAACAATGTCTCTTTTATTGTAGTCACTGTGAAAGAAATACCCAAGCTGCTGAAGAGGTTTGCACGCTATGACCCAGAGGGACAAAATGGTGGTATAACACTGCAACAGTTCCTGGACATACCAGAGATATCCACAAATCCAATAATGCCTAAAGTGGCCTCTGCTTACCTCGAAAGAAGAAGTAACAAGTTAACATCCAAGTCATTCATCAGCATTCTGTCAAGAATGAGTCCTCACAACTCACTTGATGACAAGAAACAATGTGAGTAAATTAATTAACTGGTACTGCGGGTGTAGCCAGAACCAAATCCACTTCTTGATTAACCTGTGTTTTATTTTTTTGGAAAGCTTTATAAATTTTATTTTTCAAATTTTATTTTTCCAAATTTCATTTTTCAAATAAATATTAAGTTGTTTCAGTTAAGAAGTTTGGAGAACAGGGGGTGGGAACCTGGTTCAGAAAAGTGGAGAGGAAGTCTACAGGAGGCAGGAAGAGAGAGAGAGAGAGAGCAGAAAGCAGGATTCCCAAGGTTGCGGGAACTGGGAAAAGTAGATAATATTTCACAATAGAAAAAGCACAAAGAAGAATAGACCTTTCTCCAAGTCGAAAACTGGAAAATTTAGAGACGTTTCATACCCTAGAAATGGACCCTAGAAATGGACCCTAGAGATGGACCCTAGAGATGGACCCTAGAATTAAACGCACATGCACAAGAATTAAACGTGTTCTGGACATCCGCCATCTTATGTAGTCATGTTCTTGTAGACTAGGACACTTCATGGTGTCAGAAGTGGGATGGAGCACCTGAAACCGCCTGAACCACTGATATTGAGTGCAGCGACGAATAAAGCCGAGGCATGGCGAAGATGGAAGATGTCGTGGGACCTGTACAAAGTGGCGAGCGGCCTTAGTGAAAAGGATGAGAAAATTCAAGTCGCCACGTTGCTCCATGTGCTTGGCAAAGAATGTGTGGAAATTCATTCAAATTTTGTGTGGGCTACCGAGGGAGATCGCAAAAAGATCGCGGCAGTGGAGGATAAATTCAAAGCTTATTGTGCGCCGTTGACCTCAATGCACTTTAATCGTCATTTGTTTATCGAACGGAAACAGCAAGAAGGTGAGGCAGTCGACGAATTTTGTAGCACACTGAGAACACTAGCCAAGAATTGTGACCTCGGAGATAAAGAGGAATCCTGGACAACGTCTATGTTAGTGTTGGGCCTTAAGAATCCGCGTTCAAAGGAGAGACTGATGGAAAGAGATCAGAATCTAGAGAAGACATTACAAGCAGCTCGTATCGACGAAACAAGCAAGCAGCATATGAAAAGCTTAAAGGATGAGAGCGGCAAAGTTGAGAATGTGGATTATGTCGGTAGTCAAGGACGCAAGCATCAAGGTGGGACGTCCTGTGGGAACTGTAATATTTCTCATGCACAAAATTCATGTCCCGCTGCTGGACGACGCAGGTCCTGTCTGAGCTGCAAAGAGTAATTTTGTCTGGTTGGCCAGAGTCTAGAGGTCAAGTTCCAGCAAAGGTGCAGGAGTTCTGGAATTATAGGGATGAGCTTACTGTAGCTCACGGACTGATCTTGAAGGGCCAAAGGATCTTCACGCCTAAAGGCCTTAGCGGGGAGATGCTTGAGAAATTACACGAGGAACATCTGGGGATCACCAAGACATTAACGAAAGCACGAGAAGTCTTGTTCTGGCCAGGTATGAGTACAGAAGTAACCGAGAAGATCAAGAAGTGTCCTGTGTGTCTAGAGAATCGGCCGAATCAGCAATCGGAACCACTAAAGTCACATGAGATTCCACCCCTGCCCTGGGCTAAGGTTGGCACAGACATTCTACATAAGAATGGTCGTAACTACCTCACTACCATTGATTATTATTCCAAGTGGCCTGAACTGACTTTGCTCAACTCAATGACCAGCACTGCAGTAATCACAGCCTTGAAGTCCCAGTTTGCGAGATATGGCTCCCCATCAGTCGTCATGTCTGACAACGGCCCATGTTACAGTTCGGAGCAATTTAGGCAGTTTTCACAAGACTGGTGTTTCCAACACGTCACTTCAAGTCCTGCCTTCCCACAGTCAAATGGACAAGCAGAGAAAACGGTTCAAACCCTCAAAGCAATGCTAGAGAAAGCTGATGATCCATACAAAGCCCTGCTTTCATACAGAAATACCCCATTAGAAGAAGTAAACTTGTCACCAGCTCAGATGCTAATGGGAAGACGTTTGAGAACCTCTATTCCAGTGACTGGGGATATGCTGAAACCCCAACTTCATGACCCCGAAGAGGTCCTCCCTAAACTAAAAGAAAGGCAAAGAAAGCAAAAGAAACAGCACGACAGAAGCGCAAAGGAATTGCCACCATTGAGGGATGGTGAGGTTGTTAGAGTAAAGGAAGGCGGAAAATGGAAACCTGCCAGAGTCACACAAATTCTTCCTTTGCCTAGATCCTACAAGGTCGAAACGGAGCATGGCGAGTATCGAAGAAATCGGAGCCATCTGTTAAAGACTGGCGAGTCCCAAGCAGAGGAAATCGTAATTGATGATGACCTGCCAGAGACAGCAGCTGAATCAACGTCTGTTGCAGGCTACATCAATGTTAGCCTGCGTAGCAAGCGTTCCTGTACGAACGAAGAGCTTTTTCCGCGATAGAAGAGCTTTTTCTGCATTTTGGCCGCGCGAAAATTGGGGCGAGAGCAAAAAAGTCGCTCGGGTGGGTGGGGGAGGGGGTGGGGGTTGGCGCTGAGGGAACCAACCCCTTCCCTACCCCCTCCCCCCTCCGTCTTTTTTGCTCTCGCCCCAATTTTCGCGCGGCCAAAATGTAGAAAAAGTTCTTCGATCGCGGAAAAAGCTTTTCGTTCGTACAGGAACGCTTGCTACGCAGGCTACATCAATGTCTGTTGCAGGTACATTCCCAGGGCATTCTGAAATGCATCCAGATGAAAATCCAGATGAAATGTCTGCCACTACTACCACTCGGTCTGGTAGGACAATCAGAGAACCACAGAGATTCAAAGACTATGCAAAGTACTAGAGACTGTGTGGACTCTTTGTTTAACTTTGATAACTGTGCTCAAACATGACTTTGTCGTAGCTCAGCCGTCAAGATTCGTTTTGTTATTATTGTTTAATTCATTTTGTTATTATTGTTTCATTCATTCATTTTTACTAAAATAAGAGGGATGTAGCATTAGTCAGCGGTCTATATGTATGCACATGCGCACAAGAATTAAACGTGTTCTGGACATCCGCCATCTTGTGTAGTCGTGTTCTTGTAGACTAGGACACTTCACCTGTAACACAACATTCTCATAAACACGGATTTCTGGATTTTTGGAATACAACATTCCATTTCATATATCCTCTTTTATACAATTTTGGTGTAACTCACGCTCTGACTAACTCACTGCCATCATAATCTACACATAAACAGGAACGACTTCTCAGGAACGACTTCACACTTAGAGAGTTTAAGAGAAACTTAATTCAGTCGGGACCAGCCAATCATGGCTGCCTTAGAGAGGTGTCCGCCTTACAGTGGTGTCCACTTGAAGAGAGTTGACTGTAATTCCTTTGTTTGGCTAATGTTAGAGTTTGTTTTCCATAGTTGCATTTCAATTGCTGGACAGTGACAATGATGGATACTTGTCCTACAGTGAACTATTCAGCTTGTTCAGAATGGTGACTGGACCGGCAATGACAGATGACCATGTCTTGGGGATTATAACAAGCATTTTAAGTAGAAGTGACCTACAACAAGCTACAAGATTGACATTTGAAGAATTTACAAATGTAAGGAATAGTCAATATTTTAAAATATGTTGTCAATTCGCCACCTCATTTTGAATTCAACCCTTACAAACATCAGCAACTGGCCTGCCTGCTGATCTGGCCATTTCACGATGCAAATGTAACAAGGATGTTACAATAGGATCTTTTATATTTTGGATAATTTAGGTTAGCAGCATAGGATATGGATACCTTAGCCCGCAGTACAGTCATTTTTTTTTTGGTGGACGAGTGATGGTTTGTCTCATTCGAGTGTTTAGCCGCCACCTTGGATTCGCAAAAAATGTGGAAAGTTGGGACGAGAGAAAGAGTGTGGGGGCGGGGAAGGGAGGGGAAAAAACCTCCTCGTCTGCCCTCACTCACCTATCTGCCCGACGCCCACTCCCTTGTCCGTTGATTTGGACTCGCTCTCAGCGCACGCACACCCAAATTACGCCTGCACTGCAGGCTGGGATGGACACCTAGCAAATCTCAACAAAAGTATGTACTAAAAGAAATTTGGGCTGCAAAGAGTTAATAGTCTAGGTTACATAAAATGTGGCCTTACGCGCCTACTGGCGTGATGATGGTGATGATGATGATGACGTTTTAAGAATAATATTAATAATTCTTCTGAACAACAGTAAATTTATGACAGCTGTAATGCAGATGTCCATGAAAAATGTATTTTCTTGTGTGCCAGGTTGTGTCTGATGAAGAAATAGAAGAACTCTTTACAGTGGAATTGCAGCTGCCATGACCAAAGTATCAACTGGGAGCTGCATGATGGCTACCGGTATATTATTCCTGAATGTAAAGGTCGGGCTGCAAGATGATGGTCCCCAATGCAACCAGACAAGAGAGACGTAGCAATGTAAAGGAACTGTCCTGCCTTAGTCCAACGTCCATGTCCCAGCTATCCTTGCCTTGCAGAGCATTTGGGGGTGCTACAAACAGTAAAAGTTTGATGAGAGGCTGTGCAAATTACAGTAACTGTGGAAAGGATAAGGGGAATAAGTTAGATATTGATTGAGATCTAAACCAAGCTGTCTCCTTTTGAGCCTGTCACACCTGTGTTCCCCCAATAAACTGCTAAAACAAACAGAAATATGTCAATCAAATCATTGTTTTCCGTATGTCTCTCTCTTCAGTGTTTATTGATCACCACTGTCAATCCTTATCTGAATGAAAATTAATGGGCCTCAGTTGGCTTACTGTGTGAATCGAAAAAACGTGAACACTTTGATTCAACTTTGACGCGATCAAACCGCAAGAACTAGTCAGGAAACTCACATTTACACTAACTTTTGCAGAAAAGCTTTGCGAAAATAGCAATAAAATAATTTTCGCAAAGGAAAATCGAAGCGTTAAATCAAAGTGTTCACGCTTTTCTGATTTGTACAGTAATGGGTCTCAGTTGGCCCAGAAGGCTATAACATCAAGGGTAGGACGCCCATATAAAAGTGATGAGGGTGATCATTGAATGAAAATTTATGACGGGAACTACTAGTGGTTTTAGAATTGGTACCTCTTAAGCCCGGGCCAAACGAGGATGAGAGTTGAAACTCTTGCTCTCGTTTGGCCCGAACTCTCATGCACTCTCGTGCACTCTTCGGCATTGAATTTGAACCTGCTCAAATTTTTCATGAGAGTCATCGAGAGTTTTCTCTCGTTTGGCCCACGCTTCATGATAGTCAATTGACGAAAACTCTCATGAGAGCCAACTCCGAGACAACTCTACCCTGGGTGCCAGAGGTTTTTCACGTTGTGGCTTGTTGTCGCGGCTTCGCCGCTTACAGTTCGCGCAAAGGAAAAAGGAAAAAAATCCCTCTGGCACCCAGGGTAACTCTCATATAGGCATGATGATAAATTTAAGTCATGGCCACAATCAATCAATCAATCAATCAATCAATCAATCAATCAATCAATCAATCAATCAATCAATCAATCAATCAATCAATCAACCAATCAATCAGTCAATCAATCAATCAGTCAATCAATCAATAATCAAAAACTTTATTAATGTGTCGTAAGTGTTTAGCCGAGGGAAAGCCCTCTACTAATAGGGGACACCTACCTAAAATTTGGAGTGACGATGAGAGGTGGCAGCCATGTTATCAGAAACATGGCTGCCACCTCTCATGACTCAACCCATTCACGGGAGGAAACTCAAGGTGGAAAGCAATTAAGGATTGTGGAGTTATATTATTTGGTGAATACCGTTAAGGTATGGCTCATGAATGTCTAGTTTAAGCGTGAAAGCTTATGGCGTCATAGTACAGGATTTTTGTCCACTGGCCATAAATATTACTCGATTTTCTAATGGCTTTTCGAAATAAAAGTGAAAATTATTTTCGATCGAATTTCAGCTCCATACAAACTCTCATAATACGCTTTGGTGACCTGTGTTTTTAAGTAGTGAACTTTTAACCTAGTTATATAAACATTGCCTTGTTTAATATATTGTCAATTTCCTAAATTTTATTCAAGACATGAAGTTACACAACATGGCTTTATTTATGAGAGATATGAGCATGGACAAGAGAGGGATCTGATGGGGTATTTCCACTGTCGAGCTTCCTGTGGGCTGGTGTTTTCAACAAAATACATCAGAAACAAGTAAGGCAGAAACATACCAGTAATAATAATACATTCAGAAGTTGCCCTTAATGATCTGCTGGTCAATCAAACTTTCATTCAACTACCAGAGGCTGATCAAACCTTTTGAAAGTTGACAGGTCGGCCAGCAGTGTCAAAAATAATTCAGTTAACAAAAGCCAGCCAAATACAATTTTTTGCTGGAGGCTGGGTGCTCTTCAAAAAAGCCCATCCCCCCCCCCCCCCCCCCCCATAAATTTTATCTCCCATATTTGATGTCTTAACTGTTACAATGATCCCTATGTCTTAGACATAGAAAAAGTATCATAAGGCCATTAATTAATTAATTAATAACCTTATACTTTGTTATTTGCAGTCATGAGTCCAAACTGCATCCACATTTCTCTCCGGCAAGAGATGAACTGGAAGAAGAAACAGAGGAGGAAGCACCACATGAAGATTTCCTCTTCAATTATCATCAGGCCAAACTGGCATTTGGCCTTGTCTTACTGGAGTTCGATGATGCAGTCAAGGAGGGGGATGGTGAGAGGCCTACACGACTTGTACAAGTTTGCTCTTCTATTGTACAAGGCAAATGGGAAGACAAAATATGCAAATGAAGAAGAAGAAGCCAACAATCTTAAATGGAACCGATCTTTCAACAAGTATGGAATTCCAGGTAAAAACATTCCACTGGACTTAAGAACTGAACAGTTCAACAAGTCCGGAGTAAGGAGCATGTGGAGAGCACTACATTCCACTGAACATCAATGAAGATTCAGCTGCAAGAGTGGCGAACACAGTGGAACCCATGGAATACATAACAGATTCCATTAAGAGCGATTGTGGCGTGTTAGAAACCCCTGGGTACAGGTCATCAGGGAAACCCGAAGTAGCTGTAGTACAAATTATCAAAGATAATAGAGAAGGTCACCCATCATTTCCAATCTTCCCTGCAAACTTACTGCGCAAGATAGACTATCGAAATCTACATAACTGGATGAATGGTCTAATGAAGACATGGGAAGCAGTCTATGAATTAAATCGGCTTGACTAAAAGCAGCTGAAATAAGTTTTAACAAGAACTCCTAAAGGAGTTAACAAGCGGCCGATACCACCTTGAGGGGGGGGGGGGGGGGGGGGGGGACAAACAATCCACTTCTCCTCCCCTCGGACACTGGACTCTGAGGTGCACCCTCCAAATAAGAGTCAACAATACGAACCTGCGTGACGGAAAACGTGACTGCGTGATGCAATATTTATATTAAACTCACTGCGTAGAAACTGTAATATCTAACCAAATGCCGTCAACTAAAAGCCAAATAAACATTTGAACACCTACTTTTACCAAGAATAGATGTCTTAACACCCACTAATAAAGTCTTCTTTCAAAAGCTATACAGGATAATACGCACTTTTACAACTCTGCCCGCGCTATGAACGCTAGATACGAAGAGCAAATTAATGGTGTCTCTCTATTACATCATGCGTATACTGGGCTGTCATGTTTACCATGGGAAAACCCCTCTAGAATTGAAACGCCACTGACTCGTCCCCAGCCGTCTCTCAGTCTCCTGTTAATTATTATATGCGAGCGTCCTGGGGACTGGGGGATGCTGGGAAGGTTAAATATTAATAGGAGACAAGAGAGACGACTGGGGACGAGTCCAAAGTCCGCAGTTTGCGTGAAACCGGAAGCCGATTCCCCGCTGGGATCGAATAACGAGCAATGGTCACACCGCCAAATTTAGCTCATTTTGCAACAACACTGCTGTTCACTGCTGTGGAACATTTGTCTTTGCTTTTTTCAATGCGAATCCTGTAATAAACTCAATACATGTTGTACGCTGATAAACTTCAGGAAATATTTCAGCTCGTAAAGCCTTGGGAAACGATGTCTGTAACCAAATTAAACAGACTGGCACGGCCGAGTGAGTCGGAGGTCCGGGCTCACAACAAGGGTTATTTTCCCCTGTCTAATTAAATATTTCGTTTGTTTCTTTACATGAAAAGAGCACTTACACTCGACACGAAAATCGAAAATTTATCTGAAAATAGGAAGAAATTCTGATGCAATATAACTGTAACGCCGTCAACCAAAGGTCGATATGGAAGAGAAATTATCTGGTGGCTAATTCTATACAATGTCAATCATGTTTACCATGTAATAATCACAAGGGTTGCGTCATTTCTGAACCGTGTTGTTGTTTGGCTAAGTAAAGCTTTCTGAGTATAAACTATGAATATCCTAACCAAATGCTGTCAACTAAAGCAAATAAACATTTGAGACATTTGACAATCCAAAACAAAACAGAAATCCTCTATTGTGGTCGAGGTGCATGTAATAGGTTTTTTTAACACAAATTATCTGGTGGCTATTAAAAATTTTAGCCACTGACGCAACGCTGCATAACAACGGAAAATCATTTTCCGAGGTATCAAAGCACACCTTCTGTTGTGATGTGTCATGTTCCTTTGCTGTTACTTCATCACTTAGTAACGCTAAAATGGTTAATGCTCGTATATATCTTTCAACACCTACTACTACGAGCGCGGTCACAAAGTTACTACGGAAAAAAAGTCCATTCCTTGAAGCGGCCGCCCTATGGGCGTCGGCCGCTTAATAAACAGCAGAGTATTCATGTTCAAATCAAAAGTAATAGCTTGATATGAAATTTGACCTAACGGCGACCCTGGTTTATCACAGACGTTTCGAAATCTCTTCAAGTCACGGTTAGACGTGACTTATGTGACCCCATGACGTAATCGTCCTTATTTATAAATCTGCATTTCTCAGCAAGTTTCTGTTTTTCTCAGAAAATATACGGAAAAGATCTGTATTTCACACAAAATGACAATTATTTAACAGAACAATATTCATAAAATAACATTTAGGCAAAGGATGACCCTGGCGAAATGTAACGTAGCTTGATAAAATAATTGATCTAATGGCGCTTCCAGTGTATGTGATGTACGTACACAACTCACAGACAAGTCAAGTCACGATTCGACATGACCCTATGACGTAATCGTCCAAATATAAATCTGCCCGTCTCAGCAAGTTTCTGTTTACATAAATATGCGAGTCTGAGCAAGTTTCCGTTTTCCTTTACGGAAAAAAAAAATTTCAAACAAAACAAACAGGACAATATTCATGACCCTGGCGAAATGTAACGTAATTTGATAAAAATTTGATCTAATGGCGCTTCTAGTGTATGTGATGTACGCACGCAACTCACAGACTTCAAGTCACGATTCGACGTGACCCTATGACGTAATCGTCCAAATATAACAGCTTGCACCAGCTACGTGGGTCGCATTGCTCCCCCGGATACGCGACCTCCGCTCAAGGTATTTTACAAGGATTGCATCACGGCTTAGGGAGGGGATGTGGCGCAATAATAGGAGGCGTGCTAATTCACGAGTTTGGCACCAAAATGACCTTTAGCAAAGTCAATAGAGCAATGGATTGTTTCTTTTCAAATTTCAGGAGGTGAAAATAAAGCTTGCTATTTCTTAGTCTGTCTAATAAGCGGCGATATAGCAAGAGGGGCCCAGCTGCAGGAGGTCCGCCCCCCTTTTTGAGCGAGAAAAGAACCCACCTTCACTTCGCCCTCCAGGGCCCCTCTATCTACTATCTAGTGGATAGCGTAGTTGGTTTTGTTAACAATTATCCACTGAGTGGTAATTTACGCGGTGGATAGTGTTATACAACCCTTGAACAACAGGGCCCTGGATGATAAATGAAACATTAACTTCGTGGAACTAACTGTTGAACTAGTTAGACACGAGAGGAAACAGAGGAGGGACACCCCTCCCCCGGTCACGCCCTTTCTTCTTCCCCATCCCCAAGTCCCCATCATGACCCCTGTTTATGAGGCGCGTCGCAGAACTTCGCGAAGGTATGGCGTATTTTTGGGTGGAAGGGCAACAGAGGTTTTCAGTTCTACTGACAGTCTGCGTGTATAATATTCTCTGGCTGGTGAATTTTAGCTGCCTCTCGAGCAACGCGTGTTAAAATATAAATATGATAAACACATCGGTTGGAGCAATTCTTGAGTAGTCGTTCCTATTTCTGTCTAGGGAAGTATTATGTCTAAAAAAAAGTTAAAAAAAACCAGACGAATCTTGCGCCGGTGATTGAAAGGCGAGCGCCTTACACTGCATTAGATTACGAGCGCGCGGTATGGTCGTACCCAGTCAGAAATAAATAATAAATAAATATGACCATAGTATAGTGCCGCACGCTCGGCCTCCGGCCGACAAAAGCGCCAATATCGTTCCCAGGACCTTCTCGGTATTCAAAGGCTGCCCAGACCACAGGGCGCCCAGACAAACTGTTTCATGCTATTTTGCATTTTTATAGTGAGTGTGGCATTTACTGAATGGTCCGTAGAATTGTGAATAGTCACGAAAACTATGAACAAATACCTGCTGAATAAACGTAAATGTACCTTACCTGTTGTGTACTGTTTTTTTTTGGCTAAAACGGCGAATTTAAGCGATATGAAGGATTTTGTTTTTGTCGTTTAAATGTTTTGTTTCCCATCGCCCTCTCTCTCGTGAAAGTGGGTCGGTCGGTCGTAAAAAAAAAAGAAAAGCCGAGAAACGAAATTCGGACAAATTATACATAAATAATTCCAAGCGAGCCTTGATTATATCTTCCCCGTGACCATCATTTTGCAACGAGCCGATATCACTCAGAAAAGTGTTCGAAGACGTCATAACTGGGCTGATTTAGATGCCAGAGATGAAAACTTGGAAACACCCGAGAAAAGGGCGCAGGCAATGAATCAGAAACTTTTTTTTTTACTTTTTGAAAAATATAAGGATGCAAAAACGATAAAGATTTTGGAAGAAACTTTCGTAGAAAGCGAAAATCTCATGAAAACTGCAAATAAAGCTGAAAAACACCAAATTTTGTTAAAACGACCTGTCAAAAAGTAGTTGCCATGGAAACGTCAAGTCACATGATCAACCAATCAACACGCTAAAATGTTCTCAGATAATTGAAAGGAAAACTCACAAAGTTTGGCCACGATTGCTTGAATGCTCTTTAAGTGAGATAAATTTGAAATAAGCACGGGCACTTTGTGCCCCCTCCGCGCCCCCCAGACAGAATAGTGTTAAATTGATTTGTCCTTGTGAAAGCAGCGGCCGAGTGATATTTTGTGTTAAGTGACGAGCTGTGGTTGATCGTTATTGACAGTCTGCTCGAGAAAGTAATTTATGAAATCCTTGTTAGTGTCATTTTTTCTGTAGCCACTTTTTACCAAATCCGGTCAGATATATACTTATTGTAATAACTTACTGAAAATTCTCAAATGGGTTAAAACATGTATGAAATTAAAGCTGAGGGCCGAATAAGTTATACACATGGTACAAATTTTGGCCATTTCCGAGTTGCCTTCAGCCTCTGTTTCAAAACGAGTCCTGGTGCACAACCTTTGTTATGGAAATGAGTTTCATTTGCATGACAATAAACGTGCTGGCAAAACTCATTTCCATAACAAAACCAGGACTCGTTTTGAAACAGAGGCAAAAGGTAACTCGGAAATGGCCGGATTGATTTACGTGTCATGTGATCGACCGCAATGAGTAATAGTAATTGGGTAGTTTGGCAGGTTAACTGGACGCTGCTGCGTATGGAGGGGCATTCTGGACTAAAATGGAATTAGATCGGACCCTGTATGACATTAGATCGGACCCCATATATTCATTCGTAACCTCCATTCCATTCGATCGTAACACACATTATTCGTTCGTATGTTATGGCATTGGATCGTATCCTTCATGGCATTGGATCGTATCCTTCATGGCATTGGATCGAACTCCATGCCATTGGATCGTAACCTCCATGGCATTGGATCGTAACCTCCATGGCATTGGATCGTAACCTCCATGGCATTGGATCGTAACCTCCATGGCATTCGATCGTAACCTGGTGCATTAGCTCGTAGAGTTGAACCGGACCTCCGAGGGACCAACATTCAATTGGATCGGGCGTACTCGGTCAGCGGTTACTCAATATAATATAAGCCTCGATTTCATATCAATGTGGCACACATTAATGCTCAACCTCGTACCCAGGGTCTACTCCGCTTTCAAGATGGCGGCTGGGCGCGGAGAAGACCCTGGGGTACACTGATATAACGCCCACGCTGATTGGTCTGTGGATTTATGATTCTTACATTAGTCGTGATTGGCGGAAATAGTCTTCCTTGCAAAATGGCCGACTTGCGGAGTTTTATTTGTTATTTCTTCTCGAATTGAAACGTAAATTATTGCCTGTTAAATATTTCCCGTCTTGTTTAAATTATGCACGGCAATTTAAGGAAGAGGTGGAGTTGACGTTGGACCGTAAATTAATTTGAAATGCCTCAAGGCGCACAGATCAAGAGCTGGAATATCAAGCAAGGTGAATCAGATCGATGATATGATTACACGTTTATGAATGTTTAAGCTTATGTGTTATTATTCGAAGCCTGGAATTTCTTCAAAGTGCTTTTAACGGCGAATTGAAAATGTGACGGAATCCTGAATTTATGTATTGCTCGCACAAATGAAAAATCGAATTTTTCACTCGTAAACTACGTGATCTGTACTTTTCAGAGAATTATTAAGCTTACAATCAAATGATTTGAACAGACAAGATACAATATTATGACCATTTTGATGCACTGCACTTAAAAGTAAGGAAAGCCCTTCCTTGAAATATTTTGTAAACTTGATTATACTTAAAATGAAGATTATAGTTTATATAAGCTGTTTTTCTCAATTTTCTAAGCTGGTATAGGTATTAAAATCACCTACAAGTTTACAACATACAGTGGAACCTCTACTTCGGGCCACCTCTATTAAGGGAACACCTCCTTTACCACACTCATATAATGTTTGTAATCCAGATACTGCTATGAAAGGGACACCTCTATTAGTTTACATTTTTGTCTGATGTTGGGAAATTATTGTTCATCGTGGTAGATAGATGAATATTTAATCATTTGTCTCATGATAGAGTCACTTTGAGGTGTTATCAATGATCACAACGTTTAGACTGCTTTGTGTATACTGCTAGTCTTCATCAGGCAATCCTCATGATTATTCCAACTAGATGTTGTTCCCTCAGTGGTCTGCTGCGGTATCGATCGGCTGTTATGTTTCTTGGTCATTAAGGTGGGCCTCCATGGTTGAGGAATTTCGGCAGTTGTATGTACACTGTATGTCAATAAAGACTGTACTGGGTGCAAGTTTTGTGTGATTAAGTTTCTTTTGGTGTACTGCAGGGTATTGTTTTCTTGCAGGTCATTTCTTTCAGTTTTTGTCCTTTTTGTTTTGCTGTGTTGCAATGTTTTTGTATGACATTTAATATTGTTCCTTATGCCCCTCAAATGTATATTGTGTTGGGGAGGTGTGAATGAATTTATTCAGAGTGATATGGGTTATTTTAATTTTTTTTTTTTGTTCTAGGAGGTATTTTCATTTTTAGATTGACATGTATAAATAAAGTTGCTTCACCTTTATCTTATTATCCTTGTTATGGAGTATTTTTTTAGCTGTAGTAATTTTTTGTGCTGGGGATAGGGTCCTGAAGAGGTAAAATGGTAACTGGGATTTGCCTTTTTTATTCACTGGAAAAATGGGATTTGGGGCACCAATTTTGCTGTTGGGAATGGGATAATTTCAGCAAGCATTAGGCTGGGAGACTAGGATTTGGGCAAAATATGGGCTGACCGTGGGCCAGGGCCCTCTTCATATATTTTGGGTGCTACTCTACCTTACTTGTGTGAGTCAGAAAAGTGTGAACACTTTGATTGGGTGGCCGCCCAAAATCCGCCAAAAAATCAAGCACTTTGGGCAGGTGTAAAAATTGAAGGGTCAAGTCGAAAACTATGCTAAGTGACCAAAGCGCGTTTGCTCACTTAGCATAGTTTTCCACTTGACCCTTCAATTGTTACTGTTTTTAGCTAAAATAAAATGACAAAATATTGGCTAACAGCCACCACCCCCCCCCCCCCCCCCACCTTCAAAAATTCTAGATCCACCCCTGCAGATAGACAATAAATAAGTAGCCGCCACCCTCAATAGAGTTACTGTTATCCAGTGTACAACTAGAACAGAAACAAGTAGTCAGAAAATAGGGTATGGATTTTAAAGACCAGGGCCCGGTTGGTCAAAAGATGGATAACGCTATCCACCGGATAAATCACTATCCAAAGGATAGCGTAGTTTGTTTTGTTAATACTTATCCACTGGATAGTGATTTATCTGGTGGATAGCATTATCCACCTTTTGAAAAACCTGGCCCAGGTCTGTAATAGTGTACAGAAAGTTATACATTTTGGTTTCAGTACTGGATGGCACAATCCCTCCAAAAATTCAAAGTACAACCCCAGGGCATAAAATATAATAAATACCGTAAAAGCTCTATTTAGCCCCCACCTCTCTATTAAGCCCCCCGCCCTCTATCTAATAAGCCCCCCCTTTGGAAGTCAGATTTTGTAATAAGCCCCCTCTCTATTAAGCCCCCCCCCTTTCATCAGACTGATGTAATAAAGAAAATATTTTCTGTTGTTTCAGTCACTTTGTATGGAAACATGGTCTTAAATTTCCAGAACTATCACTGAGTTAGGATTATAAATGACACTGCATTTGTAAGACGGTGATATATAACCCATTTCTTGTTCTGTTTAGTTTGTGGTGTAATAGTAAAGCCTGGGGGGAGGGGAAGTACTTGACCCATGTTTGGGTATAGGGGTGCCGCTAAGGGTTTGAAAACCTGACCCTGTTTAGGACAAAAAAAAATAAAAATAAAAACCCCTAAAATACCTACCCTGTGTAGGACATCCTCTATTTTAGGACCCTGTTTAGGTTGGCAATTTAGCGAATCCCGTTTGACTGATACGCGGCAAACGTCTCCGATCTCTAAATACTGTATAAACCGTATTTTTTACGACGACAGTCCGTGCAACCATAGCCTGTTTAGGACAGACGCGCATGAAATTAATATACCCTGTTCAGGGCAGAGAGGCCAAAAACCATACCCTGTCCAGCGGCATGTCCCCGTATAGGCCACATAAGGGAGTACCCCCCCCCCCCCCCCCCAGGTAAATAAAGTTTTGAAAATGAATGTGATTTGAAATAAGCCCCCCCCCTCTCTTATTAAGCCCCCTCTCTAATAAGCCCCCTCCTCCCCCCATTCTTGAGTGCCTGAAAATTAAATAAGCCCCCGCCCGCGGTCTTTACGGTAATTATTGGTTTCCAAATAAAAACCTAAATATAAAAGGCTATAAAACCATTGTCATCCACAGAAACCACGCAGGGAAGCCTCCCACTTTTTTGTACAGTTGAAATTACACTTTGATATTTTACTAAATTAATTTAAATCTGTTTTTAAAACAGATTTAGGAAGCAATCTTTATTTTAGATAACACACACCTTAAAAGGTTCATGCTGAGTCAGTACTTTGTGTGTGTTTAAAAAAATATCACCTCTAAATAAAAAAAATCACCAAAAGATTCGACCATGATCATGCTACATTAATATTTTTTTTATTAATTAAATTGGGCATGACTTTCGTGCTATAAAAAACAAAAAATTACAAGGTCGCGATCCGAGCACGAAATAAACCAAAAAATAATCCACCAAAAACTATCCGCTTTACTTTCGACAACTTCCCTAACTTGACTTTCTTCTTATTAATCGTGCGTTGTTTATACAGCTAAACTGGGGTGCTAAATAACAGTCATAAAATGTATAATAAACCTCACCTTAAATAAAATAGACCGCTCACCAATCATGCGTAAAGACAGCAGAAATCTATTCGAAAATTCAACGGACCACAAAAACGTTATTCCGCGGCTTAATTTGGTGTAAAACATGTTAAAACGAAGCTCGCCAGCTTCCTTCCAGTAGCCATTTTGAATCCCGGAACCGCTGGTCAAGTGTAGCGAAGACGACCATATTGAATCCTGGAACCGCTTGTCAAGTGTAGCGAAGACGACAAAATACTCCACGATTCGTGGAGTATTTCACAGCGTGGCCAGGGTCTTCTCCGCGCCCAGCCCCGCCATCTTGAAAGCGGAGTAGACCCTGGGTACGAGGTTGATTAATGCTAATATACATAAAGTAAGCTTCGAGTTTGCAGCACGTGCAGCGATCTCCGGTTTGTTTTTCGTAATGGACAAAACCAGGAGGGAGGGGTTAACTTCGCTTTCGTCACCAGGGGATTGCGCGGCGGGATGCTCTTAGCCATCGTGACGTCACCACAAGCCGTCCCCGGGAAGTTTAAAACAATGAGCGCCATTTGTAAAACTTTACGAAAAACACAACACAGAATTGGAAACAAAGCGATGAAAAGATCAAAGGTATGTGATAACCTATCATTATGATGTCTAAAAATGCAATATCTTTTGAAAAGCAACAGATTGAAGGCACAGGAAAACATAAAATTTGAGATCGATCAATTGAAAACGCGATTGAAAAGTGAAAGTTCTTGCACTTTCATGAACGATATCTGGAGAACACAACAATATACAACACGGATAGAAAAATATGACGTTGATATGGTTTAAAACTTTCGAATGGCGATGAAAATGAATCATTTAAAACCTTTATAAAAATGATCAGTCGGTTTAAACGCATTTCTTCGGGAACAAAGAAGCGTGTAGGACCACCAGATTGCGTCTATAAATGCGGTCGAAATTCTCCGTTTCAAAGAAACTACAACTCTCACGTTTATGTCCTCAGTTCGGAAGTAAATAATGGTCCATGGGATTGGGTGTATGTAAAACCCGGAACACACCCGGAACACCCCGGAACACCCCGGAACACCCCGGAACACCCCGGAACACCCCGGAACACCCCCGGAACACCCCCGGAACACCCCGGAACACCCCCGGAACAGCAACGGAACACCCCAGGAACACAAAAAATATAAAAATAATAATAAATAATAATAAATAAATAAAATAAAAACAAATATATTTATATAGTGGCTGAAGTAGTGAAATCGAACATGGTCAGCGGTCAAGAGCCGTTAACGAATCGACTGATACCGAACACTTCCGAAGATGCCCCGAATATTTCCGAAGACTTACGAAGATGTCCCGAACACTTCCGAAGATTTCCGAAGATGTCCCGACACTTCCGAAGATGTCCCGAAGATTTCCGAAGATGGCTCGAAGACTTCCAAAGGTGTTCCGAAGATTTCCGCACGTTTTCAGAAGACCCAAATTTTTCTCTGGTCCCGAGGGTGTCCGCTTACGTAAAGACGAAGAGTAAAAGAGAGCGCAGAAAATTCGCCTGATACTCAGGTTAGGGAGGTTCGACTGAACAAACAACGACATGATTGACCAATGACCAATTGTCCTACGAAATTGCACATGGCAATGACCTCCGATTACCTCAAATTCAATGTCACGCTCTGTGTCGTTGGCCAATTGGCAAACATTTGAATTTTGAGCGGTCCTTTGCCACTTATTCACTCTTAGATAAGAAGCTTCGGAAAAATTCGGTCTTCTGAAAACGTGCGGAACATCTTCAGAAGTCTTCGATATACCTTCGGAAATCTTCGGGACATCTTCGGAAGTGTTCGGAAATCTTCGGAAATCTTCGGAAATCTTCGGTACATCTTCGGAATCTTCGGGGCATCTTCGGAAGTGTTCGGTATCAGTCGATTCGTTAACGGCTCTTGACCGTTTACCGTGTTCGATTTCACTACTTCAACCACTATATAAATATATTTGTTTTTATTTTATTTATTTATTATTATTTTATTACTATTTTTATATTTTTTGTGTTCCCTGGGGTATTCTGTTGGTGTTCCGGGGGTGTTCCGGGGTGTTCCGGGGTGTTCCGGGGGTGTTCCGGGGGTGTTCCGGGGTGTTCCGGGAGTGTTCCGGGGTGTTCCGGGGTGTTCCGGGGTGTTCCGGGTGTGTTCCTGGTTTTACATACACCCCATGGGATTTGCTTTCTTTGATAAATTGTAAAAAAAAAACGTCAAAATGATAAGATTTTCATCGGGTGTATGTAAAACCAGGAACACACCCGGAACACACCCGGAACACCCCGGAACACCCCGGAACACCCCGGAACACTCCCGGAACACCCCGGAACACCCCCGGAACACCCCGGAACACCCCGGAACACCCCCGGAACACCAACGGAACACCCCAGGAACACAAAAAATATAAAAATAATAATAAAATAATAATAAATAAATAAAATAAAAACAAATATATTTATATAGTGGCTGAAGTAGTGAAATCGAACATGGTCAGCGGTCAAGAGCCGTTAACGAATCGACTGATACCGAACACTTCCGAAGATGCCCCGAATATTTCCGAAGACTTACGAAGATGTCCCGAACACTTCCGAATATTTCTGAAGATGCCCCGAAGATTTCCGAAGATTTCCGAAGATGTCCCGAACACTTCCGAAGATGTCCCGAAGATTTCCGAAGATGGCTCGAAGACTTCCAAAGATGTTCCGAAGATTTCCGAAGATTTCCGAAGATGTCCCGAACACTTCCGAAGATGTTCCGAAGATTTCCGAAGATGGCTCGAAGACTTCCAAAGATGTTCCGAATTTTTCTCTGGTCCCGAGGGTGTCCGCTTACGCAAAGACGAAGAGTAAAAGAGAGCGCAGAAAAATTCGCCTGATACTCAGGTTAGGGAGGTTCGACTGAACAAACAACCACATGATTGACCAATGACCAATTGTCTACGAAATTGCACATGGCAATGACCTCCGATTACCTCAAATTCAATGTCACGCTCTGTGGCGCTGGCCAATTGGCAAACATTTGAATTTTGAGCGGTCCTTTGCCTCTTATTCACTCTTAGATAAGAAGCTTCGGAAAAATTCGGTCTTCTGAAAACGTGCGGAAATCTTCGGAACATCTTCAGAAGTCTTCGATATACCTTCGGAAATCTTCGGGACATCTTCGGAAGTGTTCGGAAATCTTCGGAAGTGTTCGGGACATCTTCGGAAATCTTCGGTACATCTTCGGAAATCTTCGGGGCATCTTCGGAAGTGTTCGGTATCAGTCGATTCGTTAACGGCTCTTGACCGCTTACCGTGTTCGATTTCACTACTTCAACCACTATATAAATATATTTGTTTTTATTTTATTTATTTATTATTATTTTATTACTATTTTTATATTTTTTGTGTTCCTGGGGTATTCTGTTGGTGTTCCGGGGGTGTTCCGGGGTGTTCCGGGGGTGTTCCGGGGGTGTTCCGGGGTGTTCCGGGGTGTTCCGGGGTGTTCCGGGGTGTTCCGGGGTGTTCCGGGTGTGTTCCGGGTTTTACATACACCCATTTTCATCTGCGAGGCCAAGCGGCTGACACGCACAAGCTTCCAGTACTGCGCAAGTTGTATACAAAAAATCTAAATAATATGTAACAAAAACATGAATTTATTAGGGTTATAGACAAAGTGTAAAGCACAAGGAGGATCCATTCACTAGACTGGAAGTTGTAGTTTACTTTAAACCGTCCTTAACTTTATGGCTCCATCAATTCCAAGCCCGACCATCCCCCCCCCCCCCCGGGCATTTGTCGGGCATTTTACAACTTTTCCATTCCTAGGGTGGGGCATTTGCTATAACCGGGCAGCCCGGGGGTGGGGCATTGTCAAAGGCAACGCGATCCTTTCGTATTTTAAAAGACGTACACGTTTTGTTGTTTATTTAAAATTTCCTGATTGCCCCCGATAGAAAAATATAAAACTGAGTTGATATTAAACCTCGTTTGAGTCCCGCACTTTTCAAGTGTACCGTAGCCCACCCCCACCCCACATGTGCAAACATTTGCACAGTTGCTTTCCACGTGCGAATCAAAGATGGCGGAACGAAGCTTTCGTGTTGCAGTTGTAATGAAAAAATGTTCCAAAAATCATGATTACAGGTATAAATAAAGAGCTATGTATTTGTGAACAATTATAGTGTCCATCATTAATAGTTCTGCTTGGAATTTAGATTTTTAAATTCCTCGATCCTCTCAAAAAAGTTTTTGAACTTGTCCCGTGGGTCGGGCATTTGCACTGCTCCCGAAGCCCCACTGTGGGGATTTTGTGCATGTAAGCTGACCCCACCATGGGGCATTTTCAACCTTCTGACAAAAAAATGACAAATGCCCGACAAATGCCCGGGGGGGGGGGGGATGGGGGTGGGATGAGCGGGCTTGGAATTGACGGAGCCATTAGTAGATCAAGCGAAATGCGGCGTTCATTGTTTTATATATGATAAGTCATCTCCTGGTCATCTTACTAGTCTATTGCGGATATTGTAGATGGTAATATTATATCTAGTCTCTGAACAGGAGACCTAAAGGAAGCTGGAGATATTCAGAATAAGTTAGACAAGAACAATTGACGCAATGGTACTCCATTTCACATGAAATTGTTCGCAAAAATATGAGATCGGAGCAGGATTGATGTTTTCTCGGGCGTCCGCATGCAATTGCAAGGTAATTCAAAATTCCATCAGCTAATTCCATCTTCTTGTCTGCTTCTACAAAGGTTAAAAATAAACGTTGGCGAATTAATTCGCTTCTGTACCCATTGTTTTGAAGTTCAATCCTCAAAAGAAACAATTCCTCTTATGAACTCAGCATACAATGTATTTCAATATATAAAACTGAAGCATATTTTCCAAATTATTACCATTATGTCAAAAAGTTAGGTCATTTAACACAATATCCTTTTGTTTTCTTGTTAGTCTAAAAATTAAAGTGCCAACAATAGACCAATTCCGATATATTAATATTCTAACTTGGCTCCGAGGCTTAGGGGAATAAAACAAAGAAATCGACAATAAATCACATCGAGGTTGAGGGATGAATAAATAATTTCTTTTGTCTTATTCCCCTAAGCCTCGGAGCCAAGTTAGAATATTAATATATCGAAATTGGTCTATTTAATGCACCAATCGATGTTAAACCTGAGCAGGGGGTTCAGTTGGGGGACCTAGGCAGATCAATTTTCAGTCCTTTGAGCCTTAAATATTTTCACCCACAAGGAGGGACCCTCCCCTAGATCTGCCACTGCCATCAACATCCCACAACTATGAATATTATAATATTATTGAATTTTGGCCACAATTTTCTTTTTTCCGTCCATTAGTCATCAATAACTCACTGATCATCGGTGATAATCATTGATTAAGCTGCCTCACTCGTCAATAATATATTACTCATCATCAACCCTACCATAGTTATACTACCTACCCTATGGACATATCTATCAGGCCCATAGGCATGATTTTTGTATGAGGGGGGGGGGGGGGGGGGTGGGGGGGGGGGGGGGGGGGGGGGGGGGGGGGGTGGGGGGGGGGTGTATAAGGTATAGTGCACAGAAGGCAATATCTCAGACTCTGCAGCACCAGAGGCACAAGTTTGTAGCAGGATCCGGGAGTATACATGTAGCTTCTCTTGTTTTTGTAAACAAGTAAATTGTTTATTGTCTTTATATGATTTTACTCCTGCTATATACTATATATTTTACAAAACACAATGCTCTTTATGATCTATGCTGACACTCTCACTGGTATATCCACGAGCGTAAATTTATGTGACCCTCCCTTTTTCACTGTCTATTTTTATGACCCTCCCTTTTTATGGGCTCAAAAAGTTAAGACCTTCCCCCTTTTTCCACCCTCCCCCCTGCTAATTTATGACCAGTCCCTTAGTGACAAAAAAACAAGACCACGAAAGCCGTTGAATAGTATAATTTACTTGTCAATGTATTTTACTATGTGCATATTATCTGTTGAACCATAAAATAATGTGTTGCTACATGCATATACTGTTTTAGTCAACAATAAAAAAGGCATGTATATTTTGCAATCAATCACTACTGTAAAGCCAAGGCTGTCATTAATGGATTTCAATTATGTCAACAGGAAAAGAAGCAAAATGTAATGACACAAAGTCATTTGATCAAATAGCAGACAATGGTCCCATGTACATGTACATGACTACAACAAAGGATGATCGGCACCACCATCAGCTGTCAGGCGATACCATTAATTTTGTTTTGCAGATCGGACATGTCTTAGTAGCATGCTGCAAGAAAATGAAAACAACAAAATTACTGCCATGTAAACAACACACTTTTCATATACATGTAGTAAACAATACGAAATATATATTTACAGTGCAATATCATGTTGCTTTTTCTCTGAGTATTGCATACAAAGTTCAAACCAGATAATCGACAATGAACATCTATATGTAACTGGTGACAGGGCATCTCAAATATCTTCCTACGTATCCTATGCATGAGTTGTAAAGATCCATTTGTTGAATTGGTCAAAATAAGACTCTATGAAGAGCGATAAGTAAAGATTAACAAACTGTTCATGGGTACAAATGCCAAAAATGTCCAATTGATCAGAGCAAGCTAAGACAGCAAGATAAAGCCAAATGAAATACAAGACAGTCTGCCAGTCGTGATTGCCACTCAAGAAATTCCTTCTCAAGAAATATCCAACAAATCAGATCAAGAAAAAGAAATACCAAAACAGTTAAAAGCACCCAATTCAGAGTACAGGATATCCTTGAAAAGGTCTTATCAGCCACAAATTAGGAAGAGAACTTGTTTGAGGATTTGTAAAAAATTCTAGTCTGGCGTTGTCAAAAAATGCATTCATCATTCAACGGTGTGGCTCGCTGCCAACAACAAAAAGTTTTTAATAAACTTACTGAAAGATTCCATTGTTGCAAAAAAAGCATTGTACTTTGGACAAACCATAAAAAAGTAGATAAGAAATTGTGCGACATAGTTCACTAAGAAATTGCACAGAAATATTTGATTTTACAGTCTGATTTGCTTTGAAGTTTTGAATCCTTTCTGAGATATTACTGAGAAAGAAGTCAACTCAGTTTTTTTAATGAGTTAGCCAACTTTGTTTTCAGACTGTCACAATGTTATTGTCTGCACTTTGAGAGGGCTGAATCCCTTTTCTATACTTTTCGCTTGAGTAACCCCTTAAAATACGTGGATGAATCAGCCATTAGATATTGAGTTGCCTCTGTTCAAGATATTTTGAAAGGCCCTTTTAAATACCTAAATGATAGTTTTCCCTACCCTTTTCTATACTTCAACCCCTTTCTAAACTTCAAATGAAGGCATGCATAGTAGTTGCCTCATCAAAAGGCCAACAGTGATTAGATACGCCTATATAAATACCGTAAAAGCTCTATTAAGCCCCCAGGCCTCAAGAAGGGTGGAGGGCTTATTTCAATTCATCAATTTTCGAGAAAATTCACATTAATTTTTCAAAACTTTACTGTTATACCACTAACTAAAACAGAACAAGAAATGGGTTACAGTCAACTCTCTCCAGACACCTCTATACGACGAACACCTCTATAAAACGGACACCTGGTGTTGGTCCCTGCGCACCATTTTTTTCAGTCATTTTACTGCAACTCTCTATAAGCCGGATACTCTCTAAGACAGACAGTTGGTACCGGTCCCAATGGTGTCCGTCTTAGAGAGAGTTGACTGACTGTATGTACATGTGTATGACCGTCTTACAAAATGCAACGTCAAGTTTCAATATAGCCTCCTACGCAGACATTCTTTGGGCTTGTCACGCAATCTTCCCTGCCCCCGCGAACATCTGCTCAACGGAGTGGCCACTTCCGTTCTCAGAGATTGGCCAATCACAGCTTACCCCGCAACAATAGCTGTGGTGTAAAGAGTAACTTAGAGTGTGCCGTGCAAGACATTTCTAAGACTTCTAATACAGTGAGAGTAAATGCGCTTCAAATGGAAGCCATAATACAATTTGTGACAAAGAAGTCCGATATATTAGTCAACCTGAGGATTTAATCACTATCAAGCTCAGTTGTTGATTTTCGACTCCATGCTTGCAGCGGATGCTGCAGATTGTTGTTGTTGTGTCACTGCACGTATATGTATAAATTCTGATGAAAGACCAGGTCAACATTCGACAAGCAGAGAAATCTACGAATTCCAGCCGCTGCCCTCAGTGAGATCGACTAGGTAAACGTGAAGTATAGAGATAGGTTTGTCTTAACCATTTAAATCAGTCGCCATTGAAAAAACGAATGCTGGAGATGTCAACCGAGGGCAGTGTGTGCAATCGCGGTGGATGAAGCTCACGTAATAAAGCAGTGGTAGGGACAAAATACTATAATACGATTGAATGATTGCTCATTTCTAGCATCCAGGGTTGATATAAACAAATCTACCGGACAATTTAAAATGTTACGGAGCTTATGATAAATAATTGGTTTCTTTAAAACAAAGACAAACGACCGGAGAACGGAAGCTGGCTGCTTCGTTGAGCAGACGTTCGTGGGGGGAGGAAAGATTGCGTGACAAGCCCAAAGAATGTCTGCGTAGGAGGCCAGTTTCAATACAAAGTGACTAAAATGCCTGAAATATTGCTAAAAAAGCCATTTACAATTAATTAATTGATGGAATGAGGGGGGGGGGGGGGGGGGGGCTATATAGAGGGGGGCTTATTACAAAATCTGACTTCCAAAGGGGGGGGGGGGGCTTAATAGAGAGGGGGGGGGGGCTAAATACAGCTTTTGCTGTATATTATTTTCAAAAGTTTATTATCTCCACCAGCATTTTACTAAGATGATTAAATTTATGTCTCACTGATTTTAAAATAATTTCAGATTATAAGTTGCATGCAAGATTTTCATCTTACACCCAGCTGTTACACCACACCACACAAAGCGGTGAGGGTAAAAGGCGGAATGAATTTGCGGAATGGCATGTGGCATGACTTGCGGAATGGCATAATTATGCGGAATATGATATATGCAGAATAACTTAAGAAATAAATTAACTGCAAATAACCGCTTTACGTAGTGCTGCGGGCTCAAAACATACGATCTTGTCACGTTTTCAATCAAGATGGCGGCTGTTTGGTGACAAGAAGCGTATAGGTTAACCCATTTACAACGCCACTTTTGTGTTCGTCGTAGCCATATTTTTCGGTGAACACAAAGGAAAATTATCCTTTAGGTGATATTCTGTACTCTGGAGGTAAATTATTTTAGTTATCAGGTTGTATCATATTCTGCATAATTATGCCATTCCGCAAGTCATGCCACATGCCATTCCGCAAACTCATTCCCCCTTTTACCCTCACCGCACACAAAGGACATGTTTTATTGCACGATGCATAACAATCACTCAACTTAGGGCCTGTTTACATGGAGGGAGGGTGACCCGGGCTACCCTGGGAGGGCCAACTTTTCATACATTTCTTTACAAAGCACACTGAAGTGTTTACATGCAGAAAAGATAGCCACGCCTACCTGGGTCACCCTGTCTGCTTGCCAGGGTGACCCGGCTAGGCGGGCTATCTTTTCTGCATGTAAACGGTCAACCCGGGTCACCCTCCTAGGCGGGGCTATCTCTGTTGACTTGAAAACCCGCTAAAATGGCGGAACAAGCGATAAAAACAGCAAACTCGACGCTATAGCCTTTCTTTTTGCTGCCATGTTTTGTTATGTAGTGCTTTTAAGCGTAAATAAATCGCGACGTTGCAATAAAAATAGTCCGCCAAAAATATGAGCCCGCCAAAACAAGAGCCCGCCAAAAAAAGATAGCTTGCCTATATGATAGTCCGCCCTAATAGCCCGCCCATCTGCCCATGTAAAGGCGGGCTATGTTTTAGCCCGGCTAGGAGGGTGACCCGGGTACCCAAGTCACCCTCCCTCCATGTAAACAGGCCCTTAATTATGAAGCACAAGTTTATGTAAATCTTTGATTAATTCCAGTTGAAATTTATCAGTCTGAGACCCCCTTATGTGAAAAAGTTTTTGCTTTCGTTTCAATCATTACTTGTTGATCGATTTTTCTTTGGTTTTTGGTACAAGGAAGAGGCAAGCTTCGTAGACACTCAAAATATCAGAAAAATATGGACTGATCATTTTTACTGCTGATTCTACAAAATCATCTTCAATTACAATGTTTTGCTATGTTAATAACCTCTTCTCAGGCCAAGTTTCACGTTTCTTCGTTATCGATCACACAAAAGAGGCAATTTTACCGTGCAAATAGCCAGAATTTCCTCCCACTTATTTCCATCCGAGGGCACGGACCGAAACTCTTTAAATAAACTTTATGCATTATTTTTTCGCTTGTATTTACAACCACTTTACCTCTCAAGAAAGAAAGATGATAATTACACATGCAGAAAAGAACAATGCGTCGAGTATTTGTCCAGACAGTGCTTTGCACGTGTGAGTATTGAGGCAGCCTGTCATGATATTTCGCGTATTTTCGGTATCAGTCGTCGCACTTCGTGCATACTATTTTCATAAATGCATACTGATGAGCGGAACCTGTCCCCCGCGACCTTATAAGCTAAGTAAAACGATTATTTTACTAGCTTTTTATACAGCCACACATTAAGTTACTGTAACACGTTCTAAGTTGTATACCTGAATCATCTGCAGCGCTTGGTGCGGGGCTTGATACTGTTGACGATGGAACAGACGGGACAGCTGGACTTTCTAGCTCATCCAGAATTGTCCTTAAAACACTTGTAGTGCGCCTTAACAGTTGATCGCGATCATCTTCCTTCGTTTTGTGTCCATTACAAAAAAATAGGCCCGCGAGGCGTGCTCATGGCTACTGCATTTTTTTACTCAGAGAATGCGCATACATATAGCCCATGAGCCGATTAAACGAAATGGGTTAGGGACTCTCACGATTTCAATCAGTAAGTTATATTTTTCTCTACCCAGCAGTCATGAATCCACATCATCCCTTTATAACATGTATACTAGACATACTAGATATAAACATTTCCACGCCAATGGCTTTCGTTAACTCTCACCAGACCTCTCAATTGATAATATAGGTCAAGACTTCGTTCTCCGAGTTGTCGCCGTTGAGGATAGTGCAGCAACTTTGTTGGTTTTGTTATTTTTTTCTTTGGTGTATTGCATTTGATAACCCTAGCCCTAAGGCAACATCTCTTGCTTTGGCTAACCACACTAAAATAATCAGGCCCGTAAGGCGAGGGATGCGACAGGTGCGTCCGTGGACCGATGGCTGTCAATAAAGTGAATGAAAAGCTCTAATTCGCTAACTGGTGTAGTCTGGAAATGAAGCCTGAATCAACGAAGATAACATCGAAGGTCCGCCATTTGTAGATTTGCTGGGTGACATATTAAATTTTGGACCAGATCTTGAGATTCTATAAGCTGAATTTAACGTTAACGATAAATTCGACCTAAAACCCTCATACGGAATTTTAATCCCCAGGATCTCAAAAATGAGAGAAGACTGGGTACCCCAATAATGAACTGCAAAAGGGCTCAGCATGTGTGTCAATATTGGATAAAATGGACCGAACAGAGCCAGAGGTCACAGAAGAGCGAAATAGAAAGGCCGCAGCAAAATCCTGTCAATCGATAGATACATTTGTCCGTAAATTGTAAATTACATGTCACATAAAGTTTCTTGCAATTGTTTGTCGTTAATCCATTTTGAATTTAAAGAAGCTTTACAACTGCTGCTTACTAGTTTAGCCTTTTGGGTTAGAAAAAAATCGTTAAAAATCGTCTGGAACAGGGTATCTTTTTTAACATTTAGTCTGGAACAGGGTCGCAAAATAGCGTTTTGTAGTCGGTACAGGTTAAGGGGTTTTATAGTCCAGCGGCACACCCCTACCCAAATTTTTTTGGGGAGTACCGCCCCCCCCCTCCCCGGGCTTCGCTCCTCGCGCGTGACGTGACTCTGCTCATATCCTAGCTAACTGAACTGGGTAATTACAGTACACTGCACGATTCACGTTTAACGTAACAAATTTATTAGGTCACTTTTAGCAACACTTTTGCTCTCGTAAACTAGCTCGCCGACTTCTCAGTTGCGGACAACAAACTCTGTTCAGTTTATTTACCTTCATGTCATTTTGATCAGTACAAGACTTGAAACCCAAGCTAATTTGAATACAATCACCCACTGTTTTCTTAAAACAACGGAAACTGTGCTCAAATGAGATGATCTTATCTTTCGTCTACAAACCAAGCAGGATAAGTTTCGTCTTTAATTTTAGAAGATATTTTCATATTAAATCATTCCTCGTTTCGAAAAAAATTTAACACACTTAACAATAGTAGATC
This sequence comes from Desmophyllum pertusum, assembly GCA_029204205.1. Classification (NCBI taxonomy): domain Eukaryota; kingdom Metazoa; phylum Cnidaria; class Anthozoa; order Scleractinia; family Caryophylliidae; genus Desmophyllum; species Desmophyllum pertusum. The sequence continues at coordinate 6,667 of MU825406.1, read as the reverse complement.
TAAAATCCATTTTCTAATATCATTTTGTCACGATGTCTAACGTCAGACTCCCGAAAGCGCGGTGAATTAATTTTCTGCAATCCAGCACGCGGCTTTGATCTTTGTCACAACAGCATTCGCAGCATTCATGCTGACATAACAAAATTCTCAAATCACTCATCACTCATACTCTTCTGATTGTCGTCATACGTAATATCTTTCTTACACAGCAGCATTCGAGTTGTAAATTCACGCTAGCATAAACAAATTATTTGGTCCCTCAGCAATACTTTCTTCTCTGACTTCACCCCTCGCGCGCGCGTGTGACTAAATGAGTAGATAATAAATAAATAAAATAAATAAATAATTTATTAAAATATGTGACCCTCCATAGGAAAAGGGGCTTAAGGTGATTTTTTACAAACGCATTTAAACGCAGCGTTTGAAATGCTTTTCAAACGCATTTCAAATTATTTCAAATGCATTTCAAATGTGTTTCAAACGGTTTCAAACTGAAGCGTTTCAAACAGAAGAAACGCGTTTCATTGCGTTTGAAACACAAAATAATTAATTAAGATGTGCATAATTATTTCCATTACAGAGGTTAACGGCCATACGCCGGCCAATTTATAACAGAGCTGGACAACTAGGGTCTTTTTTGTAGGGAAGCTCGCGCACGAACTATTAGACGAATGAATAGAAAACGTTTGCAGAACCGGTTCAAGCGTGATGGAAACAAGTCCTATTATAATGCTAAAAGCGGGAACTTTATAGCTTTAGCTCAAAAATAGTATCCGATATACGGATAGCTTCGAAGGGTGACGTGTAAAGTTTCTAAAATTATAAAGTTCATTCGTAAATCTTGTATGCATCATCGACGAGGTCGTAGCCTAATTTACATTCCGTAGATTATTATCTGTTCTCTGGATCATGCTGGATACATGACGCACGCAATAAAAAACTGCTAACAGCTAGTAGAATTAACACAAAAAAAATCCATAGAGTGCATTAACTGAAAAATTGAAACAGAACTACAAACGTATGTAAAAATCGACCGCCATTTCCTTCATTCAAGATACAAAAGAATGTCGCGCTTTTGTGAACAGATGATCGGCGGACTGATTAAACTAAAGATAACACTGACGTCTTCGACCCGCAAGAGTTACAAGTATCGATGTTACAGAGGAGTTAATACATTGAGGTAAATTGTTGTAACATTACAGAAAGAAAACGAGGAGTTTATCGTACTGTGTTGGTTTCACTTGAATCGAGGCATAGAACTGATGGGCCTCCGTGACAAACGTCAGTGTTGCGTGCGTTATGCTCGATCTGCGGTTAGAAGTCTTGTCTGCTGTCGATGTCATGTAAGTAAGTATGTCAAGCCTTGTCCGAGCGTTTCTGTTTTAGGTGCACGCTCAATGCATTGCGAAGTGTTTGAAAAACGTTGCAAGATCGTCAATTTATACACATGTAATGATGTTTATACTGTGTACGTGCTCGCTTACACGTTTTTAGAACAAGAAATACACCTGAACATTCCTGTTATCTTTCTTGATATCTTTCGCGTATTTATACACGTAAACATGCTTTTAGAACGAGGTTATTCCCCAGGATTATTCCAGCGTCTTTAGAACACTTGTACGCGCTGTTCTCTTATTAACAAATTAATTACTAGGTACATGATGTAGGCGAGTTGACTTCAGTGTGGCGAGTTAACTTGTTGGCGAAGCGACCGGCTTCGCATACGGAACTTGATTGACTTTGTCCAAATATTGTACGAAAACCGAGTGGAAGGTTTTCGATGGTTGCGACTCAGATGAAGCTTAAATCAACGGAGACGACGCTCCAAGAATACTAATTCATGCATTGGAATGTCGTACGATCTTGAATTCATACTCGAAAGGAAAGGTAATTACAGAATTACAGGAGTTGACAAATAATGTCATAGCCTGTTCACGCATCATATTTGTTGACATTTCCGTTAATTTTGAGAATACTGCTATGCACTCTATAAAAACTTTCTTGTTGTTTATTGTATTGATCGACCTAACGATGGAATATTACTGAACTTTTAATCAAAAGTAAAAAGTGTAACTGCACCACCGTGATTTATCTAGCTTTTTAAATTTCATTAACGACGCCTGAAGTTACCGTTTACCATCTTCAGTCCAGCATTTGTCGTGTTGTCGAATAATTATGCTTATTATGGCCTTCAATGCCAAGACTAGACCACTTGCTTTTCCCCGTAGTTTACAAATTCGCCGCATGCTGTGATATCCAACACATATATCTCGATCATAACTGACTTGCGGTAATCGATTAATGAATGAGGTAGTAATACTTCGGAAGTGTTTGTTTACCCTACTCAAAACGTTAAAGTTGTCCACGATGTTTCTGGGGTTCCCTGTTAATGAAAAATCAACAATCATTTCAAGAATTTCATTTGGAAGGACCTCCATGGAAGGAGCCTCGTAATTGCTACCAGTATCATCCATCTCATGTCCAACTGAATTCGTATCTTCAATTATATGTGACTCCTCCATCTCATTATGTGCAGCTGAATTCACACTAAAAACAACAATCGACAAGTAACAATATTTTCTTTACAAAAAAATAGGTTTTTTCGAATGGAGCGGAGATTAGTTCATCTTCTGACATCTGTTCGTTATTGATAAGATAGCTACGAGATTGTTAATTGATGTCGTTGGTGATAAAATGGTTTCAATTTTTACGTAAACAAATCTCTTTGTCCTTGGTGGAAAGATAAACTGCACATGTCAAAGATTGCAAAAGTTATCTTTCCATCAACAATAAAGAGATGACACAGCCTTTTAGTTGCAGTAAAAATTGAAACCACTAATACTTGAGATACCGTTTCAATCACGTCACCTCTCTTCGTCAATAAAAAACAGATGAAAGAAACGTAAAATTGAACCCTGCCATTTGAATAATACTGGGGAGAAGTCACACAATACAATACTCACATTCATAACAACTACTCATTCTAGAAACACAATTTCAATCACAGGGACGAACACCTTTTTACGTGTAAAATTTATCTTTCCATAAAAAAAGGAGATGACACAGACTTTTACTAAAATAACACTTGAAACAACTAATTGTCACAATACCATTTACATTACGTCAATTTTAAAACCTGCCTTTATATGATGACAAAACCCTTGACGGCCTTTTACTTGAAAGAACAATTTAAATTAATTATTTTAATCACGTAAGCGTACAACTTTTACATGTACAATTTATATTGCCATCAACAACAAAGAGATTATATCGTCTTTTATTTGGCGTAATTTGCAAAGTGTTTGATGACACAGCACCATTCGCGCTGACATAACAAAATTATATCATTACTCACTCTATACAAATTGTTATTTGAAAACTTGGATGATAAAACTTTCAACACCACGCTCTACAAGTTTTCCAACGGTTGAAAAGGTACTACATCAAAAAATCACAACTATTTCGTAAAACATCAATACTCTACTCTTGTACATGTAAACAACTTCTCGTGTAAAGCTTCAACTATACCTAATAACACTTACAAAGAAGTCACACTAACTACGTTGATCACTAGAAGATAAATAAACATCAGATCATACGACGAACATTCGCAGGATTATAGTAAGCTTTCAGTGCATGACAAAATTGCACCGTCTAAATGCACAGTAACCTAGAAAAGCTAACTACGTTTGACCAGTGACAGATTAACGACCATCATACACAACCTTTTAGCTTATGAACTAAGAAATACTCAGAATTGATAAATAAGCTTGTAAACTTATTCTCGTCGGTTAATTACTAACATGCAAAGTTTAACTGATAAAATATGCTCGTACCCTAGACGAAAAACACACTGACGGGTGAAATTTGGTTCACAAGTTTAGATTTAAGAGTAAACGTGATCTGTATTATTCAATAGAGTTTAAAATATATGTCAATTGAGTCATGTGTGCTGTTATTTTGTCATTCCGGGCTGTTTAAGACTTTTTGGGCGAGATGAAAAATTCCGCCTCCTCCCGGCGGGACCACCCTACAAACTCGGGAGGAACTCGAAAGTTAGTACACGCAATACCCTCAATACGAACAACCGCTTATTACGGACAATTTTGTTTGTGCCGACGAAAAGCTAATATATTTGATCTTATACATTAGCCCTAAATACGGACAACGGACACTTTTCCGCTCTCAGTGATACAAAGTTAACCTCGCTTATCTGTGCACTGTATATTTTCATTTGTCATGACATGTTTGACAACTGTCTTCCGGTGTTTGACCCTTGTACTGACCTAAACGTTCTCTGCTCACTGTGCTAAAACAAAAGTAGACTAAGTGACAGGCGTAGAACAAAAGTTTCACTTCCTCGGCCTTTTATTGCGGTCATTAGACGTTGCTTAATACGGAGGAGTTTCAATCACAGTCAAAACAAAGGGATTTGACTTCAAGAAAGTAAGAGACTTGAGAAACAGAAAAAAAAACACTGCAAAACTGTCAAAGTTATTTGCCTTTATCTCTGTAATTGTGTAATAACCCAACCAATTACACGACGCAAAATTATTGACATAGACAACGAATTATTACACAAGAATCAATCAAAGAACAGTTCTCATCTTGCTTCCTACTATAATGTGACGAAAAAAGATGCATTGTGGTAAAAGAAAATATAGATTTTCCCCCACTATACACTTATACAGATTAGAACTTGCTCCGTCGTTTCACCCTCACATGGCAGAAAATAAGTCACAGAAGCTCACAGAACAGCCATTTGGACTGGTACAACTTATCAATAAAGACGCAACTTAATGACTTACATCCTTTACAAAGAAACCGCAATTCTGTTATCTTATGTCAACACATAGTCTAACGTCACTGTTGTTTTCAACCAAAGATCAACATTCCGTTCTTATCTTTCCTCAACACATGCACAAATGCACACAGCAAAACGCTCGACACTACGTACAAGTGACTCCACCATGTAGTGATTCTGTTTGAATCACTCATAAGAACAGTTGCATCAAACAGTCTTTCAACTGAACTGAAGCTATGAACAATCAACCTCAATTCAAAGCGGGCTGGAAAAAGGTAATTACATTTCACAGAAATGCTAACTAAAACTACTACGTAGATCGAACTTTATGTGTAGACTTCGTACACCACTACAATAGGGTGTCTAAGGATATTTTTCCTTGACGAAAATAAAGTACAGCAAACAAAAGCGATTTTGTTTTACTCCGGTTTTTGCGTCGTGACTTACCGCTTAATTGAACAGAGGGGAAAAAAAGGAAACCAACTTCGTTACAAAAGTTCAATAATTTGCCTCAAACGTGACCATGCTCGTATAATCATAAAAGATACAAGTAATCAACCTAAAAATAGAACAATGCAATAGTTTGGACACAACAATCAATGAAGCGAAAATCCCTTTCTTTAACAATTGAAAAGTCATCAACCTAAAAATAGAACAATACAATACATTTCAGAAATTCAAAGAATTTTTACAAAAAAGTCTTACGAACAAAAAGTCTTACGAAGGAATGTTACAAAGAATGCTTCGACGACGACAATAATGGCCACTTGCGCAAGCGCAGTAGCCATAAAAACAAACCGGAGATCGCTGCACGTGCTGCAAACTCGAAGCTTACTTTATGTATATTAGCATTAATGTGTGCCACATTGATATGAAATCGAGGCTTATATTATATTGAGTAACCGCTGACCGAGTACGCCCGATCCAATTGAATGTTGGTCCCTCGGAGGTCCGGTTCAACTCTACGAGCTAATGCCACCAAGGTTACGATCGAATGCCATGGAGGTTACGATCCAATGCCATGGAGGTTACGATCCAATGCCATGGAGGTTACGATCCAATGCCATGGAGGTTACGAGCCAATGCCATGGAGGTTACGATCCAATGCCATGGAGGTTACGATCCAATGGCATGGAGTTCGATCCAATGCCATGAAGGATACGATCCAATGCCGTGAAGGATACGATCCAATGCCATAACATACGAACGAATAATGTGTGTTACGATCGAATGGAATGGAGGTTACGAATGAATAATATGGGGTCCGATCTAATGTCATACAGGGTCCGATCTAATTCCATTTTAGTCCAGAATGCCCCTCCATAGCTGCGCATTTGCAGGAATCAAGTTGTTTCACAAGTCATGTTATTTGCGTAATAATTAATGACGATTGGGACGGGTAAGGTTGACTCACGGAGGTTTAACGAAGCCCTGTGCGCATGTGCAGAGATGGCATATTTACCATACAATCCCTTAAAATATGTTTAAAAAATTCATCAAATTTTCAGTTTACGCTGACAATGCAGGAGTCTTTTTGATAGTGGGGAGTCTTTTGAAAAGCAGGAGTCGTTTGAAAATTAGGCTAACTGGTGAGCAGACTAGTGTCAGCAGTAGACTCCAGATCTGAATAATTCCGGGATCGCCCAGAATGCCGCGACATATCCGGGACTTTTATGCGTGGTCCGCGCGAAAATTCACAGTCAATTAGGATGCTAGACGATCAGACAATAGAGAAAATGAACTGAAAGCGGCCAACAGCGCGTACTTTTTGCGAATTTGCGAGCTTACTACTTTAGTTTCGAAATGGTTTACCATATGGCTTTTGTAGATGAGACATCGATGGAAAATGAGACCTTTTTCTGA